>VZTI01003657.1:387456-455833 GCA_013397865.1 Struthidea cinerea | reverse complement strand
GGCGGGCGGGCGGTCACATCCCCTTCCGGCCCCTCCTCCTCCGCCGCCCCCGCCTCCCGCCCGGCGCTGCCCGATCCCGGCCCAGCTCCCGGCTCCAGGGACCGGCCGGGCGGGGAAGGGCAGCGGGGGGAGTTCCCGGGGAGAAGCCTCTGAGGAGCGTGGCCGGCAGGGCGAGGGAGGGGATCCCCCCTTTACTCGGCCCTGGCGAGGCACATCTGGAGTGCTGTGCCCAGTGCTGGGCTCCTCAGGACGAGATGGGCAGGGAGCTGCTGGAGAGGGTCCTGCGGAGGGCACAGAGGCGATTTGGGGGCTGGAGCATCTCTCTCATAAGGAGACACTGCGGGAGCTGGGCCGGGTTAGTCTGGAGAAGAGGAGGCTGAGAGGGCATCTCATCAATCCATAAGAAATAAATATCTCCACGGCGTGTCCGAGGATGGTGCCAGACTCTCTTCAGTGGTGCCCGGTGACAGGACGAGGAGCAATGGCCATAAACTAAAACACAGAAAGGTTCCCCTCAACATGAGGAAGAACTTCTTTAGGCTGAGGGTGGCAGAGCTCTGGAACAGGTGCCCAGGGAGGGCGTGGAGTCTCCCTCTCTGGAGACATTCCAAACCCACCTGGGCGCGTTCCTGTGTCACCTGCTCCAGGTGACCCTGCCCTGGCAGGGGGGTTAGACAGGATAATCTCCAGTAGTCCCTTTCCAACCCCAACAAATCTGTGATTCCGTGAAAAAAACCTCTGAGGGGAGTGAGGGACTGAGCAGGGGCTGGGGGTCAGTGAGAAGTGGGGGGTGAAGAGGAGGGTGAGCCATGAGGAGGCAGCGAGGGGGGAGATGAGGAAATGGGGCTGGGGAACATGAAAGTGTCTCCAGAGTGAAGTCATGAGGGTGCCATGAAGGGGTCTAAGGGGAAGGAGAGGTGGATGGAGAGAGCATGAAGGGGAAGGTGAGGAAAAGTGAAGCCAGACAAGGCCCCAAAAAGCTCATGTGAAATCCCCTACCTCTTTAGAAAGGCCACCCAAGTTGTTTTCCAACTGACTCTGCAGGGGTCTCACAGCCTCTGGCCAGTTCTGGACCCTGGATGCTTGCAGAGATGGGCAGGGAAGAAGAGATCCTTACTGGATCAGCTGTATGCACATCCATCAGCTTTCCCACAGCCAGGAATCTGTCACCCTGCTTGCACAAAGGACTTCACTTCCTTATTAATGCTGTTAGCATATGCAGAACTCAATACCAAAACCAGCCATTGAGGCCAGTGAATGTGACAATTAAAAAAAATGTTTTACTGACCTATTTTTGTGCACCATTCGGTACAAAGATGGAGGTAAACTCCTGAATTCTTCAGCATGCACTGAGAGTTCCCTAAGCTAAAGAGCAGACGGTGGTGCTGAAGATATTTTTAGTTTTTCATACATTCTCCTGTTCACCTTGGGGATAGAAGAGGGTCAAGGCAGCAGCTTGAGGTCAGGGTGGTTTGGTCAAAGGTCTGTGGTTGCTCCCACTCGACAACAGGAGAACACACAATTGCAATTCTGTGCTGTAGCCTCCTGCTCAGGGCAACCATCTGGACACAGAGCAGCTTGTTTATGGTGACTCCTCCCTTGTGACAAATCCAAACACACTCCATGTCTCCTACGCCATATTCAAGGTCTCTGGCAGACCTGTATTTTTCATCTTCTAACAACAGCATCCAAAATGCAGCACTTCATACAGCCCTGCAGGATCCTCCACCTCTGCTGTGCCAGGCTGCTCCTACATCACTAATTCTTAGGAGACCGAGCTCAAACCATTTCTATTGGATTTCTCCATCAATGGCTCAATTTGCAGGTACTGAGGCTGTTTGTGCTGCACACACATACAGGAGAGAGAAATTCTGATACATCGTGCTGAGACAAATCCAGGGTCACATCTCTTGAACTCTGCAGAGTTTCTCCAGGTTTATCTCAGTAATGGAGATCAGCCTCTCACTGAGGTGATCTAACCCCCTGCTAGGCTCCCATGGATTGAAGTAAAGCGAGGAAATGAAGCTGTCTGTCAGGACAGGCCAAGCAGCCCAAGAGACATTTGTTACAAAACCCAGTACCAACCATTCTTCACTGAAAAAGTTATTCTCTTTTGGGCCTGACTGGAGCATCCTGGATAATCTCTCCTACCACAACAGGGCTGAAGCAGAGTAAACTTCAGAAGACAGCCATGAGTCCACGATACTCAGAAAACCTTCACCAAATTAAGCACCAGAAATTGCAAATATGCAGGACTTCACAGAATCACAGAACTGTTTGGGTTGGAGAGGACCCTAAAGACCATCATGTTCCACCCCCCCGCCACAGGCAGGGACATCTTCCACTAGATCAGGTTGCTCCAAGCCCCGTCCAACCTGTCCTTGAACACGTCCAGGGATGTGCTGTGGACGGTACAGGCTGTAAATATGCTCTTCCCTGGCTCGCCTGAGTTCTGTGCAGATGAATGCATTTACTTTTTATTTCACAGACCAGGTGAGTTTATCATTCAGGTCAGCAGGCAGTTATTCCTTCCGATGCTGTGCAAGCATAAGCTGCAAAGTGGGGCAGGTTCTTTGCCAGCAGTTCCCAGCCTCTTTCCACTCAGCAGTTTCTCCAAAAGCATTTCCTGTTTCCCGGAGCACTGCTGTAGTTAATGTGGGACAATACACAGGCAGATGAGTCCGCTGGTCACTCCCAAATGTCATAGCAAGATACCTGCCGCCTTCCCCTTCCTGAAGGGTATTACATTTTCTGTCCCCAACCCTGCTGCCAGTTTTTGTGAACATGGCTGTCTCATGTTAAACTTGGAAGTTGCCCAGTAGATTCAGAAGTTGTTAGAGAAGACAGAGACAGAAAAGTTGTGTGAATCCAGAATAAATAAAAGCTACAGAGTGTTTTTTCAATCAAGTCCGTGTACAACCTACGATTTATTTTTTTCCTAAGAGATACTTTAGTACTTTTTCTGTTTACCTCCCATTAAGTGTGGTATACTTCACCCAACAGCTGCAGTGACATTTTCTCCATAACAATATCTTAAAAGCTTCAACCTCTTTACCAAATAATAAAACTTAGCATGTTAATTAACAGTCCTCAGGAACCTGAGACAACCATTTTAAGATGTCTCTAATCTCAGTGGGATTTCAGTCTCTTCTCAGGTCTGCTCAAAGCTTTTTATTTGTACCATTCTCAGCTGAACAGCAAAACTGTGCACGGATGATACAGAAGTAATGCAATAAGCAGCAGTAATTGGATTAATAACCCATTAGCACAAATTTAAAATCCCAGTGGTTATTCCTCGGAGTAAAGGAATTCTTCCTATTAGTACATGAACACTGGCACCAAGAAACAAGAAAATTATTTTTGCAGATGAGTGATGTTGTGTTCTCATTCCTACAGGCAACACTCACCAGCAAGGGAACTAGTTACTAACTCAGCTTCTGAGCACATCTGCACCATGTATGAACCCCAGAGTAAGAAGTACAGGAGGTGCTACAGCTGCTTTACGAACAGTGTCAGACACTGGTGAATAAAGAAATCAAGTTGGTCTGAGCTGTTTTAATGCCTCCATGGGCCTTTTAGTTCCCCGTATAAAAATGAACACTTACTAGGTTTTTCCCACCCTGCTTTCCACTACTTTTTTTTTCTTAAACCAGAGAAGCCATAGTTTCTTCCTTTTCACCCTTCCTGCTTAGAAGTTGCCCAGCAAAATCCCACAGACTATTTCAAGAATTCAAGGGGACACTGCTGTTGCTGGCTTGTCGTTACCTGCTGGTTTGCAGAGCTGTGCTGGATGGGGTTGCAGGAACTGTCAGCAGTGAGCTTGCTGAAGCCTTTTTACAGAATTTAGGTCTTGGCACAGCACTGGCTGAATGTGGAAAGATCAGTAATTACCCCTCATGGTCACAGGGGAACATACTGAGACCTTTGGTTCCCCCCCCCATCAGGAAAGATCCATAACCAAACCTCACCAGCTGGTGTTCTTCTTGGGTTTAAAAACAAAAATGCCAGGTATTCAGGAATAAGGGAACTGGATGAGTCACATACCTCCCCAATTTAATACATCATTAATGCCAAAATATCAGGAATGCTGCAGCAAGCAGGAGGAATCAGAAAGCTCAGAACTGAAGCAGTCCAGATCTTGAGTTGTTTTTCAGCAGAAATCCCTGAATCTCCCCATGTGAATCTTATCATGTGATAATAAGATAAACAGCTGCTAAACTACAGCAATTGGATGGGGGGGGGGGGAAGTACTTTTCTAAGTAAAAGATGCAGACTGCTAAAGATTTTTTAGCCTTTTTGAACCAGTTTTGTTCATGCAGTTGTGGGTTATGTGGCTACCAGCAGCCTCCTGGAGACCTGAAAGTCACCATCAAGCTTTGGTTTTCAAATTTCCCAAGTCATCCTGAGGATGTGATTGTTGCAACACTTATTAGGGAATCCTCTTAAAATGAAAAAATAACAATTCCCAGGTCTTGTGAGGAGCATTCCAGCAATATCCCCAACAAGTTCAGTACTATTTTCAGAGGCAGCACGGGCAGCTGTGCAGCAGCAGAACGGATTAGCCATGTCCTTGCTTGTCCTTAGCCCCATTATGCTTTAGGATTTGGGCAGCAGCGCTGGTGGCACCGCTCCAGGCCCTGCTGTTTGGCAGGGCAGCGAGGCGGCGCGGCTGGCGAAGGGAAGTGCCACAAACGCGATCCAAAGGTGCCATCTAGTGCCTACTCGGGACCACAGGGAAAGCAGCCCGAGCTGGAGGGACAGCAACGAAGGGAATTTCTAGTTCCCAGGAAAACACGGAGCAAAGGATTTTCCCTTGTACCTGAGGCAAGAGTGCGAATTTGCAACGTGCAATTGTTTTCAGGGACAATTGGGGCAGAAGTTTTATCATCCTTTTTAAGAATTACAGTGCTGTGGTGCAAGGATATATTTGCAATACAAATAGATACTACAGATACATAATACAACAGCTCTAATACAGCACTTGGAGCTGAGAGGATGCTTCAGGGAAATCCTCACATTCTGCACAGAGAACGTGACTGACTGCCTGCTCAACGTGTCCACCCCTAACACTGGCCTGAAGATCTTCACCAGTGTCATACTGGGCTCCCTGTCATCCCCCAGCCACCTCTGCTTGACTCACCTCTCCCAGGGATCCTGCAGGGAGGCAATGCTTGGAAAGCCACTGTGAACACCACCAGGCAATCCTTACAGAGGAGCCCTGTAAGGGCTGAAGAGGAAGGTCAAGTCCTGCTGGAATGAAGGGCAGCAGCTGAACGGGAGATAAGACAGTGTAACCATTCCAAGTGTCCTGGCACAAGGAGCCAACCATAGCTCTCAAGCTAGACCAAAAACAAGCAAATGCACACACTGCTGAAGGACTGATTTGTTTCAAAAAATTTATTGAAATTTAAAATATTTAATACAAAACAATACTGGTGCCTCCTCAGAAGAGGAGCTCACCACGTCAGGCATAAAAGAAAAAGACCAGGACACTGCTTGTCCACAGCTCCTGGGTCATATGGACAGCAACAGCCACATCCCATCTCATACCCCTGAGACATTTAAGCCAGACCCAAACTGTAGATAGCAAGGGTGTGGATACTCCTGTTCTCTAAACACCTGTGCCTGGATCTACATTCTTAAAAACAAGGGCTCTCAGTCAGGGGATAGACTGGCATATCTGTATCACAAGTAAATTAAAATCCAAATCATCTTTTGGGGAGAGAGAAACATCACAAAATGTATCCCTTCCTCTCTGTCATTCTGCACAAAGTTCTGGGGCACTAGACACAGCAACAGGTGCTAGGAGACATGTCCCAGTTGCATCTGCATCTTTATAAAGGTCAGACATCAATTTTTCAGGCCAGTGCACTAAAAGGCTATGGTACTTAAGTACTACTTTGTACTAAAAGGACACAGGAGATATCCCAGGAGTGAGGAATTTTGGTGGTTTCTGAAGTGTGGAATGAATGTTGGGGACTAGAACACTGAAAAAAACATAATACTGAGAATCAAAGCTGCCATGCTGGGATTTCAAATGACTGCTTCTGGCCTTGTGCCCTATCCCTCCAAATCCAGCAACCTCTGTCGAGCTTCCAGAACGATCTCTTCTGTCACCTCTGGTTTGAGAATGTCCTTGATCTGCAGTGGAAAGAAGAGCAGTATTAGCACCAGGAAGCAACTACTACTTTTGCATACTCTGTGGGGAGACAAAGGTCCCTGATACACGGCAGTGACCAGCAAGGGAGTTTAGAGGGTTGTGGTGAAAAAAAGACCTGTGGCAGAGGGTCCAAGGCAAAATCAACTTTGCCAGTCGGGAATTCTTACAGAGACCAGAGAAAATCAAAGGAGCGGCTACTAACCCTCCTCATCTTCCCTGAAGGACACACACTGTATTTGGGAAGGGCAGAGATGACTTAAACACAGTTATACTTCAAAAGAACACCTCATCGGGAATGAAAGCAGAAGACAATTCAGGTCTCATTTATTTATGGGAAGAGAATTCCCTGTGATTGTGATGGCAGGAATCACAGTGAAAAGCTGTACAGCAAGAGATCAAATGGAGGCAGGCTTCCAGCAGTGCAGGATGTGGATACAGACATGAGACTGCTCTCTGTACAATACATGACATTTACTTTTTCATTGCTTCATAAAATGCACTATACCCTGACACAATGCCAAATTTAACACTGTTTTCACAGGAATTAAAGGGTCCATAATCCCAGGGAGGGATACACAACATCTATCAAAAGAGGGACTCATCTCTCTATAGGAATAGTTAGACTCTGCCAGAAGCAGAACCCTTCAAACAATCCCTGAAATTGTGCAAGGCAATTTATGTTACACAGAAGGGGAAAGTTCATACTGTCACTTACTACAGGAGGCTTTGGAAAGTCAAAAGGAAACTGACTTCAGCAGCAACTGATGCAGCCTTTCTGTTCCCTCCCCTCAGTGTGGAATAAACACCACTGGTTCCTGTACCTGATGAGGAAGGGATGCTTCATAGCAATACAGGATGCTGGTGTCAAAGAGCATCATCTTGTGAGTAACCAGAGCCACGATGCAGTTTCGGAGCCGTGAGATCACCTCCCGGTCAGACAAGGGAACTGGCTGAGGAAGGACAGAAGAAAAGGGATGAATGTACAGGGAAATAATGCAAGTAAAAAAGCCTTGCTGTGAACCTAACACAAGATCCTGAAAGTCTCAGGTTGCTCGTGTGCCTCTGACTATGTCAGACTAAAAACCATCACTAGTAAGAGAAGGCTCACCTTCCCTGAACACTCACCTCCAAGCTGGTGGTGTAGCCTCCAGCCTCGTCATCCTTCTGCTCCGGAGTTGGGTAGATCCAGATGAAGCCATTGTTGCCGAGGATCACAGATGCACCACAGGGCAGGTCATGGAAATGAGTCTTCTGGCGTTTCACAAGGGAGGGAGAGACCTGAACCAGCACACCCTGGGCAAGCTGGAGAGGAGACCACAAGGCTCAGCGTGAGAGACATCATGAGCCACCACAGATCACACTGCGTCACTGACACACACTCCATTCCTGGCCTAGGAACCACTCTGTTTTAACACCTTTTCCTGTGAAACAGTGAATATAAAACCTGCCTGCCTCTGGGAGTGCTGGGAGGATTAGCTAATGCCTGTGCAGCCCTTTGAAGATGAAGAATACTCAAAGTGCTTAGCACAAATGTTAATAATATCTTGATCGTAACTACGTATCAACCATCCCTGCAGAAAAATGAGGAGTCAGAGGCCCAGTTTAGCAGAACACTTTCCTTCATAATCCAATCACTGTCCTTCACCCTTTGTGCAATAAGCACTCTTCCCTTTCATCTTTTAAGTGCTAATACCCTTGGTCTGGTAATCCCAAACTGCACCCTATGCTCCAACGGCCCCTTGGCTTATTTCAACGCACAAAACCAGAGATAAATGCCAACTGCGTAAAGCCTAAAATAGAGCCCTGGGGAGAGAAACAAGTCACAGGGGCAACGGCCAGCAGAAGAGGAGTGAGGAAATTTCTCCCCGGGATTTAATTCTCAAGTGGCTAGTGGGGGAAATAGGACTAGCAGGCTGGAACTGCGGACAGGGAGAGCAGTTGCTTAAAGGGCAACTCAAGGACACCTCCTCTGCTTCGGGGAAACTCTGCTTGGTGCTCCCGTGTAGGAGTTGAGAGTCTTCCTATCCTGCAGGAACGGGTTATAACAACATCCTGCTCTACTCCAGAGATCTTTTCTTAAAAAAGCCTCCAAAAGGCCTTATACAAGTCAGCTAGTGCAGAGTTACCACAGGATCAAGGGCTGTGGAACAACTCACCTTCCCGTATTTCAGGCTCCGGGTGTGCAGCGATACAGCCCCATCAGAAAATATAGATTGGACCTCTGCCTGTTGGTGCCACTTAAGGAAACAGGGTTCCGAAGGCTGCCCAGTGCCACCCTGGCACAGCTCTCACCCCCAGCCAGGCCAGCCGAACTCTGCCTGTTCTTCCCATGCCCTTAGCTGTTCTGTCAATGGGAGCAGCAGAAGGATACACTGATGAGATCGCCTTCCTGCAGGTAGTCCCTCATTGCAAGCTCATCTTCCGCTGATTTCCTTCTCTGAAACATCACAAGATAAGTTACATGTAGCCCAGAATGAGAAAACAACCATCAATAGCTCATTGTGGGGGACCTTAGGATGCCATGTAAAACACAACCAGCTACACTCACCAGCTCCCCACCGGGTAAATTTATAGACGACAGCAACAGGACTGAATCCAACCTGGAATTCGTTTCCACTTTCCATCGCTTCTGCTGAACCTAAGGGGAAAAAAAACCCCAAAACCTAGTGGTACACACTCAAAAATTGAACGGGAGCTGCAGCTCACCAAGCTGCAGGAGGGGACAACTCTGCTGGCTTCTTCCAGCCTCATCCCGGTTAAACTCCACACGCTCCCAGTACCCCGCGCAGGGACACTGATGTGTATCAGTATTTTGAGATCCCGGGAAACGCTTTGGGTCGGACTGAGCCACGACCACTCTCCTCCTCCTCCTCCTCCTCGGCAGCGCGGCAAACACCGGGCTTTACCTCCGTAATCCTGCCGACCACGATGTCGCCGATCTCGCCGTTGTACCTGGGAGAGAGAGCGGCGGTCACACACCTCACGCCGCCGAGCCAGGCCCCGCCGCGGCCCGCACCCGCCACTGCCCCGCTCACCTGGCCTTCAGCGCCCTGACACACACCAGCTTGTTCACTCGCTCCACCACGCCGGCCACCGAGGCGATCAGCTTGTCGTCCTCCACATAAGTACCGTGGCCCCTGGGGAGACAGAGCGGCTACCTAAGGACAGCCCGAAGCCGCGCCACGCCGCCGCCGCCGCCTCCCCTCCGCCGCTGCCCGCACCTCATATATCCCGTATCCGTGGTGATCGTGTCCCCCGGTGCCACCAGGTGCTTCTCGCCGCCCCGGGGCGCGCTGGAGTCCAGGGGCCCGCGAACCGCCGGCAGCCTCATGGTGACCGCCGCCATCTTGGCCCCGCCGCACGCGCCTTCCGCCGGCCATGTTGGCTGCTGGCGGGAGCGCGCCTGAGGGCTCGGGCGCCGCCATCTTGAGTGAGGGCAGCGGGGGCGGTGACTGGGCAGCCATGTTTGTTCCTGGCAGC
Source organism: Struthidea cinerea (assembly GCA_013397865.1). Taxonomy (NCBI): domain Eukaryota; kingdom Metazoa; phylum Chordata; class Aves; order Passeriformes; family Corcoracidae; genus Struthidea; species Struthidea cinerea. The sequence continues at coordinate 446,193 of VZTI01003657.1, read as the reverse complement.
GGAGGGACCCGCGGGCTTCACCCCGTTGGGGCCCAAGGGGGGGCCGCGGCCATCTTTAGTATGGTCAGGGTGCAGCGCTCTTCGGGCAGCCCCCGGCGGTGACCCGCTCCCGCCGAACCTGCCCGGCAAAGCGGGAGCACCCCACGGGCCTCCCCCGGGGCCCACCGGGCCCCACAGCCCGGGCCGGGCTGCGGTGCTGTGGGTCAAGGCGGGGAGCAGCACCCCCAGTTTGGGGTGCCCCTCACACAAGGTGTCCCCCTGAGGGCAATCATCTGATGCCCTCCCCAGCCGGCCGGTGCTCACGCTTGGCTTAAACACCCCCGCAGGACTCGGGACTGGCCCCTTCCCCTCGGCGGAGCTGTGCCAGCAGGAACTGATATGTTCGTGGAAAAGTTTTATCCGTTTAATTCAGGCACCGCTTCGGCTCTCAGAGCTGCGGAGGAAACACCACGGGAAAAGCAGCCAGCGATGACCGTCAGCAAATGTGGCGCTTCCTTCCAGCAGGGCTTGCACCTGTATCCCATCACAACCAAACTATGGGCACTAATTCATGGAATGTATCAAAGGATATCAATAGCTGTGGCTTCAAAGAGGGACTGTATCAGTTCACAAGAATAGGGACTGGCAGGGTGGAATCAGTAGATACCACCTGCTGCAGAGTGAGCCAGCACTTACCCCAGCTTCCAGACCTGAAAAAGGGCTTCTTTAGCCAAAATCTGGGGGTTTTCCCCCTCCCAGATGCACTTCTTGGTCCAACAGATGACACCACATCTCACTCACAGATTATTGTGTTAATTAAGACCTTCACTCATCCCAATCCCCACATTCTTCCCCTGGCACATAATATAAAGCTCTCCATGCTATCCCTCTTCTAAATGATAAATGTTTCAAGTAATTTTTATTTAGAATACAAGAGAGGTACAAATGTATTTACACTGTGTACATATACAATCAAATAATATATAATATCAAAGTCTTGTAAATAATGTTTACATAAATATTTACAAAGTTAAAGTGACAGTTGTTTGGGTTTTTTTCTTTTGTTTTGTTTTTGTTTATTTTCTTCTGGAAGTGAAACACGGTTTGTGAGAACTTTATACATCTTAGACTTATAATTAATATTAGAATACCTTCTTTTAAGATTTATGATACACAGCCCTCCTCCACAGTGTGGGGACTCCAGAGGGCGCCTAGAGTTGTCCTTGGGGACAGAGCTGGCCCGGGGACAGGTTTTCTCTGTCCCCAGAGGGCAGTAGCAGCTCCAACCAAAATGTTCCTTCACAGCTGGAAAAGGGATGGGGAGAAGTGCTGCCAGGGCTGGAACAGGCGCAGCCCGGCAGAGCTCAGGATCCCCGCAAAACCTGCCTGTGGATGGGCATTCCCAGCTGGCACTGTGTCCCCGTGGCACGTGGCCTGTCCCCTCTGCCCACGGCATCGCTTGGAGCGGTGACAGACCCCAGTGCAGGGCTTGGGCTGGAGCAGGGCAGGCAGAGGGGGCTCGGGTGGGGGAAAATGCGAACGTTCGCTAACTCGGGGCTCCCAAGGAGGGAAAGGTGTCCCTTGAAAGGAGCCACTGGGGCCAAAGCCACTCCTGGGGCAAACAGGAATGACAGGGGTGGCCACATCAGGGCTGTGCCAGCCCTTCCATGAGGCTTGTGTCTGCTGGAGCAGAGGAGGAGGGATAAGAGCAATGTTTCTTTCCACCAATTTATCTGTAAAACCCAGGCGCGACTCACCTAGGCCCAGCTTTTCAGCTGCCCCAGTCCTTCCCCAGTGCACTGGCAAACCCACACAGGACGTCCCACTGCATGCCTTCTCCCCTGCCAACCCCAGGGGCCACCAGCACACCCTGTGCCACATCTCCCTGGGGATGATCCCGCATGACTCAGCTGCAGAGCTGGGGGTTCCCCTCCTGCCGTACCCGCACAGTCAGTGATGCCCAAAACCAGCCCAACACCCCTCCGAGACACAAAGCAGATCTGTCTCTGCCCCCCAGCTCAGCCAAGGCCACCCCCCCAGTTCATTGCATGTCTCAGCATCAGTCTTTGCTGTCCCAAATCCTGCTGCCGCACCGGGGCTTCACAGCACCATGGTGGGGATGTGATGGGCCAGGGAGGCGGGATGGGGCACGGGCAGGGCGGGCGAGTGGGCCTGCAGGGAGGCGTTGGGGGGCCGGTGGCGGGCGCTTTTCTGGTGTGCCCGCAGCCCTGCGAGCTGGGAATAGGCACTTTGGCAAACCTGGCACTTGTAGGGCCGCTCGCCCGTGTGCAAGCGGACGTGGTTGCGGAGGGTGGAGGACTGGCTGAAGCGGCGGTTGCAGAAGCGGCACACGAAGGGCTTGTCCAGGGTGTGGATGCGCATGTGGGAGCGCAGGTTGCTGCGGGAGTTGAAGCCGCGGTGGCAGATGACGCAGCGCATGCGCCCTGTCGTGCTGGCCCCCGTCTCCACCGCGTGGAAATCCTCTGGGGACAACAGGCGACATTCAGGCGCTGCCCTCCAGCACAGCAGCTCGCCCCACCCCAAGTCCCTAGGGTGCTGGGTGCCCTGGAAAGTCCCCAGTGCCCTCTTGCTGGCTCCCTCCTGCTGAGGTCACCTGTCTTGGGCAGACTGGCATCCAGGCTGGCTCTTAGGATTTGGGATGCAGCCAGTGCTAGGAATGGGCTCACCCAGATTTAGGTAAGGGGAGCATTCAAGCTGAGCTGAATGAATCCCTTACAGATGGACACAAAAACAATTTTCTCCTGCCTGGACTGCTGCAGAGCTGGAGGGGGTGGGTGCAGGCACTCTCAGGAACTCCCAACCACACTCTCCAGCCCCTGCACTGGTCCCAGCTTCTCCCCTCACTCTGCTGGGCTCAGACATGGCTGTCTCAGAGTGGGGAGTAGGGTCAGGGAGCACAGAAGTGGCTCCAAACACAGCCTGAGCTCTGCTGTGCCACCGAGAAGCACCTCAGGGAGCCACTGAGACAAGCGGAGAGCGAAAGCACAAGGAGAGAAAAGCCTCCTGATTAAGGTCCCTTAAATGCAGAGTGGGGATGTAGACGCTGCATCCACTTGGTGTTTCACAGAGTGTTGGGGCTGCCTTCCACTCACACCCTGCGCTGCTCCTCCCCGCTTGGCTGGGTCAGGCAGCAACTGCCAGACACCCCACCAGCAACAGCCGTGGGTAAACTGGCCTGGAGGCATCACCCTGAATTACTGAGGGCCCGCTCAAGCTGTATGGATCATGTCATAGTCCCTGTGCTTGTCCACAGGGAACTGGGATATCTGATGTAGCCCTGGGATGTCCCTGCCTTGTGCCCGCCCTACGGCCTCCGAGCTGGGCACAGGGTGAACAGGCAGGGATGTGGCACTCTTGGCTCTTTCTGATGTTACCTACCATGTTTGTTCTTCTTCTGCTCCTCTTCCAGCCCCGGCACACCTGGGATGCCCAGGAAGGTGTTGTGGGAGTTCCCGTACCAGACCAGCAGCTCTTGGTCTGGAGGAATCATCTAGAAAGAGAGATAAAGATGGGGTTGTTGGGGGGGGTGATGAACATCCATTCCTGCACTGATCCATTCAGATCTACCCTGGCTGTGCCCCATTTCTGTGAGACCCTGCTGCCATCTGGGACCTGCCAGCTGTCCTCAACACCCCCAGGCAGACACAGAACGGCCCAGGATGCAGCACTGGAGGTGGTGGCACAGTACAGCACCACCCAGCACCAGCACAAACCCACTCCGGGCTCTCCGCCAAGCTGGGACACAAACAGGGTGATGGACAAATATGCAGCTACAGAGCACAGGTACAGATCTGGGGTCTCTGGAGTGCAGGACCCGGAGGTCCCAGCAGCTCGGGGAGACCAGGACAGGGCAGAACACAGAGACATGGAGAAATAAATCATTTGTGGAGCCACAACCAGCACGAGTGACAAGAGGCCAAAGCAGGGACCTGGGACACGGAGCCCCAGCTCAGGGCTCCAGCAGAGCATTTTGTCTTTGGATGAAGCCATCAGCAGTCTCCTGCTGCAAGGCACAGGCAGCATCTCCCACCCACCCCTGCCAGGGCTGATTTTAGAAGATGGAAATGCAGATCCACCAGCAAAGGGCTCATCAGCCCGCGGAGCAGAGGAGAGCTCGGGGCTGCTGTAAGAGACCATGACTCAGGTCTGAAACGCTGCTTATATCCCACACCAGAGCTGCGGTGCCTGCGAGAGCCCAAAGACAGCTACAGGACCAGGGCAGGGGTTTTGCATCCTCCACGCTCCCATTTCCCTGAAACGATGGCACTTCTCCTGTCCCTGCTGTTCCTGTCGTGTTCCCGCATGGCCGGGACGAGCGGCCAGGAAACGCCGCTCAAGGCTCCCCTCGTGCAGCAGCCATGGCTGGGAAGATGGATCCTCTCAGACCAGTTCAAACAACACTAACAACAACATCACTTTATAAAAAAATACAGATTTTCCCTAGCAGTCCCTGCTGTTAAGAACCTAATTTAGAAATAGGAATGTCCTGCATTTTGGAGGACAGTTTTGTGTACACTGAGCATGTTAGATCCAAGTAAAACAACATCCACATGAAACACAGATCCTAAGTTCAATCACCTCAACACTGAAAATATATTGAATTTTAAGCATCTGAAATCAGTAGGAATTTGTCTTCATATCTTTGTCCATCTGCATAAAGACCTCACTGGGGCTGCAGAGGAGGAATTTGGGAGGCAGAGGAAACCGAAATCTTTTTGCATCCCGAATTGATGACGCTGTTTCTTGGTATTATTTGCTCTTAGCAGAAAATTAGTCATTTTTAATACAAGCAAATAAAATATTGCTGAAAGGATAAAACAATCTGCATGGGTGCATGTGTGTGTGTGCTTTATTCTGCTGAAGCTGCTGCAGCCACATCAGCAGCAGGTGATCACCCATGTGCACACATCCCAAAGCAAATTCAAACTGCCCCCCAGAAATCTTGTGGCCTTCAGATCAAAGGCCAAAACTTTCTGCCCTCAGTTTATTTTCCAGCAGCAGCAACTTGGTATTCCTGAGAAACAGGACGGGAAAAACAAATCAGCAAATAAGGGCAGGAATGGGCAAAACGCATTAAAATATTAAAGGCAAATAGGGAAAAAAAGCACCAAATAAATCTGATTTTTTGGCAGGTAGGTGAGAAAGGCATCCAAAGAGATGCTTTGCTGGAGCCCTGGTGCAGCGGAGGTGGGTGCAGAGCAATAGGAAGCAGGCAGCTCACCGTGCCCACTGGGACCGGGACACGGCGGGCATGGGCAGGAGGCTGTACAGGGGGACAGGGGGTGGGGAAGCCACCAGGGCTGGTAGGGGATGGAGGGTGGCAATGGCTGCACTCAGACACCTGTGGTGCTGGTGCTGAGCAGGGCAGCGCTAAGCTCAGGTCGGTGTGTGCATGCTGCCCTGCTGAGCTTGGGGAGCAGTGTGACAGCAGAGACCCTTCATGCCCACCTCCTCCCACACATCGCTTGGGGTTCAGCACTCTCAGCATCTCAAATTCACTGCTTGTGCCAAGGGAATTAAACTCATCCTGCTCTGCTGCTCACTGCTTCAGCCTCGGGAGCAAGCCCACAGATGGATCATGGCTATACCCAAATATTTGCTCACCACCCCCTCATCTGTGCTTGCACAAGGTGTAAAATCCACAGCTGTGTTCCTAATTACACCACGGCTACTTGGAAGTATTTTACTTATTTGCATAATTTAAGAACAGTAACAAAAAAGCACTTAAGGTGCTGTCACAACAGGCACAGCTGCCCCCAGGAATATCAGGTCTTAAAACTGGGAACAGTTGAAGCCTGTGGAGGGGTGTCCCGCATGAAAACATCAGGGAAGTGCGTGGAGCTCTTGGGAAAGGCAGAGCCCAAGGGCCACACGGGACTCTCCTGCAGCAGGAGGGAATATCTGATCCTCTTCCTACCCACCCATTCACCTTTCCCACCCATTCACCTTTCCCACCCCACTGCAGCAATCCCTAACCCAGCCCTGCTGCTCTCTCAGTGCAGGATTGGGCTGTGGTCCTGTGCCACAGAGCATTTGTGCTCCTCTGTAAGCCAGTGCAGGAGCCCGGATAGATCCGGAGAGCTGCCCATGCCCACAGAACCAGCGGGCACTCATGGTCGTTCCCGGCTGACACCCTCTCCCAGCTGCAAACGCTCCTCAGGTGAGTCTCTGAACCCAGTACTGGAGGGGGACAATCCCATAGTGCTGGTCTGGGATGGACTGGGACATGTCTCCTGTTGTGACTCTTTAAGCCAAAGCTGCTGCACAGGGACATGTCCCTAGGCCACCACCTTTCTGCACCTGCGATAGCACTGGGTTATGGGGACACTGCACACAAGCAGGGCTGGCCCCCACCATCACCCTGCTCTGGCACTGTGTGATTTGTATGCACGTGTCATCAATAATGCCAGGGAGCCAGACATCCACCTCCATCCCAGAGTCTCCTGTAGGGAGCTGTGAGCGCCCTTCAGCCATCACCTCACTGCATGGCAGCCTTGCCATCCCTGGGACCCTGTACCTGCTCTGGTGCCACGCCAGCACCAACCAGCGCTTCATGCAGGAGCACATGGATGAGGGGGGCAGGAAGAGTCCCTTCCCCACAGTGTAAAGCCCAAGGCACAACTGCAGCAGCAGCACTCGCTGCCCACTCCATGGCTCCCTGCTCCCTGCACAGCCGGAGTGCGATGCCCAGGCAAAGCAGTGCAGAGTCAGGTTCAGCCTGCGCTCAGCGCCTGGGTTTCACAGAACCCCCCAAAGTTTACCCTGCTATAAAGAAGCAGGTTCTGCACAAGATCCCGCTTTTTCAATAGAGCATCTAACCCCTGTCCTTGTCCAAAGCCCCATCTGGGCCAGAATTGCAGCTCTTTTCATGCTTTACACCCCAAACAAGGATCTATTCTCCCTCTGTTCAACATACATCACTCCATGAGCCCACAGAAAGGGGACAGAGAGGAGAAGGGATCTTTACTACTCTCTGAAGCCCGTGCAATAGCCCTTCCCTGCGGTTTCTACCTGTCCTCGTGGATCTGAGTGCCAAGGATAGAAAAGCTGCCATGTCCTTCCACAGACACACCACCAACAGCCCAAAGAGCAAGGGAGGAAAAGTCTGTAGGGTGGGGGATCCCACCACCCTGCTCCTCTATTGCAGATGCCCAGTTGCTCTTCAGCCCCACTTACCTCAATGGCCTTGTAGAAGATGTTGTTCCCGATCTGGACCACCTCGAGGTTCTGCTCCTGCTCGTTCCGTGCACATTTGATGTAGGTCATCCAGCTGCGGTGATCCTCCTGGCTGGCGTCGATGAAGTACCGCACCGTGCCGTCCTCGTTGAACACCTGCGAGGGGGGAGCACTTGGTAGTGATGCTGCCCGCTGTGGGCTGAGCCCCTCCACCTCCTGCCTCTGGGATAAATCCTCTGGACAGGGACAAGCTCAAAGCCAACACAGCCTCAGGGCTGAGACCCTGACAGCAGCCGGGAGATGCTGAACCCTTCTTGCTTGTGGTGCTGGACTGCGATTCTGCAGCGGGGCTGAGAAATGCGCCCTGCTCTCACTGGCATGGCTGGTCCTGCCAGCCCCTATCTCCCTGGATAACCCAGCTCCCTTCCTCAATCTCCCTTCTCATCAGAGCCCCACCAGCAGCTCAGCCCCAAAGGAAGGGGCTGTTCAGCATCCTGCAGCTGCCTTGGAAGTGGGACAATGCCTTGGGTGGAGGGGGAAGGTGCCTGCCAGGCCTGGAAAGATGCTTTGCAAGGAGGCAAGAAAGATGAGGCAAGTTTCTATTAGGCATAAAATTATAATAGTAATTAAAAATAATTAAGATGTGCAAGTCTGAGTCAAACAAATGAAAAAATAGGAAACAAAAAATTGGCTGTGCACAATGTCCTGGCATCTCAGATCCCCCCAAACCCCACAGTTTCGTTCGGGGTTAACCTCACCAGGGCTGGGGCAAAGCAGGGAGCAGGGGACAGGGCAGAGCTGGTTTTGCCCACTGTGGCCAGTGTGGGCAGCAACCAGTTGGACAGGGATGGGCAGGGCAGGGTGTGATCCGGCTGCATGGGACATGAACAACAGCGTTTCGGGACTCCGCTGTGGGCTGGCTGCACCCGAGGTCTGAGGAAACCTCATCCTTCTCCTGCAAGGGGTTCCTAAACCCACCTGCCCAGATATTTGCATGAATGGGGAAACTGAGGCACAAGGATGGTGCCCGAAGGTGCACAAACACGGGACTGAGCCCCAGCACCCGTCCCTGCTTCTTGCCAAACCGCTCCGGGCTCAGGGCTCAGGGGGGGTCGTTACCTCCCACATGAGGTTGTTATTCTTGCACAGGTCCACATGCTCGGGGGAGATGACCCTGCCCGTGAACGGTCCCATCTCGGTGCCAGCCTTGATCCAGGTCTTGGAGAAGATGCCGAGCCCTTCCCCGGGGATGGAGCTCTGGGCGATTATCACTTCCGACGGCAGCACCAGGCTGGAGAGCTTCTGCACCTCTGCGAGGGGGGAGACGGCTCAGAAAGGGACCGAGGTGGGGGAGAAGGGGGAGACCAGGGGCGGCGGGGACCCCTCCCAACCCCGGCCCCAGCCCAGACCCCGGGGCTGAGCCTTTTAAACGCCCAACCGGGCTCCCACAAAGAGGTACAAGGTTCCCCCGGGGCATTGAGGAGGTACCTGGGAAAAGCATCCCGGGCTGGGCGAGGGAGCGGGGCTGGGAAAGGAGGTTAAATGGTGTCTATTTCGGCCCATCCAGCAATTTGTCATGCTGTTAAAGTGATCTGCATTCATTAAACTCAACTAGAAAGAAATTGCTAATTCTAAATTCATTAGTCCTTTAGGAATGCTGTAGCGGTACATTGTGCCTGAATGGCGCGAGGGCTTGTTTAAAAGGGCCCAGGAATTCCTCTTACAAAATGGGGAGATGAGATGGTTGACATATCGTGAATGGAAATGGAATTAGCCTTCATGGTAAATTAAGAGAGGAACAGAAATCCGAGAGGGGGAAAAGGGAGCCGGGACGCCCCGGCGATGCCGGGCCGAGAGAAAAGATATTGTCCCGGGCGGCTGAATGCGGGACGGCCCCGGCCCCCCCAGCCCGCGGTTTAAGTGGGAACTTTCTCAGGTCAAGCCCAAGTTAACCAAATGAATTTAAAGCCCTTTTTCCCCAGTCCCACGCCTGGGGAGAGCGGGGCGCCGGGACCGCATCCCGCCGCCGGGCACCGGGAGCCGGCCCGGGGCCGATGGGGGAAACCGGGGGGATCAGGGAGGGTTTGGGGGGGTCACTCACCTCCGGAGAAGGACTGAGCCAGGACTTCGGCCGTGAAGGCGGTCTTGGGGCTGCTCTTCTCCTCGAAGAGCTGCTCGCCCAGGACGTTTCTCCAGCGGCCGTAGAGGAAGCTGTGCAGGATGTCGGAGGTGATCACCTCGGCCAGCGAGAGCCCCTGCGGCTTCAGCCCGGGCTTGAGGACCAGGGCCTCGNCCCGGCTATATATGAGCTTCATTGACCCTCCTAATTGGTTATTAATGACCTCCCTGACGTTGGCGGAGAGACTGGGGCTGCCGGAGCGAGGCGAGCCGTCGGAGCCCCCCCCTCCCATCTCCTCCTTCCCTCCCCTCCCGGGGGTGGGGTGGCTGGAGGGAGGGAGGGACACGGCGAGCGCACACACACACACACACACACATATGCACACACGTATACACACATCTACACACACGCATATACAAACACACACGCACCGCCTCGGCCCCCCGCACCTCCCGGGCCGGGCAAACCCAAACCCGGGCACCTGCCCCCGGGCACGGCAGAACAGCAACGGAACGGGCAGAAATGTCCCTGCTGGTATCCCACGGACGGGGAGCACCCTCGGGCATGGTCCCGCTCCCCACCTGGCCCCCGCCCTCGTTTTTGGGGCTGAAACGCTGCGCTTTGGGGCCGTTGAGCACCACAACGAATTTGGCGGCCCCGAGTCCGACAGCTCCCGGTGCTCTCCGGCGTTTGGCCCTTGCGGCCCCGGGGGAACGGGCCGAGGCTCCCGCAGTTGGCCACGACCGTGCTCGGCTCCCCGCTGCCCCCCGCATCCCCGTCTCTCCCGGCCGGGACCGGCAGCACCGGGAGGCTCCGGCGCTGCTCCCCCAAAACCCAGGAGAGGGTCCCCAAGCACGGGGCGGGTGGGACGCGCTCCCGGGGTTGATCTCCGCTTGACCCCAGGACAGGGCTTACCCGGCTGCCGCCGCCAGCCCGACAGGTCCCCAGCCCCACATCCCTGTGAGGATTGTGCCCAGGGGTGCCCGGGGACAGCTCGTGGATTCCCCGTCTCCCTGCAATAGCAACCATATCCTGCCGTGTCCCCCCAGGGCCGGACCTCGAGCCCAGGGTAGGCTGCAGTATCTCCGGGGCTCTGCCGCCGCATCGCCCCCCGTCCCCGCACCCGAAGACTTTCCCCGGCCAGCCACGGCGCCCATCCCCGCCTTGACCAGCCCAGGAGCTCCGCAGCCACCACTGCTCCCCAGCAAGGTGGCATCAGAGCGGTGCCCCCAAACCCAGCGCTCCCTTCGGGCCCGAGCTTTGCCGGCTCAGCAAAGGGTTAATCTTTCCCGGATTTAAACCCAGTCCTGCTGTGTCGGAGCTTAGAGCCCTCTCCTTAGCCTTGTTCTTTTGATTTTCATGGGGACGAGGGGCTGTAAAGGGCTGGGGGAGGAAGGCTGGGCCCCCAAAATCCTCAGGCCGGTTCCCGCAGCCCGGAGTCCCGAGAAGCCCCGCCGAGTCTCACCGCGCCCGGAGCAGCAGCCAAGCACACCCCAAACCCCCACCCTATCCCCTGGGTGGGTGTCTTATAGGGTGAAGCTGTGGAGTGTCTTCTGGCCTGGGTGAAATGATGCTACAACCCATGTGCAATTATTTCTATTAATCCAATCAAGAAGAAACGCAGATGTCAGGAACCCACCCAAACCTGCGCTTTCTTCGGGTCTTTGCCCGGCGAGAGGCAGCGCTGTCCTGGAACGGGGAGGTTAACAACCTGCCAGGGATTGGTTTGGGGTTTAATAAGCGTAAAAAATAAGTTTATTTTGTTTTTCTGGACTTTGGCTAGAGGAGCGGTCAGAATATTTCAGCCTTGCTAAACATAACGCATCAGGTGGAAAGGTTCCCAACACCGGCTCCCTCCAGCCGCCGAGGCAAGCCAGCCCTGGGATTGCTTTTTTTTTTTTCCCCAGGAAAACCCTTCAACCTTCAAGTTATCCCGGGACAAAAAATAATAGATGCTCTTGAACCCCCTGCGGCTCCGGTGCGGACTGCGCTGAACCCCGCTCCCGGCTGCGGGGGCTCGGCGGTGCGGGGGGGGAGTGATAGAAAAAGGTGGAAAAAAATTTCTTCCATTTTCTGCGTGGTTTTAAATACCCCCAGCTGTTTCCCAAAGCTTCTTCCCGGTCCTAGGAAGGTGCTTTGCTGTGTGTCCCCCGCCCCCCCCCGCTCCTCATTTCTCTTTTTTAATATCGCAGCTATCCCTCCTTTTTAACATTTAAGAGGAAACAAGTTTAATATTCATGGCTGTTAATAGAGAAGGGCCATTATCGCCGCCCCATTGTTCTGAGCCCCGCACAATGCTGCTTGTATTTTCATGTGTATATTCCCAAAGTTCCTTCTGAGCGTTTAGTGAGCACTTTAATATTCATGGGTGTTAATAGAGAAGCCCTCAGTATATTGGCATATTGTTGGGAGGTGTACATATTGGTCTGACTCTGAATAGCCACAGTCCTCTTTTCTTTTGCTCTGTTTTGCAGGGTTGATGGGCCAGGAGTAAATGGGCATTTTTCCCCCCCGTCTCCCCCTTACAGAGAGAACATCTTTATTCCAGTCCCAGACTTTCTGGTTTCCCATTCAGGACCCTCAGAAATAATGTCAGGCAGAAGAAAAGTGGAGCAAATCAATCTTTCATGGTCTTTTTGAGACCAATTTGACATCCATGGACTCTTCTTTTCTTTCACAGCCTACAAGGGGATGGTCAGGATCTGGACAAGGTTGGGGTCTGATGAGGGGAGACATGGGATCATAATGCAGCAAAGAGAGAAAAGAAAAGCAAAACAAGAAAAGATTGCAGGGATGGGGTGATGGAGGAAAAATGAGGGTGAATGACAGTGCAAGAAAGGAGATTAGAGCCCAGCAGCTGCTTTTTGGGGGGCGGGGGGGAGGGGGGAGCTCTCTCCCCTCTTCCAGCCCTTCGCATGAATAGGATTTGAACAGAGCGGAGATTGATTTATAGTTATTGCAGTTGAACATTTATTGCTCTTAAAGAGTGGCGGGGAGAAAAGAGAGAAAAGGGGTTTGAAAAGCTCCTTTCTGTATTAAAGAGGTATCAAATGAAGACTGCTGAGATAATATACAGTGGCCAATGGGAATTTGATTTGCTTTAAAATTTAACTCTTGTGGGGCCGCCGGGGATGGAGCCGGGATGCGGGGATGGAGCCGCCGCTGCCCCGGGCCGGTGCAGCCGCGATTCTTTCCTCAAACCCCGCATTCACTGCCCGGCTTCACTGCAAAGATCTGCGGCGGCTCCTGTGCGGCGGGGAAGGGCTGCAGCGCGGATGGAGGATTAGTGCTTCGTTAGTACAATTTTGCATTATTTTTTTTTTTCCCGTAGAGAGTGCATGCAGGAGGGATGCAGAGCTACGAAAATAACCGGCGCAGGGAAGAGCTCTTGTCGAAGCTGAGTTTTTCTTGCCCTAAACCCGGAGGTTTCTCCTCTCCGGCAGCAGAAACGCGATCGCAGCCGAGTCCCCCCGGGCGCAGAAAGGAGCCCATTGTTCAATGGGGAGAAATACATTTTTAGCGGTGATTGAAAGCTCCCCTCTCGTTTGAACTTTAGAAGAAAGTCCCTGGCAGGGAAGTGCATCCCCCTCCCTCTGCCCCGACATCTGTTTGGAGCAATCCAGGCTCTAGGGCAGAGCCGGGCTCTGCCCCCTCCCAAAGTCATTAAAAAGATATTAGTTGAGCTGAGAAAAGTCCAGCGCAGCCCCCGATCCGGGGTGGGGTGGGTGGGGGGGTGGTATGTGTTATTAAAAACGATTTGGGATTTGCCAGCGCTAATACGAGGCGAAGGGACCGTGCCTTCCGAGTTCAAAAGCCGCCTGGCCCCGGCTGCCCCGCCGCGCCCTGCCCGCTGCCCGGTGTCCCGGTGCCCGGTGCCGGCGCAGGGCGGCCCGGCCGACTCCATCACCTGCTCCGTGCGCCCCCCGAGCGCCGGGAAAGGGGGACGGCGGACAGCCGGGCTGGGAGCGGAGGCGGTCAGCTGCTCCGGCCGCAACTCCTGCGCCTCCACGGGCTGCAAATGCCCCGGGAGCCGGAGGGAAAGGGGGGCAGGAGGGATCATCGCACCCCTGCGGGAGCCGGGGGAGCCGGGGCAGGAGGGATCATCGCACCCCTGCGGCTGCCGCAGGAGCCAGGCGCCTCCGAAGTTGCTAAATGTGTCATTTATTAAAGCATTCAGGGGGCTTTTCTTTGGCGTTTGCTTGCAAACTCACAAAGGCCGAGCTGCTGTTTGGGGGTCTTTTCTGATGGAAAAAGGGCTCGGAGACCCCCGGCACAAAAGAAATCCTGGCAGTGCTTTCAATGGCCAGGACTCAATGAGGGGGACCCTGCGCGGAGCGGGCGGGGGCGAGGGGCCGCCCGGTGCTGCCTGAAAGGCAGGCCTGAATGTAATGGGGAGATCTGCGTTTATTTGTTGGGATCACATTTAATTAGCTTAGTACAACCCTTGAAAGACAAAGGGACCTCAATCTGGATCCAATCTGAAGCTCGTTTGGAGAGCGAGGGCTCCTGGAAAAGTCAAAAGAGAGAAAGGAGAAAGAAAAGGGAGGCTGGGAGAGAAAGGGGCTGGGGGCCCAGCCAGGTGACTGGCACGCGTGAAACAAGGGGGCCTTTTGGGCACAAGGCAGGGCTCAAAAGGGAGGGAGGAAAATAGTCTCTTCCTCAGGTTTTACCTACTTAAACCCCCTGAAGGGGCTGGAGCTGAAAAGCCTCAATGGGGGCTAAGGAGGCTGCAAAGCAAACAGCAGCACTGGAGAGGGACTCCGGCCCTGCCGCCGCAGCAGTTGGTGACACTCGGTTATGGGAATGTGCCCAAATGTTACCTGCGCCCGGGAACGCTGCCATCGGCGGAGCCGGGAGTGCAGGAGGACACGGCAATGCCCAGGGTGAGCCTGGACTGAGGGGTCCGGTGGATCCTTCGCGTGTTCCCTCTATAGGGGAACACCTGTGCCTTCACCCGCCCCACGCAGCACCCCTGCATCATCTCTTGGGGAGCTTCATCACGGGCCAGAGGGGCCGCGGCTGGGCTGGGACACCGAGGAGGGGTCCCCATGGGTGCACCCCTTGCTTCAGGGCGGGCCCCAGCATCCCCCATCCCTGTGCCAACACAGGGCACAGGCAGGTGCGTGGTGAGGGCGATGCGCTGCCACCTCCCCAGGGGCAAAAAGGAAGAGAGTGACCGTCCCCAAGGTGCCACATCCATGGATGAAGCTGAACGGCCCCTTGGTTTCCCTCCAAACCCGCGCTGCTAATCTGTCCCTGCTGCCCTCCGAGGGCGCCGGGAGCAGTGGGGGAGGTTCGGGTGCCCCCAAGCAGTGCCGGCGGTGCCCAGCGGCTCCGGGCAGGGAGGGTTTGGTGCGGTGAAGCCGTGACCCTCCCGGCAAACGCTCCGGCCCTGGGCACGGCAGCCCCTCGGAGCCGCGGGCTGATCGCGCTGCTGGGGGAAGGAGCTTTAGGGCATTATTTGCCTCCATTTCACTCTGCGGGAGGCCGCGGAGCCGAGCAGAGATGCTGAGTGCTCTCCCCTCCGCTCTCGCTCGCTTTCTTGCCTTTCTTTCCCTTCCTTTCTTTTGAGTATTATTTCCAGGATTATTTCGGCGAGGGTGTCACGGCACGTAAGAGCAAGAGGAAGAAAACCACCTTCCCAGCTGCGTCCGAGCTCAAGCGGCCTCGAAAGGGAACACGGTTGTGGCGAATCGCGGTGGCGACTCCTCGGCCACCTCCGCGGTGCCGCGGCTCGGCAAGAGGAGCCGGTGGCACGGGGTGGCCGGAGGGAGAGAGGGGGGATGTGGACTGCGAAGACAGGAAAATCTCTGCGCCTTTTCCTCCCTCCTGGCAGTGACCTGGGGATGGGACAGTCGCATCCCACCGATGTCTCTCCCGCATCCCACCGGCGTCTGTGCCACATCCCATCCCATCCCTCCTGCGGCATCAGCTCCAATCCAGCTGTGACCCGGCGTGGTGACTGCGCTGAGACATCAGCCGGGAGAGGGGCCCAAGGGGAGAGTGTGTGGGGTGCGTGTGGGGGTGTGTGAGCCCCACTGCTCCCCCTGCCCTGCTCCGCTCCCCACAGCCAGGGCCACGCTGGCCGTGCCTCTCCAGCAGCTGCCAAACCCACGGGCTGCACCGGGGGAATTGCAGGAGCCGGCTGGGGGAGACGGCAGCTAAGGCTGGGCAGGACCAGGATCTCAGCACCCGGCCACAGCTTCCCCGGTGCCGGACGAGCCCTGGCACCCCGGAGGAGGCCACACAGGCGAGGTGAAGGACAGGGGTGGGTGAGGGGAACGGGGCTGCCCGGCAGACAGGTGACCCAGGCGTGGGGCTGTGGAGTCCTCCCGCCGCTCCTGCCCTTCGCCAGCCCTATTTTCCCCCAAACAAACAGAGCAGCAGCTCCAGCCTCCCCGTGTAATGACTCCGCGGCAGCAAAGTTTAATACTGCCTGCGAACAAGGAGCCCCGTGTGGCTCACCGGGCACGGCCGCGCTGAGTGACGGCTCCCGCAAAGGGCAGGGACCGTCTAATCCCCGGGACCGCGGCACCTGCACCCCGGACCGGCCGGGATTAAAGGGGAGCAAGCCGGGCTCTGCAAAGATCAGAGGCTTCATTAGAGCGGCCTTGAAATAGGATTTCCTCAAGTGACAAGGGGCAGGGTGGGAAGATAATCTAGGGGGCTGTTGGTACGTGCCCCCACGTCACCCCCGGAGATGCTCTTTTGGGTCGCCTGGACCTGGAGGGAAGTGGCAGGGCAGACCTGGGCATCCACTGCCTCAAATCCTTCATCCCAGGGATGGCTGGTTCCCCTCTGCCATCTTCCTCCATCCCCAGTACCCACTGAGGAGCCACCCAGACAAGGACCCATCCTTGGCTCGCTGCCCTCCCACTGCCCTTGGCTCTGGGGGCCACCATCTCCTCCTGCCAGCAGATCAGGGAGCTGTGGCTCCTTCAACTCATCTTAACATCACATAACACCAATTTCTGCTCATTTCCATCATTAAAAGTTCTGGAAAGTTTCTTTTGTGTCTTTTCCAGCCTCATGAGAGCAGAGAAGCACTGTCTGCCGTGGGCACCCTGCACTGCTGCTACCCACAGCAAATCCAGTGAAAAAACCTCCAAACCAGCCAGCTGAAGGATAAACAACTCCCTGCATGGAATAAACACCCACGTGCTGCTTGACAGGACACACCGACACTGCAAGATCCCAATTCCTCACCCTGCGCCACAATCCTACAAACACCAACAGCCCTGAAAATCCCCCTGAGAGTGGGAGGAACCAGGTGGGTTCAGGGGAGAAGCAGCAGCACAGGTGGGACCTTGTGAACATCCACATCCCGTTGGAAAGCTCCATGTTAAACACCGGGAGCTCTCGCTCTGACCACGCTGCCCATTACTGTAAATACACCATTCCTTTAATGCGATTAAATATTTAATACTTGGAGAAGGGGAAAAAAAAGGTCCCACCTCTTCTTGTCTCTTTCAACAGTCATTTCAGTCTAACTCGCAATGGCCATAATGTGGTTTGTTCTCAAATCATGCAAAATTAAAGAAAGTCTTTTAGACTGTCTCGAAGTCTCCCACTCCTAAAAGAGCCTTACCTGTTCAGGCTCACTGAATACAGAGCACGGGAGAGCATCAGGGTCATCTTGGACTCACTGAGATGCTTTATTAGGGCTGCTGCTCAGAAAGGGTTTGCAGAAGTGCCACAATAAATGTCTGCTCAGGATTCAGGCTCTGCCTGCAGAGTGGGGTGAGTGCTGCCAGCCTGGGGAGTCCTGTGGGACGCAGTCCAGACATCCACGCACACCCAGCAGAGCTGTGCTGCTGGATAGACCTGAGATGGATTAATTCTGGGGGGAGCAGAGCCATTGTGTGCCTGAGCCAAGGCCTCTGGAAAGGGATTGAGGGAAGGAGCAGGTAGGAAAGAACAGGGGCTGGGCACCTCCTGCTGGAACCATTGACTCCAGCTTCTCTCTTCCCAAATGTCGCACTCTGGAGGCTGAGCCTTCCCCAAAGTGAAGCTCTTCTCATGGGATCACCTCACTGCCCCTCAAGATATTGTCCTGGCATGGCCCTGTGCTGGGCTCTGGCTCCCTGTGAGGAGGAAAATGCTGCACCATCCCCATCGCTGTTCATGGACCCCAAAGTCCCAAATGTATCCCACCTGCCAGCTCCTGCACAACCCTCAGGGACTGCTCCTGCTCCATGCAGCATCCAGTTCCTGCCAAAGGGACAGACAAACCCTCCCTGCCTCAAAACCCAGTGCAGCCAGGGCTTGACCCACATTACTGGGGGTTAAATTTGCCCAGAGTTGAGCAGGACATTTGGTTCCTCTCCTGGACACCAAGACTTGGCTTTGAAAGCACCACAGCATCTTCTGGGCTGCACCACACACCTGAGCCAGGGGACACGAGGAGTTGCCTGCAGACTGAAGGGTGAGGGGCCTGTCCAGCCCTGGGGTGGGACTGACCATCAGACGAGTCCCAGGTCCCCCTGGATGGACAGAGACCAGGAAGGCAGCAGGGCTGGAGGAGGGTTTGGAGGAGCCCAGGGGCCACCAGCTCCACATGAAGTGCTGAGGCATCTCTGCCTCAAACCCTGCCCCTCTCCAGCCCATCACGGACTCACAACAGTTCAACATCCGTGGCCTCTCCGGCCTGAGCAGGCAGCAATAATGGAAAACAAATCGGTGAACTTGGGAATGTTTCAAGCACTTCTTCCTTCCAGGACACCAGACTGCTGATGAAACCCCAGCTTTGCAGGCACCATCTTAATGACAGGCCAAATTTCAAAGGCTTGCAAACTATTTCTTGTGCTGCTGCCCCACCCCCTCAATAAAAGGTTGCATCAGAAAGAGATATTTCCATAATTTATAGTACGGGCATTTCACTGGGGAGCCTCACTCATCTGTACTTACAGATACATTTAAGAAAATGCATCCTCCCACAATCCTGCGCCATTTACGACTATTGGCACAATCTGTAATCCTCAGTCTTCAATTAAGGGACACCTTAGGGTTCATTATCACACAATTGCTCCCTGTGAACCATGCCAAATGGTGTTTTGGCACAGAGCTTGGAAGATGAATTAGAAGGAAGTCTTCTCGGTAATGCCCGCTCCCAATTCCCATCAGCAGCCTTTATGCCCTCTCCTCTAGCCATTTTTTCCCCCCTCTCCCCTATTTCCAAGTGGCTTTTACTATCCCATCTTTCAATGTCTCTCTTGATTCTCTGGAGGTATATTTAGAGATGCTACATCTCCTTTTCTTCCGGCTCTCAACGTGCCTCCCGCTCCCAGCTTTGCAGATGGGATCTTCTTTCCTCCCTTCCCCCGTCATAGACCCCCACGGCTGCCTGGGAGCAGGGGATGGAGCTGCCTTGGGTTGGAGGAGCTCAAAACTCACATTTTACGAGAAAGGGGCTCCAGTTATTGGCAAAGTTGGCCTGGGCACAACTAAAGGTTAATGCCCTTAACGCATCTGATAACAGCTGGAGCCACGTCCCTCCCATCCCTCTCCCGGTCAGTGCTGCTCCAGTGACCCCCTTGCAGGGATGGATCCTGCATGGATTCAGCCACAAAGCTGGGGAAGAGCAACAAGTCCAGAGTATTAAAAGCAGGGGCTGCCAACTCCTCAGCAATAAAACCTTTAGAGGGCTGCAGAGGAAACTTGCCGGTGTTAACACGGATCCTTCTGGCCCAAACAGCGACAAGCACAGAAACTTCCAAGGGAATCCTCGGTGTCACAGCACCAGGAGGATGTGACAGGGACACGGTTTCTCCAGAATTAAGGCTGATGCTGCCCGCAGTGATCACCCCAAACTCCCCAGGAGCTGAGATCTGCGGAGAGGGAACAACAGAGTGCAAGAGACGGGAAATACTTCACCCACAAGACACCTTGTGGAAATTTTATTATATAGAGTGTAAAATGCAACTGTCAGTCAAATAAAAAGAACACTTTTTTTTTTAACACCATGCTCAACATTATCCAATCGCAGTTCTTTATAGTTAGACATTTCAAGCATAAGGAAAAATAAGGAAAGAACCCAAGAACAGTAAATTCAGTACATTTAAAAACGGAATGTCCCGCAGGGCAATTAAAAATGCAAGAAAAAATAGCTTCAATTCCGTTTTTCCTTTAAAAATACACTGTTATCTGTACAAGAAACACTACAGTAAACATCAGAAATCATATTATCCCTTTTATTAAATCAAAATTATTTAGCGCGTACTGTGGTTAATACTAGATTCATTTATTTCTCTAGGTAATTTGACAAATATTAGATAAGAAAATATTTAAAAGAAACAAAAAAAGCAAAAAACACCTTGGAATTAAAAAATAGTTACTACCTTTTATATGGTTTTATGTTCCACAGTGTTTGTTAAAGGTACTAATAGCAGATTCATTTTAATATTAAAAATAACAGTATTTATATTTCTGAGAGCATAGAAGAAGTTTTTTTTCCTTTTCTTTTTTTTTTTTTTGTTTTGTTTTTTCTTTTTTTTAACAAGCTTGGAGGTCTTAGATACATAAATGCAACTAGCAATGGAAAATTGCAACTAGCAATAGACATGAAAAAATGTATTGCTAAAAAAAATTAACACGTTTTTATATTACCCCTTTAGACTCTAGAAATTATACAAACCCTACAAAATGCCCCCCCCGAACTTGCAAACAGTAACTGTTTCAAATACAGAAATCATATCATTAATTACAATACATATCATAGTTCAGTTTTTTAAAAATGCAATAAAATCAAAGACAGCCAAGATACAAGAAATTAGAAGTAAAACATTTAATGAATTTACATATTTAAGAATATTTAAATACTGTTTAAATTTTTTTTTTCTTTTTAAGATTTGTTACATACCACCTAAGACTTCCAAGCCACTCTTTCTGTTCCAACAGAAAAGATCGAAAATTAAAAGGAAAAAAAAAAAAAACACACAAAAAACCCACATGTTGAAATGTCACAGCTCTGGGGTGCGTTTTGGTGCCTGCAAATTCTCTGGCTTCTCTCCAAAAAGAATCCCGGAGGTTTTGTTTTAATATAAATTTGGAAACAAAATTACCAGCATGTCCATACGTTTAGTACATTGCTAATTGTTCCTGATTCTTAGAAAAGTTCAGTATAGATTATCCTACAGCTAGTGTTTCACAAACAGAAAAGTCTTCATCAAAATGTTGCAAATCTAGAAACCTCTGTTACAAAAAGGTTTTCTTCCACAATGATTCCAAAGAAAAAAAATTGCCACGAGGACCTTGTTCTACTGCTCCTGGAAAGAGAGAGGGGAGAAAAGGAAAAGTTACTGAGCGGCAGCAAATTATCAAAGCTGCCGAGCCCTCCTCCCCCGACACAGGTCTGTCCCCACTGCAGCTGAGTGGGAAACAGAGCTCAAAGGATGCTCCGAGCTGCCACCGGAGCCCTCTGCCCTAACGCTGTCCCAGAGCTCTCCTGCCCCTCACCAAACAAGATCCCTCTTTCTATGGGGGCAGACTCGGGGAGGAATGAAGAGAAGCCCTTTTATCACCGTGGCCAGGTCACACTTGGCCAGCGCCCGCGGCGAGCGCCGGCACCCGGCTCCACCTCGCCGGTGTGAGCCGGGAGAGCAGGGGAGAGCAGCTGCTGGGGGCCAGCATCCGCAGCAGCCTCTGCTCCCGGGAGCCAGAGCTAAATGTGGAGCACTGGGGACAAGTGTCAGACCACAGCAAGGTGCCCCTGTGCTTTGCTTTTCGCCGCATTGTTTGCTCCGCAGAGCCGGTGCTCGGGAAGGCACCGAGTGCGAGCAGGATAAATCTCACACAACTTTCTGGTGAGCTGAGGGGAGATTTTACTCAAAAGCATTTTTCAACAGTTTTGGTCTCTTTCAGGACAGGGAGCTGGTGAGCACACAGCTCCCATCCCAGCACGAGACAAGGCAGAGCCTGCGCTCACAGCCCTGGGATGTGACAGTGCTGTGCTGCCTCAACCGCCTGGCTTCATCATTCCCTTTACTTTAATTCCCCCAAGTCAAACAACTGCCTGGGAATAACTGTAACTATAAGGAAAGGCTCCCAGAATAAACAAATAACCTCCCAATCCTCTCCCAAAAAACCCTCACCCACCCTGTACAGGAAAATAAGACTCTGATGTTGAGGTACCACTTCTGTGATCGCTTCCTCAGCCACAAAACATCTCTGCTTCAGCATGTGAACCTGAAGGAGAGTCCCCCACCAGGGCAAGGCAAATATACCCAATTCCCCAAGAGAAGGAGCAGAGGGGTTTGGGGAAGGTGAATACAGACCTGGCTGTGGGCCTGAGCCTGCCCTAGTGTCTGCCCATAGTAGGCAGCCTGCTGTCGGTAATACTCTGCCCAAGCCATCGTGTAGTCCGGCTGGGAACTTGCCTGAGAAGCAGCACTGGCAGCATGACCTGGGGGGAAGGAAGAAAAAAGGGAGAGATAAGCAATTGCAGAAGTCCAAGCCCAGGCTTAGGATCTCCTTTTGTCAAGCTTACAGAAGAGCCAGCCCCCTTCCAGCTGCTGCAGACACCTGACAGCGACACCGGCTCTGCTGCGTGGGACAGCAGGACGGGCTCCAAGCTGGACTGTGAGGGACAAGCCAAGAGCAGGCAGAAAGCACCCAGAGCGTTCCTGCAGCTACGGGGACAGGCTGACAGCCTGCACACCCCTCATCCTCAAAGGCCCACAGCCTCCAGCAGCACCGTGTCACAGAGTCCAGAGGTCGGGATCATGTGCTCTGTAACACGGTGGGGACAGCCAGGCCCGTGACTTTCCGTGAGCTCTCCTACCCTCTCACAACCCAGCTCCAGCTTTCTGGATTTTGCCAGCATCAGTTCCTGCATGCTCAGTGTTTGCCCCGGCAGGCTGGCTGCAAGCGTGGGCATGAGGGGACTGGGGCTCAGCGGGAGCAGCTCTCCCGAGGCGCGACAGCACAACCGAGAGCTTTCCGTGGGAGCACTACATGCACCATCACCAACAGGACAGCACCAAAGGGGATCTGGAAAGGACTGGAAGCTAAAAATGGCAGGGATGGAGACGCAAGTCATCGGATTAGAGTTAACTCCTTGTAACAAGAGCTGATTCATCTCCAATAAGCCTGTTTCACTCACTCTGTTTTTTGAAATACTCCTCCCATGCTTTGCTGTAATCGGGATGGCTGTTCTGCTGCTGGCTCTGTTGGCCTGTGCAAAGATGACAACAAGGGGCACGTCAGTATGGAACAGGTGACAGTTTCCAGCCAGTGACATCTACCTTTCCACTAGATAGGCCCTGGGTCTACTCCAGTTGCCCAGACTTGACACTTCAGCTTCCACCTTTCTACAGTGTTGGGCATCTTCAGTTCAGGAGAAGCTGAGGAAAACCCTGAGTTCCTGATCTCACCTCATCTGCTGAAGGGCATGAAGCCAAATGTCACCCTGCTGGGACCTGCTCAAGCCAAAGCACGTGGCTGGGAGCTGCCCAGGCTGCAATCAGCCACCCCGGGCTCTTAGTCTGCTTGCACTGAGTGCAGGAGAGCTGAGACACCTGACACAGCTGAGACCTGTCACCTCCACAGAGCTGCCAAGGGAATGGCCGTGTTTTCAGTCACCTCACTTGTTTGTCAGGGGCTGCATCCTTCACCCCCGCTCCCCTCAGCGGAGCAGAGCTGAGGGACCCCTGTGGGCAATGCCCATCCACATATGAGCCTCCAATGCATGACCTGCACACCGGGGCAGCCACTCTGCTCCCGGCTCCTCAGGGTGCCATGAGCCCTGCAGAGGGCACAGCCAGCCCCACTGCCCTCAGCACACACCCCAGGCATCACTGGAGAGGCAGCCACGACATCCCCAAACAGCCACGGCTGGCTTGCGGTGTCATCTCCAGGCTCCTACACTGCTCCAAGGGGAGCAGTGCCAGCATCTGCTCAGAGATCCCAAACCTTGGGCTCCACCTAGCACAGACTCCCCCTCTTTGAAGCACTAAGACACCTTCAACCCAGCACGTCTAAGGGTTCCTGCAGGGAGAGCCCGACCAGCTGGGACAGAGGAAGGATACCTGCTCTTCCCACGCTTCCCTGGATCCCAGTGGGAGCACAGAGCCCTCAGTGAGACACAAACAAACAGCAAACACAGCAGCTGGGAACTGCAGAGAGGCGCAGCAGGAGCGGGGAGCACGAGCCACTGCGGACAAGGAGAGCAGGCAAGGACAGAGGACACGCGTGGAGCAGAGCTCTTCCCTTCCCATCCCAGCTCCATGCGCAGCCCGGCCCCGACGCCGGCCCGAGGGGGGGCTTTGAAGTGGGGGGAAGGGGGGAAATAATACACTGCAAGTGTGAAGTGGGTGGAGGGAACAGGGCAGCAGTGTCCTGTCCAGGGGCATAAAAGCGGGTTAAAAGACTTGACCAACGCTACAAGTCAGGACCTTTTCTGGCAGAGGTCAAGGCTGCCTCAACTGTCCACCTGCTAATGCCAACAAAGGACCTCCTTCAATGCCTTTTCTTCTCGGAGAATTACAGTCCGCAGCAGGCTGAAAGGACACGCAGCTAAATGCATTTCACAGCAAAATGTTTCCCCAGCCAGTTAATTTATTTAAGATGGGGGAAGTAATTAAAATCTAAATACATGTGTAGGGGGTGGGGGTCTGCCCCTCCTCCCACAAGGAGGGCACTCGAGGCTGTCCCCAGGACGCCGGCGCTGTGACAGCGCTGACAGAGCTGTGACACACAGGCTGCAGCACTCGGACAAGGGACCCTGCACAAGGCTGTTTTCCAATTGAAAAGTGCAAAAGCAGGTATTTACCTATTTCTTACAATAATCCTGCTATGCCTTGGTGAGCTCCACCTGGGCTGCCTGGGCACCGCTGCAGCAGAGGAGAGCGGTGAAGGTTCTTAAAGCATTACGTGTGTGTCCTCTCTCCTCACCCAGCCTGCCTTCAGCGTGCCTGCCTACAAACAGCAACAGGGAGCACCCTAAGCACACCTGCAGCTAGGGAGCCAACATTCTCCATCACACTCAATAGCAGAAATAAAACATCTGCCTCCAAAAGACAGCAGAGTGGGACTAAAGCCACACAGGGGAAGGACAGTGACAAGGCAGGAAGCTCCAGGGGTTTTGGGAGCCACCTGAAACCTGACAGTGCAAAGCTGTCATCACTGGGGTATGAGCTGCAGTATTGCTCATCAGGGGGCTCAAGGGGGCTGTGCTTCCTACACCAGGCTCCAAAGCCAGGAGGGGTGAGCCTGAGACATGATTATCTGCTGCAGGAAGGGAGATTTTTCCCTCCCCAGCGACTACTGGTCAGCAAGAGGGGATGTTTCAGGAAGGCGAGGAAGAATTTAAGTTACCAAGGCGAGTTTCTAAAGGCATCTTGCAAGGCAAAGAGCAATGCAGCTTTGTAAGCATTTACTCCAAGGCTCTGTGGGAGATAAAAGTTAAATTTTTTTGTGGAGCTTTCCCTGCTGCACTGACTGCTCTGCTTCCCAAAGCTCAGGGAAGTCCAGAGCCCTAGGGGGTGCAAAGGAAAGGAGTAGAATAACATTTTTTCCTGTATAAAACAAGTTAATGAGAAAATACTCTTCTTCAGTACCATACCATTCCACTCCCGTACAGAAGAAAAGTCCATTGAAGCCCACCACTGCATTTTAATGTGCTGAAAACAGAACAACTACTGACCTTCTCCAAGACCCTAGAGCTCAAAGGAAAAGTCATCATTTCTAGACTGGAACTGCTGAGAGGCAGGACTCACCCAGAGTTAAACACACTTCCCGTGCAGGGTTCCCATGTGCCACCACAGCACACATTTCAGAAGTGCACCAAGTTAACAAAGCAGCACTGAGATTTCCAAATTTCACATATTCACAATTTCATAAACACTCAAAGGTGATCAGTGTTACAGGGAATCACAAGTGCAATTGCAGGCGTTGTCCCTCCAATGATTCCCCTACCTGAGGCACCTCCGAGGGTGGGAATTTATACCGAAGTTCATTATCTACTTCATTGCTAAATCAGCCTTAGCAGTCAAAAGCATCTGCCATTAAACCTCTTTAAAATTACCCCCCCACACACCTTTTGGTGCTTAGCTTTAGTTTCATGAGACCAGACCATTTAAAAACTCGTATTTCTTGAAAAATTGTGACCGCAAGTGTCCTTTGGACATTACCACCACCACATGAGCTTTGAGATTACCAAGCAGACGTGAATCTGCTCTGTTTAGGGCAAACCTTTCCTCTGGCTGTTGGAGACACAGGATAATGCAGCTACAGCATCACCACCAGCATTTACTACTTGAATTATTCTGAAAAGGTGACTCCCCATTCCAAACTGCTACATTTTGACTCGAGAGGCTTTCAGGAAAAAATGACCAGTACAGGAGCCCTGCCTAACCTTCCTTCCATTTCCTGCATCCCCTTCCCCAGTCATTCCATCAGTCTGGAATTTGAAAAGTGAGAAAAGCTCATAAGGAACAATTAAATAAGAAAATAAGCAAGAAGTGATAAGGTCAAGAACAAAGTGATGGGAGAGCTCAGCACCAACACTGTGCCTGTTAAGGGGAAGTGTGGTTGGCAAGTGCTTGCCTGGAGAATCCTGGGAGAAAAGAGCTGGAGGCAGAAATGTTTTTGTTAGAGAGGAACAGACAGCAAGGACCAAGTTCCTACCCAAAGAGCAGAAAGAGGCAATAAGCAGTTAAGCACACAAAAAGAAAAAGTTTTCCAAGGCCTTCAGCTTGTTCTGAGCTCAAACACCACCACGTGACTCCACACACCTCTTCTGCTGTTTTCACACACGTGGTCTCATGGGTGAACCTGCCTTCTGCAGGCACAAAGCAAAGGGAACACCAACCCTTCTCCAACCCAGGTCCTGGCACTTACTTGGGACTTGTTGTCCAGGCTGCTGCCATGTCTGGTAGGTACTGCCCCAGCCCTGCGTCATGAACGCCTGAGGACCACTGCAGAGGACAAAAAGCCATGCTCAAGTAGACAATAAAACACTTACCAGGCCAGAGACATGAAGCTGCCCAGAGAAGAGAAGCTGTCACTTATAGTCAGCAGCTGCTGAGCAAACAGGTGAACATGGGAGCAAAAGGAAAGCTGTGCAGGTGTGAACTGCTATGTCCTGCCTTGGTATCAGTCTGTTCATGAAGCCAAGGTGAAGATACATCACAATGAACAGCACTCCTTGTGCTCTGTGCAGTTCAGGCTTCTTCCCATGCTCTCACTGCACTAGAGACAGGAATTTTGGAGATGCCAATACCTACCTGCTTTATTATTAAATAGATGAAATCTTTCCTGTAGTCAAGCTTAAAGGATTGAGCTCACTTGCTTTTGCTTCTGAATGCTCAATCTTTAAAAGGCTCCAGTCATACCCCACCCTTTCAGGGCCTTCCACCCTTCTCCCAGCACTTTCTAGCTCCCAGCCATTCCCCCCAGCCCATGGGTGAGGAGATGCAGCAGCTTACTTTTGATGAGGTGTAGCAGGTGCTTGGCTGAACGGACTTTGACCAAATCCTCCAGGTCCACCCATGCTGGTACCCTGTCACAGAATCCACAAATATTTAATGCCAGCTCCAACAGGGTGGAGGCAGCTACTATGAGTAGTAAGAAAGGAGAGAAGACAGCCTGGGACACGTGGATCCTGAGGTTGGTATCAAGCCTTCTCCTCTCAAGCAATTCAGCACAAAGGCAGCTTTTCAGCTTTGCCATGCCCCAGTTCAGTATTTTCCATACTTTTTTACCAAACTCTCCCCATTCACTAGTACTGCAGCCTGACATTATTAAGCTTCAACACCACAGCACTGCGTTAAGTGTAAGATAAGTCATCCTGAACTTACTGAGCAAGGAGTTGAGCATTTTACTTTCAGGGCAATGCTGCCAGGACTGTGTTATTCTCACACAGCAACACTATTGTCTTCCTTTCAAAAAATCTCCTTTGACAGCCTTTTCATACCTTAGATTGCTGTTCTTCCCTCTCATATAGCTGTATACACTACCCAGGATTATGTCAACAGTCAAATCCTTCTGGGACCACAGCAAAAATTAGCCCAATGGATGCTAGAGGGCCATCAAGTTCAAGCCAGCTGCTAAGAGGCAAATGGTTTTGAAGCTGAATAATGCAAGCTCGTGCGTTCCGTGCCATCCTGTGCGTCCAGGCCTACACGTAGCCAGGAGTGACAACAGCCCGTCTGAAAGGGACGGAGCAAGAGAGCAGAGATGGAACTTACACCAACTTTCTCATCTATGAGATGTCTAGCGAGCTCGATTTGCTGGGGGACCCCTCTGATTGTGAATATTCGTACGCCGGGGTCTGTGTTCGGGGGTGGGTTTCTCTGCAGCTCCACGTGCGCTCCCGACTGCTGGTTTATGCTTTTGATGTTCTCGCCACCTGAAGAGAAGAAAGCCAAGACGTAAGGAGGGATATCCAGCATCTCTTTCCATAAAACCATATCAAAGTCAGGTCCTGGGAATGGGTTACAGTTTCAGCCACCTTCTGTGTGCCTCAGGAGAGGTGGGCTGAGGGTGGCAACAGCAAAAGAAACCACAGTACGCGAGCTCATGCTGCTCCTTTAATCTACCTCACAAACATAACCTGAAGCCTTGAGCTACTGTAACAGTTTTTGGGGTCAAGGATGATGCTGCTTAAGGAACACACAAGCCCCGCTATGTGCCCACTGCCAGGCTCCCAACAAGCTGCAGCATGACTGGGATACATTTATGATAAAACAGACGCAAAACCTGCACTGATTGAATCCTGTTGTTTTTGCACAGCTGTTTAAATCCTCCAAGAAATGAAGGTCACCTGCAATCTAAACATGCTGGTTTTTCTTCTTTTTTTCCATCACCACCAGCCACACAACAAAGCTCAAGCGTTCTCCCAAACATGTGCTGTTTGATAGGTTATTGCCTTAAAGCAGCCTCTGCTTACAAGGCTTCCTATTCACCCTGCAGCCACACATCCCTCCACAGCCATGGCAGCGCACGATTCCAGGCTGTCTCCTGCTATTTCAGAGTTAGCTGTGCATGCAGTGAACATGTCTGGCTCGTTTGCCATCTGGATCCACAAGAGCACAGGAGTGCTTCCAGCAGGATGCAGCAGGGCCAGTCAAAGTGGATCTGATTTCCTCAAGACCTGCTAGGTCCCGGTCTCTTCATGAAATTTGCTTAACAAAAGCCTCAGCCAATGTTACAATGGTTCAATTCTTCTTCTGGAAGCTCACACAACTTACAGACCAGCTCCACTCAACTGGAGAAATTAAAGGGTGTGGGGAAGGAAGGGGTTTTACAACTTTTAAATTAAAATCAAAAAAAATCACCAGCTCAAAGGATAGACAGTAAGCAGGACAGAGAGCAAAGGAAACCAACCAGAGATTTTTGTTTGGTTTTCATTAAAAAGAATCTCCAAAAATAAACGCCTCAATTTTGCTCACATTTCCATCTCTATACATCCAGCACAACTTCAAAACAAACTGTGGATGTTGCAGACACTTGTTCATTTCATTGTAATGGACTCGTGACCTTTTTAACATTTTAAAGCCTTCTTGGGGAAGGGAGGAGGAAAAGTTGCCAAAGGGCAATTAACTCTTTCTAAATGAATTTTTGAAGATGCATTTAACAAAAGATAATCATGTCACATCCCTGGGCAGACAACAGGGATTGTACTGTGCAGCCAAAAGCCAACCCACTTACTTTCAGTCAAGCATGGGAAAGGAGTAAGATGAAGTTTCAAAACCAATAAGGTTTTTTTTTTGTGCCATGCTTTTGTCTGATGCAGATTTGTCTGAAGCTCTGGTTTTTACATATCGAGGTGAGATCTGAATCAACAGCCATTTCATCTGCTTAGTGAAAACAGAGGACCCTTTCAGGCAACACAATTTGAAGGAGTGGCACAACTTCTTTACTGGGTGACAGAGGCACAGCCAGAGGTTGCTACTTGCACTGCAGACTAGTTTCTCCTTCCAAAAGGAGATTAAAAATCGAAGCATTCTCAAACTGGAAGCAAGGAGAATACAGATTTCAAATCATCGCTCCATTTAGCATTCAGCACCAAGCCTGTGGTTGTTGGGCCTGTTTCTACAGCAGGTCCCTCCTACACCACACGGCAGAATTAAGTTAGCTGCCTCTCCAGGTTTGGTGGGAGACTGCAAGCTTCTACCCCCACACCAGAAGGACTCAGTGCCCTTGTCCTCTTCACCCTGCAGCCTGGTACATGTCAAAGTGCTCCCTCCCACCCAAGCTACCCCAAGCCAGCCTCCAGAGCATGCAAATGCCGTGACGCAGCCGCCGGGGCCGGAAGGAGTTCTCTTCCCCACGGTGAGGTGACCCGCTCGGCACATGGTGGCTGTCTATAGAGCATTCATCCCGCTCCATTCTTCCACCTGATGGGGGGCAGGAGCGATCCAGGAGCGGCCTCCCGGCTGGATGTGAAATCCTAAAGCAATTAATCAAACCTGCTCAAAGGCCGAGCTGACAAGAGCCAGGCCGGCCGCGCTATCTGTCAGGATTGCCGTATTTATCATGGAAATCCAGGGGGGCCCAGGGAGGCGGCGGCTGTTTCCAAGCACCACCAAACACAGACAGAGTTTGACATGTGTATGGCGCTCGCCTCCACCCTTCCTCAGGGCCTTTGGGAAAGAAAAGCTGCACCTACCCACCCTCTAGAGGAAAAAGCCACGCGCAGGATCCGCGGGGAGCCCCACCGGCTCCTAAAAGCTCACGCTCCCAAGCTGAGAAGAGATGTCCACAAGAAAAGGGCACTAGATCTTCTATCACGTATGCTGCAGAAATTGAGCTGAGAAACTTCCCAGCCTCTCTCTTTGTCCTGCTTCTCGAGTGCTCACGTGGAGCTGGGAGCACAGCAGCAGTTACCAGGTCAGATCACACACACCACACCTGGGTGCCCAGAGCACCCGGGTCAGCACCCTTTGCTTGGGTGCTGATCTCAAGACCAAGCTGATGGTCCAGAGGCCTCAGCCAGATTTTACAGAGAAGGCCAACAGCCCCATGCTGTATCACAGCAAGGAAAAACACCCAACAGCTGGAAACTGCTCAGAAACTGTCAGGCAGAGCAAAGGTTTTGGAACTGGTCACTGTTAAGAAAACCCCTCTAAGATCCCCTCTGCCCTGCAGTGCCCCATGGGCAGTGGGGGAGGAAATAACAAGAATTGCCTGTCTTGAATCAGTGTGTGGAGAGTGTAGCACATCCATGCTGGTCCAGACCCCGAAAGGCAACGCTACAGCCATCACTCACTTGACAAAAGTGAAGGCTGCAACAGCCTAAGAGCACAGGCACTGCGAGAACACCGATTACAAGGTGGTATTACAATGCTACAGCACTCAAATCACCATACAACTAGTAATTAGTCACTCCAGAAAGCTTCTGATCTGGCCAAGTAAGAATCCCGATTTTGCTGTTGTGGAAACAAAGGTAAAAAGCCACCCTTCACCTCCCAGTGAGGCTGTGCCAGGCCCTGCACTTGAATGCTGGGACATTCACTCCACTACCTGCATTTATCTTTTCAGCACACAGTGCTCTCTGTAGTCACAAATGCTCCACTTCAGTGCACTGCTGAACAACAAGTGACCTTTTCTGATCCTTTATTAAAGATGACTAATGGATACAGCAATAAAGTTTCATTATAATTTGATTTTTTCTGTACATATAAGTCTCACTCATGGGCTTAAAATTTACTTTGCTTGATCTTTTGGCCAACTGGACTGTTCAGTGAGGACAAGCATAATCACTGCAATTTCTGCATAATGGGGAAAGCAGGTGGTTTTTCATACTGAAATAAGTTTTCAGGTTTGTGAACAGGCTTGTGGCAAAAAACAACATCTGAAAACAATTGCAGATACAGCGCTGACCTGCCTGTGTCCCTGCCCATCCAACAGGGCAGGAGGTCAGGGTGCTGTGGGGACAGGCACATGGCAGGGAATAGCAGGGATGTGCAGCAGGGAAAGAGGCCACAAGTGTCACCACAAGCTCCCTCCTGCCTGCAACACTCAAAGCCACTGAAACTTGGCCCAATGCCCTCAAGTCTCTGCCTCCTTTTCTGCTGTAGCTTATCTATTCCTCGTCTATTCTCTGCTGAGGCTGAAAGCCAACTGTGATTACTTAAATACTGGTTCAGGCATATGTCATTCTTTCTGAAATAAGCAGATAGAGAAATGAAGCACTGCCTTTGATAGGTCAGTGCATTAGCTCAGACACATCGCAGCAGTTCAGAGCTAGAGAGCTTGTCTGCCCCTGGCTCCACCCTAAGTCCTGCCACAGCCCCACAAGCAGCTCCTGCTCTCTGACAAACTGAGTCTGCTGCTAATGCCCAGTTTCATAACCATCATAGGGCTGTCCTGGTTGAGAGGAGGGAGGATGACTCCTCATCCATCTCCTTAGCATGGAGAGATCCCCGCTGGCCAAGCAGCCAAGGCAGTGAACACACTCAGCCAAGTGGCACAAGGTGCACCAGGCTGCTGTGCCAGGTCAAGTGCCAGCTGAGAGGCAGACAAATCCTCCTACTTCACTTCATTCATCACACACTTCAGGTACGTGGCTGGCAGCAGCTACTGTCATTACCACACTCAGAGACCTTCCATTTCCTCACACAGCACTCACAGAAATCCAGCACGATGAAATGACTGTTCTGCTTGTCTCTGATAAACCGTCCTTCAAACAAATTCTCTGTAAAAAGAATCCACAAATGAACCTGCCTTTTCTCAGCCAGCTGCTGCTTATACAAGCTTATTTGACAGCTCTGCATTAAGAGCCTCTCTTACAGCTTGTGAACAAGGGCCTGGAGAGTACAATTATGAGTGAGAACACCACAAAGAAAACAACCACAAGCGCTTACAGCTTATTCCTGTGCTGCATTCACCGGGCACTAAACACCTACAATCACGAAAAACCCCGAAGTTCACTGTCAGGCAGCAAGAACATGACCATCCTGAGAGAGGAGGACTGCGAGCTGTGGTATTTGGAGTCACCAAACCCACCTTTGCCTATAACAAGGCCACACTTGTCAGCTGGAACAGTGTAGGTGATTTCCTGCATGCCCCCAGGTGTTCCAACGTTCCAGTCCCCACGGCCACGACCTCTTCCTCGGGCAACAGCCAAGCTTCCATAGCCATCTCGTTCCTTAGAAGGCAAAACATGTGTATCAGTGTTTTTATGCTGGCCCCAATGCACATTAAAAACAAAATAAAGCAAGGTAAGTTAAACTGCCTCATAATCAACGGCGTTGAATTGAGATATTCCTGAACCTCAGTTTCACATTCAAGGTTTTGAAGCTCTTTAGAAAAATGCCAAATAATGTAGGTTACAGTTGCCTTCCTGATTCAGGAAGATATTTGTATTTTTAAATGCATGCCTTTACATCTGCTGAAATAAACCTGTAAACAAGCATCAACTACAAAAGGACTTTCAGTTTGTGATGGGGGCTCTCTTTAGAGCAAACAATGTATCTTGGCACTGACACACACAAAAGTTGCCTTCAAACCCTTTCAAGTGTCATCCTGCTGGAATTACTCAGCAGAAATGCACATTCTCCAAAACTTCCAAAGGAAGCTTTTAAGTTCAAAGACACTTAAAGGACATACCTATTTTGGGTAAGTGATTTCTCCAAAAGCAAATGCCATGGGCAGTCAGAGGCTATCATGGCAGGCCTCAACATTTAAGTGAATTATTACAGCAAATTATGAAATCAAGTATTCAAACCAGGTATTGGGGCAAGAAGAGATATCAAGATGGACAAATTATGGACCTCGTTGGACAAATTATGTTCAGGTTTCTGAAATGGCCTAAAGTTTTCATTTCTCATAATACAAAGGGAATATACAACCTCCTTCCAGAGTCTGCCCTAGTACTTCACCACTCTTGTACTTCCTGCTCTCGTGTAATGCAGTATGTTGGTGTGTCTTTGTGCACAGTGACACAATGCCTGAGCACTCATCACCTTCCTGTGCCTCCACCAGACCAGAGGGCTGGAGTCTGAAGATGAGGCACCACTGAGTGCTGGCAATGCTCTGCTGTCCAAGCAGAGCCTCCAGTCACCGTCTGATGCTGATGGACTCCATTCCATCACGTCACTGTTTCCAAACAACAACAACTACACAGGAGATAGATGTGGAGCTATAATGAGGCCTCATAGGCCTGGGAATAGACGACCTTCCCGCAGCTCATTTAGCTCACATTACATTAAAAGAACTTCCACCATAAACAAACCAACCTCAAATCTAGCAGCTCTGGGCAGCAGCATGTGTGGCCTACCAGGGGAAAACTGAACACGGCTGCTTTTCAGAAGATGGCCTCCATCCCTCCATCCAGCTGCCTGCATGCAGCCTGCGTTCCCAAAAAGCACTTCCAGAACCCACCTGTGCCGTGAGGATGAGCTCACTGATGATGTGTGCTGCATGCTGACACCGATCGGGGAGCCCCATGACCTGTGCGACTCTTTCAGAGCTAATCCCATCATCTGTGGAGAGAGGTGGCAAAGACTAAATTAAAAGCAGAAAACATCCACTCGCCAACAAAAGCTTCCTTCCAGCACCGCCACTGCTGGCAGCATTTTCACACCACAGAACTATCCCAGGAGCTACTGCTTCCCTCCACCTTCAGCCCCTCTTCCCTGGACTGAAAGAAGACAAAACCCAGCCCACACTGCAGAGGGAACAACACTCAAAAGAAAACACTTTCAAATGTCAAAAAGCCATGAAAGAGACTGATAAAATTTTAAGAGGAAAAAGGCAGCTTTGATAGGTGATCAGACAGCCAAGGACCCAGAGAAAGTTACTCAGAATTAATCAACTCCTGATCCCCAAAGGCTTTAATGTCCTGAAGGAGAATTCTTTGACAGGAAATAAAAGATTTTTGTTATTTTATTTATCTGTATAATTACCACTCAAGACATGACTGTTGTGACATCTAATGTTTGCAAATGAGCTGTACATAATCTTACTCTCTGAAAACCAGGAAGTGCATGAGGAGGCAGCACATCATATTTAAATGGGTTTCAGAAAGACACAATGCACCTGTAAATGAGGAAAGCCTGGCTGCTGGAACCCAAAAGTGGAACACTGGTCAGAAAGCAACGGCTCTCCATCCTCACACAAACCTGGTTTAAATTGAATCCTAACTCCAGCATCATTCTGAATCTTTTTGATCATTTCTCCATTTCTTCCTATCACAATTCCAACAGCAAACCTGGGCACAGAGACCTGATGGGAAAGGCAAAGGAGCATGAAAGTGCAGAGAACTAGACTGAATGACTCTGATTTTACAAGGAGATGCTCTTAACGTTGAGGACGGGCCATGTTAGGCAGCTCCAGGCTACAGAACCGCGTCATTTGAGAAAAACAAACGCGTGGCCACAAATTCCTTCCCCACTAAATGAACTCTGCACTACAAGAATGCAGCTTAAAAAAGACAATTACAAAGTGCCATCTGGGAGTCCACGAGAACTCCTCCTCTTTGCAGAGCCAGACTCAATTCTTCTGGCAAAAGAACACAACGCATTTAAAAATCAGCTTACACGTTACAAGTGCAGTTGGATGACTCCCCCCACTACCCATCCCACAGGGAGGTTAGCAGAGTACTGTGAAGGAAACGTACCTCTATGCTGCCTCCTCCCATTCTAGCACTGAAATCACTGCGTACGCCTCGGAAGTCTGCCTGATCTTTCTCTCGGATGATCTCCAGTACCATTTCCCTCGCTTGCTACATGGGGAAAGAAGTTACAGTTAGCTTCAAATTATTCTGCTTGCCCTCCTGGTGTTAGGGCCTCAACAGTGGGTAACGCTCAGGCAGAAGGATCCCCATCTGCTGAACGGGAACAGAGGCCTGATTTAGGATTTCTTTTACCACGGCCTGTTCTTGATGGCATCTTCCATGTCTGCCAAAACCTGCCAGGTGCATGAGGTGGCAGTTTCTTGGGTGCAATTACTTCCTCCAGTCTTTCAAAAAGGCCCTTTAGCTTTTAAGATATATTTGATTTTTTTTTTTGTTTTTGTTTTTAATTAAAGAAAGTGAAGGCCCTTTCCTACTGGATAGAACTGAAATCAATACAGTAAGGTAGAAGCTGTTGAGATCATGTCCACTAAGAGCTACAGAGCACATACCAAGGAGGCGCTGGGCAGCACCGAGCCTACTGACTCTGAGAAGTTAAGCCCAAGTCTGCAGCAATCCAGCAAGACATTTTCTGAGACAAATGAATATTTCTCCTACCTACTGGCAGCACTCAAGGCCATTCACAAGCCTGCATGTAGCTCAGCTAGTGAAAGTATACCCTGGAAATTAGCCAACAGTAGTCACCAACAAAATAAAAAAAGCCTACATGTCAAACCCAAGCATTTGTTTCTCTCTACTACCAGTCGAATTTTGGTTCTATTTTCAAGCTTGAGGATGGTGGTGAATCTTTCTCCTTTCATTTGTACATATTTTCCATGTCCTCAAGGTATTTTTAACAGAAAGAAACAACTCAAAGACATTTCAGAGATGCCAAGACGGAAATATGGGTAATGGAGAGATTTCACGGGGATTTGAGGGAGTTAAGAAACACTGTTGCAGCATCCACAGAATCCCACCAAGCCCAAGGATTCATCACACTTCTTAAACACTTCCTAAGTATGCTCAGCTTTAAGTGCCTCAAAGATCTTCCAGCCTGCGCAGTCTCCATGTTTCCTTGAATGGAAGATGTGACAACAGCAAATCTTGCAAGGCAGAAGCCACCTGGGAAGTGGCAGCACTGAGAGTATGATTTGGTTAGAAGTAGCCAGACTGTCATTAAACTCCTTTTGCACAGCTATACCTCCACAGTAAGAATTTCGGGGGAAAAAAAAAATTAACTCTAAAACTTGCAATAAGAGTTTTTTGAAAAATACAACCCAAACACTATCCCTGAGCAACATCAGCTGTTGCAGCAATTATGATTAGGGAGATCCTATGAAACAGAACTACTTTTATTGGAGACAGGAACGCTAAGCTAGGTTTAAGTACTTAGCAAGGTATGAAAGGCACTTGCTGGGAAGTGGAACATGCCATGGCTAAACTTTAGTGCTCTAATTCAGGCACTCCCATCACGCTGCAATCACCCAGTCCCCAGCTGATGGGGGTTCTTCTCCGAACCGCAGGTACATCCACATCTGCAGAACCCTGACACAAGGAGACCGAGGCACCAATATTAAGCAAACCCCTTGGTTTCAGGAGTTGTTGTGGGATTGGTTTTCAATTACCTGCGTCGATTGGCTGTCTGAGGTAGTTTTGTGAAAGGTTTGCTGTCTCAGATGTGTGATTCAGTCAGTCACTAAGAACCCATTTGCTCGAGTGACACAGAGCTCTCATTTTTTGCCACACAGGCTGGAAAGCATTTCAAAGCTACTTTCTCCAAACCTTCCTCGTCATCTCTACTCCTACCCATGTGCAACATTTATGTGGAGTGACAGCTCCTAAGTTATGCTGTAAAACAAACTACCCTGGTGTTTTAACTTGCTCTACTCAACCTTACAGAACAAACAAAACCGGGAAAGATTATTACATTTACAGTTGGATTTGACTCCATTAGATGCTCACAAATACACTCAGGTTTAAATTTCTCCTCAGTTCTCTTGGGCAACCACTTTGCTTTTGTTACATACCTGTACTTTAAATGCATCTCCAGTAATACGGAGAGGTTTATCTGCTCCAGTAGGCAAAGGACCATCTTGGATCATAATCATTTTCACACCTGTTCGCTCCTGAAGAAAAAGCACAGAGCACTTTTCTAAGCAGAGTCCCTAAAACAAGGGACTGTATTTTGGACGCTAAACATTATGAAGGTCAAACCAGCACCGTTACAGAATGCACAAATTCAGGAACAGTCCTAGAGTGTAAAGGACTGCCAGAAATTGTGCTGCTCCTGAGGCTCTCAAATAGCTGAAATCCTTGCAAGGACAACCCCCTCTACCTCGACAACTGACTTTCCAGCCCTTTCCAAAATCTGTAGCTGTCTGCATATAACAGTTATTAAGTGACCAGCCTCCAAACTGTATGACAGAGGTCTAATCAGGGCACTCAAAACCCCTCCATTTTTAACCTAGATGTTTTGCTAAAACCCTCTATTCTTTAAAAACTTGTACCAGATGGAGGAATAAAGAACGTCCAGGAACACAGTTTATACATAACACAACACTTAATTAGAAAGGGGTGGGATGAGAAAAAAAGATGACACATGGCAGCTTTACCACAGATCAGCAACAAAAGAGAAGCAGAGCACTCTACAACAGCATGGCTGGCATTAAAAATACTGCAGAGCAGAGCAGACATGGCCCTTCCTTGGCTACAGGGATCCCCTCCTAAACAGCACACACCAAGTGTTATCTACAGCACACGGGTTTCTGTCACTGTTCTGGCAAAACTCCACTATTTGTGTAGCTGGGGCCACACTGATTTTGTAACACAAGATTGGATTTGAGTCCAATCTCCAAAGGCAGAAGAGTAGTCCCTGCTGGAGAAGGTTAGAGCATTCAAGGCTCTCCATTTCAGCCTGTTCCAGTGGATCTAGAGAAGCTGCAGTAGGGAAGAGAGCCCTAAAGGAAATGCATCTTGCGCACCTGCAACTGTTTTATTGTTTCACCTCCTTTGCCGATGACTAGACCCACTTTGGATGCCGGGATCAAAATCTCCTGAATGGTACTGTTGCCATCAACATCGTTGTGAAAACCAGGTCCGTTCCGACAGCGATCTACAATCTGCCCCAGTAGCCGTTTTGCTTGTCTTTGGAAAAGAATCGAGGGAAACAACCATTAGACAACATTGCTCCACGTGACCAAGAGACCAGGAACCATCGGAATGGAAAGCGATCGGGGAGAGGAGAAGTGGAAAGATGGAGGAAACCATAGTCAGCACAATGTTTGCCTTTTTTTTTAACTCTTTGATGTCTATTTCCCCCTATCATGATTACTTATAAGCAGTTTGATTTTTGAAAGGGGAAGAGAAAAGGAAGAGCAGCAGCATGCTCTGACCTCTTAGGAAGTTAAGGACAATAGTTGAACTACATTTGGGGTGCTTACTTCGAATGAAGATGCTCTAGGTTTTAACTTTTCTAACACATATACAATAAAAAAACTCAAGCTCTGATCTCCTTCTCAGTCAAGACAAAAAAACACACACTGCTCTGATACTAACACAGCCCATGGATTAACCATTCTCTGATCAGTCACAGGCAACTGCTTTGCTCTTCTCTACCTGCTCTTACCAGCAGCACCAGAACACTGTCCTAACACAGCCTCTGCTCCAAGCAGTAGGTGCTGAAGCTACACCGCGAAGCGAGGCAGGGATACTGCAGCAGCCACCAGTGAAAGACTGGGTTCTTCTACTCCTGGTGAGAAGAGACACACAAAGAAGCATTTGGGAGATTAAAGATCCCTTCTCTAAAATCTTTAGCATGTCAGAGGTAACTGACAGGGTTTCCCTTCATCTTGAAGACTCCTATACCAGCACATCCCATTCCTGCCCTTGTCCCACAACCCTTCTGAAAGCAGAAGACATTCACTGGTTCCCTGTTCGGCCTAACGCAGCATCTTCCCCTCTCTCCACTTCACACCAAGCCATATCAGGCACCCTAAGGACAACTGACTTCTCTCTAGAGATTTGAAGAACCAGTACAAAGTCATCCCTTGAAGCAGACATTCCCCCAAGGCGGCTCAGGGGGTGGTGCTCTGAGGCTGTACTCAGAGCAGAGCACTGCTTGCCCTTGACTTTCTCACAACAAAAGGTGGAATTTCTGGAAACCCACTTCAAATATTCTGGAAAATTCTTAGGAGGTTTTATTCATCTACCTTCATATTTTGTGCAAAGTTCTTT
Source organism: Struthidea cinerea (assembly GCA_013397865.1). Taxonomy (NCBI): domain Eukaryota; kingdom Metazoa; phylum Chordata; class Aves; order Passeriformes; family Corcoracidae; genus Struthidea; species Struthidea cinerea. The sequence goes on along the minus strand of VZTI01003657.1, from coordinate 407,110 downwards.
TAGTGACAATATAGAGATCACAACAGTTAATACACAACATATTTCAGATGAGAAGGGGTCACTCAGAAATTAACCCTGTTAGTTTGCCACCGGATATAACTAACGAAAACATTTCTCACAAAACCCTTCTCAAAGAAGTCTGACATCTAAAATGGTTTCCTTACTTTATTTTTCTACAAGTAGCCTGAAAAAAACAGTTCAAACAACCAATTTGTCAAGAATTTTACCACAAAAGTAAATTGAATTTCACTTAATTCCATGTCCATGTTCTGTTTCACAAATTGAATAGTCTCACTTTTAAAATTTACTCGTGTTTTATTTAAAGACAGCCTTGGACACGAGTACATTTAACTGCTTATTTCAGAACCACGAAGTCTTAACTACACCTCTCCCCCATTTCCCCCCAACTGCATCTTATGAGGCATCCCAGCTTTTCACTATTTTGCTCTTGTTCTTAAATATCCTTTGCTAAAGGGGGAAAACCACTTCAATGTCACAAGAATACACTGCCTGCCCTACAATGTGAGTTTGCCAATTATATTTATTCTGGCTCACTGCTTGCAGTATTATGGTAGAATAAGGAGATTTAAGTACCCTTAGATCTCTTTAGGAATGGAAGAATGATGAGTGTCTTCTCTTTAGAGAGACAGTCTTTGCACCCATGTATTTTCAAATGCAACTCAAAGATTTCCAGATGGATTTTAAAAAACCCACCTACCCAAAGGCTGGGGAGAGAAAGAGCAGCTCCATATGTTAAGTGTGTTCCTGTAAGCCTGAGGATCCTGGATCCAGTTCCAGCAGGAGGTCCTCAACTGGTTTGTGAGAGTCTCAAACTCAGCTCCTGGGAAGGGGGAGGGAGGAAACACTGTCCCTAAAGTTTCTATAGGTCTAAAGATAGAAATCCCTGCTGGCTGGCCACGTGTCTCTACCATGCAAGGAGCAGAATCAAGACTTGGGTTCAGTCCTTTGCTTCTTGTTGGCAGCGATGCAGAGACAAGCACCCAGTGGGCCTCATGCTGCTCTGCAACAACACCAACATCTCCAGGGTATCCTGGAGTGGCACCCACAGGCTTTAGAGGCCTCACGCAGCCCTTCTTCAGCTGGAAGGATGCTCATCTCAATAGGTTTAGGGAAGCGGAGGGGAGAAGAGAAGTGCCCTTCAACAGCTTAGCTCAGTATCCTGGAAAGCTGCAGTTACAAAACTGCATCCTAGGTGCCCTAAGAGCAACCTCACCCTGCGGAGGGGAATTCCAAGGAAATTTCTGCAGAGGATTCAAACTGCAAGTGGAAAAAAAGCCTCTGAGGTGCACAGTTTAAAGCATCAGACCAAGAGGTTCTATGCTCCAGAGACCCTCAAGTTTCTCTAGGCCAACATTTGCTGGTGTGGCTAATAACCAAGTAGCACCACTGACAGAGCACAGCATAAGGGAGAAGAGAAAGAAGGAAAAAGGAGAGAAACTAAATCAGAACTCACTCAATGTTCTCTGGTGCCCCAGTGAGTACACAGGGCCTCTCGGGCATCCCACCACTGTCTGCAAAGGAAACAAGAAAACTTTTGATACATGGAATTAAAAATGTGGTAGCTATTTCAGTGACCATGAAGCACCAACGGAAGCACCACCCACCTGCACACAGCATGCTAAAGAATTCAAAGACATCCAGGATCAACATATTTTAAATTATTTACTGGATGTCTGCATTCTTTTAAAGCCTTCCCCACCAATTAAAGGGAGGGGTAAAAACTCAGATAACATTGATCAACAGTTCCCTGTACAGCACTGCAGCCCAGTCTTCCCTAAAGCAAACTGGCACCAATGATCCCATTTGGATGAATGGTCTCATTTTTATGATGCAAAGCAAGCTGTATGGAGAGCTGCTGCCAATCCTCCTGAAATGTCTTCTGCCAGGAGCTGGAGCTGATCAGGCCAGTGAGAGGCAAACCACAGAGCTGAGCAAAGTGAGAAAACTCAACAGCTTCAGGTCCAAGCACAACATGGATTGCCCATTTGCTCTGCAACCATCTGTTGGTGAAAGCCAGTTCCCTCAGTGTTCCATTCCCCAAACCACCTGACAAACCTGTTTTCTACCCTGTTTGGGAGGTGGGTCCAACAGCAGCTCTCCCATGCCTGTCTGTATCCATGTTAATGGTGATAACACACTGTGAGCATGGGAAGTGCCTGATCTAATGGACACAACACCCTTTGACATCAAAACCTGTTCACCCACCACACAAAGAGAGTCTTACCTGGAGCAATTTGAATTTTGCAGCCAGACTCTATCTGGATTCGTGAGATCTGTTCTCCTCCCCTGCCGATTACTGAAATGAGTTCAACAAGCATCAGAACAAACTGTTTTTCCTGGAAACTGCAGAGCACCTTCCCCGTTTTACTCTGCTGCAGCTGTCTATAAAGGAACAGTTTGACTCCAGGATCGTGGAAGAGGCATCCACAGCATGACCAAATTTATCATAGCAGAAAAATACTGAAATGCTGCTGAAAGTTATTCTATTTGCTTGGAAAAACAAAACAAAAAAGCCTGTCTTGCACTGGAATGGAAAGAAATAAGTATGAAAGAAATAAGGTACTAGTCTGGGTGATGCTGGGAGAGTAATTTAAGTACATCTTGTTCAGCCTGAACCAATAAGCCAGTTATTTGGGGTACTAAAAAAGGCAAAGACTTGTTTCCTTATAATTCCTATTTTACTGCCATTTTTGAACGGACATGCTATTTGGCTGTCTGCACTCAGACAGAGCCACATCCTGAAATGCTCCATCAACCCCCAGCGAACACAAATATCCATCTCCCTTAACTCTCGGAGTTGACACATCGCTGTTTCACAGCAAGACATGCAGAGCACAGACCGTGCCAATCACCATTCCCACCCTTCCCAGACTGCAGAAACAGCAAAGCTGTCAAGTCAAACAGGTATTCCTGGCTCAGGATGCTCCCAAAGAAGCATCTCAGCGGTGGGGTGGCACCCCCCATATCTGAACCAGGGTGAGATTTAACACAGAGGTGATGCCTGCAAGCTCCCCTCTCCCAGGGCCAACATCCTCCACGTGTAGCACCAGAACTGGTAAATGAAGAGGTCTGGCAGGAGAGGAGGGAGCCTTTCCTTTGCAGGAATTTGAGTTACAGTCTTACAGTGTCTTTAGAGTCGGGACAAAACTTGGCGCACTGTGGGGTAATTACCGCGGCCTGTTATTTTCCTCTTTACTCTCCATATATCAAATTGGAAGGGATACACAGAGACCCAGCAGTGGAAGTGCCTGTGCAATCACTGCAGTAACACATCAGCAGGAGGTGCCATTGAAAGCAAGAGTAATGATCATTAAGAGGAAGAGAGAAATTAGGATCAAGCTTGAAAGAGAACAGTACCAGGAATGCAAATCCAGGAAAAACTCGTCTGGTTGCGTTTCCCTGCAGCAAATGTATGAAAAATTTAAAATTCTGTCTAACTTGCCTTTAGTCAACTCATATTTTAACCTTTAAATGCTGTTTTCCTTCCTCAACTGCCACAGTTTTGCATACTCAAAGTAAAATGTTGCAATGTAGGGAAATAAATTCACTTTTGACTTGTTTATGTACTGTGCTAATGGGAATTTAAAAGAGAAAAATCACTAAATTGCCCAGTAACTTGTAGCAAACATTCTTGTTATTATTACTGGGACACTGAGCTTTTCTGTGAAGTTTGCATCTGGATTTTAAACACAGATCCTCTGTTCCCCATGAAGACAGCATTAAATAAGGCTTATCCAAGGCTAATAAGCACAAAAACTTGTGTCACAATCAACAGCATTCCCGCACAGGAAACACATCAAGAAGCGTCAAAAGCGTCCAAGGTACTTACTAAATCCAACCATTTTATCAGGCACTTTGAACTCTTCTGTTATTACAGCCCTAAAACAAAAAAAAAGGAAGAAAACCCCATCAAATAATCATTACAAAGAAGAATCTGGCAGAAACTTCATCCCTGCCATGGAGCCTGGGCTCAGGACAGGGATTCTGCAAACACAAGTAAGAGCACATCACTGTCAAAATCATTTGTTTTGGAAGGGACCTCTCGTGGTCACACAATTCCTCCTATGCTGGATCCATTTCCAGCCTATCTCTGGTATCTTGAATGGAGCTGATGGAAGAAGCTCTTTTAGTCATTCTTGCTCCAGACAGATTTAACAACAACAATAAAAAAAGTTTCCTTATCATTGAGCCTGGACCTCCCAAGCAGCAGCGTCTGCCCAGTGCTTCTGGATATTCTCTTCCCAGGAGACATTAACCAAAGCCAGTCCTGCCATGAACACCCCTTTCTCATAGTCACAGGTTTGATGTTTTGGGACTCTTTTTTTGCCTGCTTGTCCTCATCATTCTTCTCCTTGGAATTAATAAAAATTGTCTTTGATTATCCTCTAAATTCTTATTATCTCAAGACTTCCATACCTATTGCTCTTTGGACATTTTCAATGTGTCTGCCTCAAAACAGAGCACTCAAAGCAGTTTCCTAAGACCTGACCATAGTCAAATAGAAAGGAATTAACTTGGATTGGTTTTTTGTTTAGCTGTTTCTGTCTTGTAGAAAACACAACACCGCGAATATGGAATTTGAAAATATGCATTATATACAATTTGTTCTGCAATCTCAAAAGCAATAGAACACCTGCACAGCAAATTCAATGCAGGTTTTGTGGTGTATTAAAATCTTCCCCTTTTTTTGCTGTAGATCAGTAAGGGAAGCTATAAAATACACACTAGTCTTGATTAGCTAAGTTGCAGATAAAGTACTAACACTGCCCACACTTTTCTAGGCTGCCCTAGTCAGACACCAGCTTGAACCTAACCATTAAAAATTTCAGCTTCTACAGCCTTCATGCACATTGTTTGTCCCTTCTGCTGAGGCCCCAAACAGCTGGTTAGGATGGAAATGCACTACTATTCACCTCTGGCTAATTCAGCTTTAAAAATGTTCTTCCCTTCAAAACAACACAGACAACTCCTCAAGATGAGGATTTGAGGAAAACTGAGAATTTTACATTTTTATTGGGTGCTGAGACATGCTGGATGATAACTCGTATTTGCTTCTGTCTTCCCAAATCATCTTTGACAAAGGTGTCATCCCAGGTCATATTACACCAACAATACTAAATAATAATAATAATAACAACAACAACAATAACAACATGTGTCTGTTTGATACTTCCACCTTTTGCCAAAATGCCAGACCTTTTTTCACTTTTTCTTTCTTGCCCCCTGCCAGGGCAGGGGAAGGGAAAAGAGAAAGAATTTATTTTTTTCGGTCCTGCAGATTTGCAGGGACCAAATCCAAGTTTCACATCAACTCCTCTTTTTTTCATCAGAACAAACAACCCAGGCTGGAGAAAACCCAAGCTGACAGTTTTTCCACATTCTCAACCTCTGACTTCCTAACACTACTACAGATGGTGGATCAATAAACAATTAGAATTGATCAATAAATAATAAAACATAACCCACTGCTTACCTTTGATGTACCAGGGCCCCTAACTGGTTACCTACTGTGGCAGAGAGAGAAAAAAGGGAAAAAAATCAAAGCATTAGCACGGATAAACTAACTTCATCCCTATAGAAAAAGAGTTCTTACCATTTCATCAAAAAAGAAAGAAAAGCAAAACAGTAATTTAGGTTCAGTGGCTGAAATGAATGCGTTATGTGGTACAAAACAGGAGGGGATTTCTTGATCAACACACACCATAGCCCAGTGTCCAGCTGAACACAGGATAGGGAATTGATCCGCGTCTCCCCATGCTGAGAGTCACGGGAGAAAATCCTGCCTGCCCAAATCCAAATCCCTGCAACTGACCTCCCCCCTTCCCAAATTAAGCCCAAAGCAGTAAAAAAAAAAAGGGAAAAGGGGGGGAGGGAAGAGGAGGGAGAGAAATTTGAAGACCAGTGTGTATTAAAAAACAAGAATAAAAGGCAAGCAGCCTCAGAGATTCCCTCAGTCCAAGCATTAGACACCGCTGGCACATACTTCTCTCTGTGTCTCTGATCTGTGCTCCATGGAGCCCACTTACACGGAGACCTGTTAAAGGAATAGGGCTGTTAAGTAACCTCGTGGCACCCAAACAGTGTTTCAACCCAACAAAACACATGCTCCTGAACACATTCCAGGCATTTCTGCCATGTTAGCTGGTGGTCCATCTATGATTACAAGTTACCTCCCTATTGACAACCCTCAGACAGACTTCTCCCCCAAACCCCAACAGATTAGATCTTTCTTCCAAATGTTAATAGGGAAAATATCATTAGACCAACTCATGCAAAGTGGGAACATGAGCCCTGCTGGGCTTCCTACTGGACTTTGCCTGCAGCAAACCAGCTAAAAACCAGACCATTTGGTGCTAACAACCAGCTGAAAGATTATATTGCATGCCTGGAGGGCACAGGGAACAAAACAAATGAAACTGGCCAACATGTGAGCTGTGATAATAAAGATGCTGTTTAAAACTACCTTGCAGCAAGCTGCACATTCCCTGACCTGAAATAAATTGGCAATCAGCTGGCAGGGATAGAAAGTGGATGCATCCCACACTCTCTAAATCCGGTAGAAAAATGCATCAAGTTTGTGGCCAAGCACTTTACTCAAAGAAAACAGACAAAGAGAGTCAACAGTGTATTTCTGCCGTGTGTCAATACCCCCATAATAGTCCAGGACCAAATATAGACAGCCTACCTATTTTATTACTCTCCCCAGCTCAGCAATAAGACAACTGCTGCATTATTGACTCCGTTAGATTTGTCTTTGCATATTCTCACCCTGAATATAAAAAGCTCTAACTTGATAACTATGAATATTGCAGTTGAAAAGGGTGATGTAATGGGGAATATTTGCTCTGGCTGATAAGCTCCTACCACAGAGCTGAGCAAATACAACCAAACTCAGAATCTTGCTCCAAACTGCACTCAGAGCATTTCAACTCCACGCAGTAGGTCTGGTGGTATTGGTGAAGTGTGGGGTTGCCACAGCCAAGGCCACTTATTATCAAGATGCCAGAAAGAGTGGTTTTAACTCTGCAAAGGCCGTATTTAAATCTCCACTTGCATTTCAGTTCACCAGAACAGCTCTCTTAGCAATCTGTTCCGCTGCAGCCGCTGCCCACAAATTATGAGACAGATACTCATCCTATAATCAACTCCCCAAGTTCACGCAAGGAAGGGAAGAGCCTTCATTTTGTAACACAATCCTACACTTGGAAAAGACAACTTCTAAAGGGAAACCTGTACGAGCACAGGAAGTTAAATCAGTCAGGGAATTAATGCTTTAGACGTATGACAATGTCTCTCCAACTCATTCTGAGTACTATCCAACTAGAGTAAGCTATTCACCCCCACAGGGAGATATCAGCCTTAACGCATGTTTATTATACTAATTAGCATGAAAAAATTATGCCACAATAACGTATGCGAGAGACCATTCCTTCCACAGGCTACAGATAACTTCTCGAAAAACTGAGATCGAAGGCAAATGGAGAGAAATGGAAATTATTTACTTCAAGTCAGTTATGGCTTCTCTCTGTTTTGGGGGGGCAAAAAATGATGTGGCTCCCAGTTCCAACAACCTAAAGGTCCATTCCTTCTCCAACACACCCATTTTTCTCTGAAAAACAGGGCCTAATAGAGAGGCAGGGCTGGGGCAGCCACAATACCGAAAGCTGATGCACCATCCCACTGTCTCCCTTCACACCAAGGAGGGAGCTGAACTCTGACAAACCACATACATCTTTCCCCCTTTTACATCTATTCAGTACCATTTAACTGTAACTGCAGTCATTTTACTGCAAATAAGGAAAAATACTGAATAAAATCAGCACAATTTCCTATTAATGGCACCTGCTGGTTGATAACTCTTCATTCTGCTTTACGCTTCACCTTAACTGAATTCTACCTAACAGACACTCAAAACAAATGCGGATTTTTCTTCCACCCCATAAAACAGAGCAGTGCCTCCCACTAAATTAATGTGCATGATGGGAATATACAATCTCTTCAGGAATATCTTCATGGCTAGAATAAAATCAGAGTGACACATCTCCTGGAGAGCAGTGAACAGGGCTGCTTTTCATACTTTTGAGCCAAAATGGCATCATCATAAATTTTAGAAAGCTACAAAGATAGTTACCCTAATTCTCCATCATTAAATATTGCTAGGTTTTTCTTTAATAAATAGTCAAACTCTAATAATTTTTGTGCCTGACTTTACTGTAAATATTTGGAGGTTTTTTCCCCTCCCTTAAACCACCTTTTTAAAAAAGGTGGCCATCTGTAGAGTTACAGTTTTGAACACCGGCATTTTGTGTATGAAACTAAATCTTTTGCCACGAGATCTGGACTTTTACCCCGGTCCTACTGCTGCTGCAGATGTGTCAAAGAGCATCAGTACTGACTTTCTTCAGCAGTTAGACAGGGATAAAATTCCCTTCTGCTCACCACTATTTTCACTGAAAACACGTTGGAGGAAAAGAAAGGAAAAGAATAAAGTACTCAGTACAGCAGGATCACGTCATGTTTGAGCCCCTTGGTTCTACTACAGTCAAGTTTTATTACACCAGAACGGGTCGTCTTCAGATCTCGATATACCACAGGAGCTTGGGGAGGAGAGAGGAGTGGAGAGAGAGGGTGTGAGGCTTCTCCAAGGTCTCTCACCTTTGTTTTCCAAGACTCAAAGGATGCCCCAGCCTTCAGCTGCAATGCTGCTGCTTAATCCTATGGATCTCACAGGACACTCCTTTAAAGCAGCCCAAAGCAGGGCAAACAAAGGGTAATGTTCTGTCCATCAGTCTCTTTGCAGCAAACTAGATCCCTGCTTCCTCTGAACAAAAGAAGGCTGCTTCTTCAAAGGTTATTTAGCATTAAACAAACTTTTTAATCTGTGCTGGTAATTAGAGGGACCTATTAATTAGAATGGAGGCCAGGGGCAGCAGTTGGCTCTTAACAGGAGGGCTGGGGTCTGTCCTCAGCAGCAGGCACAGGCAAAGTGCCACCAGGTTTCTCTGCAGGTCACACTCACCTGCCCCTAGTGCTCACCTTTGCTGAGAAACATTAACCCCTGCAAGTGGCCACAGAAATGCCAGCTGTGACTTCCCAGGAGCAGTACAAATAAACCTGATCTCTTCTCTGCACTACAGCTGTTTGTAGGATTACTTTCAAGTTGTTTCCAGAAAGGGGAAATAAAGAAGCCAGGGAAAAGAGAAATAATCATTTTCAAGCTCCATCTAACACCAGTGAGCCAGGTTACCAGGGCTGATCCCACTGCTCCTCAGTTCAGATGAGGGTTATGTCAAGGGAAGTGCAGAAAGCACTCACACATCCTGGTTTCCAACATTACGACAAATCTGTTTTTCCTGGAAATGCTTTAAAAGCCGCTGAATTTGTTTTGATCAATGCACCGACACCTGTCTTAAGACCACTTCCTAAGCTGGCATCAGGCAGCCACAGCAGCAGCTGTTTACAAAAACAGACAGGAAGAATTAGATTGTCCTGAAAGACAGACAGTTTTCCTGTCACCTTAAATATTCCCTCTGGAGACAATTTTTTCAGCAGTACCAGGAACACCATTAATTTCCTAAGAGCTGTATGGGGATAAGGAAGCAGTGAGACCTGCACTCAGCTGTGAGCATGCAGTATACAGGGGTAAATTTCCCACCAGATTTGTTTCCAACTCATCCAGAGCAGCAGAATGTATCCAAATCCACACACTATAACATTTCTAGAGCATGTGTAACATAATCACTTCTTGACAACAACATCTCCAGACTGTGGTTCACAGACAAGCAGAAAATGGAGAAAAGTGTGGGCATGCAATCCCAACACCCCTTGTTTGCAGCTAACAGAGAACTAAAATATCATCCAAATAGGAAGTGCTTTCCTAATTAAAGTGTCCTATTAAAAGCAACTTCCATCTTCCACATGTTTAAAGCCAAAGCTGCATTATAGACATTTAATTACATGGCAGCAAGAGCAGGTAGCCCAAGACTAAGATACAGATCACGCCACAGAGATACCCAGCAAGAAGCACCCACAGCTTCAGGAGTTGCTCTGCTGGGCTGCAGGTAAAGAACAGCACAGGAGGATTCCACTTCTAGGAGGGAACTCATCACACAGCTGCATCTCAGTACAGGACTTACTCATACCATTAGAAATAAAACCCAACATGACCCAAGCTGAAAGAAATGCTACAACCCTTATCCCTACCCTGACAATTCCGGCTTCTTTGTCAAATTCCAGCCCTTTAAAATATTACTTCAGTCATTTCTCTTCTCCTTGAAGATCTCACAGATCACATTTCTGGGAAAGGAGCTGGACAAAGTTATATACGGATGTATACGAGCAACCCAAGGGCAAACACAGCATTGGAGCTACTTTAGAAACAGTTACAGACAAGGTCCAGTGCTGAGTACAGGGTGAGCAGAACAACTGCTGATCCAGGAGTCAGGAACAGCCACTCTGAGAGGCTCTCCCAGGAACAATACCCACTCCATGGAGTTATCTACCACAGCACAAGAAACCAGCAGCAATGCACATTTATAGCCCAGATTGCTACTGCATTGACACGGTCTGTGTCAACACAAACAAGGCTCGCCAACTTCTAGCGCTCATTGGTACAAGTTTAAGTACGAAGTCTAACCTGTCACTAAAGCACTACAACCATTTCACGTGTTACAAGCTCCTAAAACCCATCTTGTCAAGAGGTCAGCTCTCCCAGTTCAGTCTGACGAATCAATGAGAGACACAAGCAGGACAAATGTTGTAAATGACTGCTTCCCAGAAGGCTATTTTTATTCTTTTTCACACACAGCCACATCCCTAAGCTACTCAGGCACAGCTCAGAGCTGTTCAGCATTCCCCAACACTGCCCAGCCTGTGACAGCCCAGCACCTTCCCCTGCAGAACCAGCACACATCAGCAATGCCAGACCTCTGGCTTCTCAACAAAAGGACACTCCAGTCCAAGATACAAAGCATGGGGGCTCACCCAGATAAATCCATTCTCCCCTGAAACCCCAAACCAAAGCAGCAGCAGCAACCTGTTGCTCAAATAGAGCCAAGAGCAGAGAACAGAAGCGGGTGGTGGCATGTGTTCAGAAAACAGTAAACGTTAGCAAGCCAGAGGCTCCACATGAAAGAAACTTCTCCCCATGCTCCAGCATGTTTTTTCAGACTGAGAAGCAGACGTGCAGTTATTTTCAGCCTTCGTATCAGACAGAAAAAAAATCTTTTCAAAATGAAGTGCTAGGCAGCAGCTTTGCTTATCTCCTCAGTACTCCTGAACACATCCATGGGGGAGAGAATCACCCTGCAGGGCTACAAGCGTCAGGAAAAACACCACAGGAAATAGCAAAAGGAAGACATAGCCATGCTTTTTATTTCTTCACATGGAAAGGTGAGCTCTTTGCATCTACAGAGCAGCAGATAATACAGTTTAAACACTTCTTGTAACAATGTACATCATTAGATTTAGAAAACCTAAAAAACTCTTGTTCTAACATTTTCGCTGATCCCACCAAAGATAAGAAACTAGTGGCTTATTTTAAAACTGTAACAATTCATACTATATTGATTTATGACAGTTACCAGCTATGGTCCATGCAATACACTATCCTTTGGCTGGGACCAATTTTAAATTCTTCAGAGATTTTAGAATTCTCAAATAATAACGGAGAAAGCTAAGCTAATACAAGAGGTTTCCTTCCAGCTTGCATCATCTTACATAAATACTTTTCTTCCTCAGAACTCATGTACAAAGCAACCAGAACTTGACAGCAACTCAGCTCCTGGGTTGACTGTTGTCACAGATGGAAAGGAAGATGTGTGATACTGTCCCTACACATTGCCTGCTCTCAGAATCTAAGGGTCATCAGGGAAGAACATGTACTGTGTACATCTGGTACGCTATAGGTGGGCTCCAGCACAGGCCCGATAAGCAAATCCTCCTCCCTCCCTCAACTACCATAGACCAAGATTTAAATTACACAGTTTGTTTGCTATTTCCCAAAGGTCATGAACTAACAAAGAATTGCTTCACATTAACACTAACGCCTAAGAACACTGTGCTATCTAGGTAAGAGTAAACAGCACAGGGCATCTTGTACAAAATTTCTATACACAGAAAGATGCATTTTCCATCCTTAAAATAGACAACTGCCTCCACAGATGAATTTCAGGAGCTGCATCCACAAGACTGACTAATCACAGCCTGCTTACCTCCATCATCCAGGGGCCGTTTTTGCACTCCATAACCGTAGACTGACGGGTCCACAAGTGTTGTAGAATTATTCAAGTGAGGAATATCTCCAATTTTAGCAGCAATCTATAAAAACAGGATAAAAGCATTATCAGCATAGCTGAAGTTTCAGCCACCACAACTAAACACTCTTTCTCCCAATAAAGCATTGACCCCAGTCCAACCTTCTCTCAGGTATTTACTATATAGGTGGATTTGTAACAAGGTGCTTCATTTGTCAAGCAAACAATTTTCTGCTTGCTTTTAGTATTTGCTTAATTAAGATCACATTCACCCAGTTCCTCTTCCTGATCATAAGCAGACCTTTACTCCATGGAACGTTATATTCAGGAGTATTTGCTCGATGGATAGCTGACAGGCTAAATCTTGTTAAGAGGAGGGTTCAAACTAAGCCCCCAACTTTGTCCTGGAGAAGCTGCCACCACCAGAGCTGTGTGGGAGGACACGTGCTTCCTCCTGCATGCAGATTCAGACACACAGAAATGCACACTCACACATCCGTGGGGGAGCAGAGGGAGAGAGTGAAAACACACAGCACAAGGACAGGTTTGGGAACTCCCTGTCAAAGAGACTGGATTGCTCTTGTTTACTGTGTGAGGAATAAGCCAGTGGGCAAACTATCAGTCCAGAACTAGCTTCCATTTCCTGCAGTGGTCAGTACAGCACAAACACGACTAATGCTGCCTGTGCCTCTGCTTCCAACCCTTCCAGAAGGGAAACTGCCATTCCCTGCCGAGCCAGGATACAAGGAGTTTATTCACAGGAAAGAGGAGTCAGTCAGGTATCACACTAAGGGGACTATGGTAAGCAAATAAACTTGGTGAGAAACACACCTAAACATCACTTAATGCAAGTGAAAAGTTAAGTTCATCTCTAGTGACATTTGGGGGACAGCTGGGTGCTGACAGGTGGGTGCTGACAACACGAGCTCTTCCAGCTGCTCTCTGAGCTAACTGGTGGAAACCCACCCTAGAAACACACAGCACTCCCTGGGTGCTGCAGCCCAGTTAACACTCTCCCAGGGACAGGCAAACTGCAGTCTCACAACTCCCCTTGCCTACATAAAGTATTTTGCTGTAATAAGCAAGCACAGAACAAAGTAGTTACAGAACAAATATAAAGTACACTGTATTCTACGGCATTTGCTGCCTTTTCCAGCAAGAAGAAAATCATTGAATAGAATCTTTACTAAAAGACTGATCTCGCTCCATCATAACTGGATTTCCCCAGAGAATAAGCAACAGGAGCAGATGAAAGAGCATTTTACACAGATATGTTTTAAATGACCAATATATCTAAAGATTTCTAAAATCTGTGTTTCACTGCAACAGAAAGACATCTACAGCAGCTCTGGTTGTTGACTACCTTCGGCTGCAGTGGAACAAACAACTGCCCAAGATGCAGAACCACAGGGTACTGAAAAAAGCTATTTGAAATAATCTTGAAAGATTGAGGGCACTGCTTTTAGAAAGAGAATAGGAAACATTCTGTTCAATGCCTTGCATAAAAAGGGCTCCAAGTTTGGACCATTTTCTCCTTATAGTCCGTTCTGTCCTGTCTCCTTTTAGAAAGTCAGTAACTTTGTTGTGTCAGAAATGTCCGAGACGGAGAATAAAATCTTCCTCTGGGACCAGCTGTGATTCTGAAGCTTTCATGACAAGCATTTTGTACATCAACATCTCCAATAAGTCCCCAGAAAGCTGGTTCTGAAAGCATTAACACACCTTGTCCTCTCCACGAGGGAGGGCCAGGTGATGCTTTACTCTTTTGTTAAATGTTGTACTGCATCCATGGATTCAGCCCTTTGCCCATATACTCCCCCCTTATGTTTGGGATGAAGAGAATTTTAATGAAATAGAAAGAGCAGAGATGTTTTCTGACTACTTCAATGCTGAAATATAAATTTAAAAATAGATTTTACAGCAATCTATTAACAGCTTTCATATAGTAACTTACAATGTACACCAAAAGGAACAGGGTCAGGTACACCATACCCTGACATATTTTGGGACATTTGATTTTAACACCCCCCTTCACAAACTCTCTTTCTGTCAGTAGTTATTTACCATGACTTACAAGTTATGGATGATTGTTTAGAGGTGAAATCACTCACGACACACTCCAGGAAAAGAAAAAACTAGTCTGTGGATAGCAGAAGCTGGCTCAGGGAAGGAAGGCAGCCTGAAGTACAAGGGTGTTCAGGACCAGCTTGCTGGCACCAAGGCTGTCTACTCCCAACTCAGGGGGAGCTTTCTGAACCCCTGCTCATACTGAGCACACAATGATCACCCTGGCACAGAATCCTCCAAGTAAAGGGCAAAGCAAGAGTGTTAAAGCAATTTTTACATTATCAGCTTTTAGGATATTTTCCTTTTTTTCCCCCCCTCACCTTTATTTAAACTTGTACCCTTATCTCTAAAGCCTCCCAGCTGCCACTGGATTACAGGCAGACAACGGTGCCACCTCACCACAGCAGGAAAAAACACCCTGCAAAATTAAGAGCTGAGCTTTTAATTTACATGTAGCAGCTAAAATACATTTTAACATCTCATGTTCAGCTTAAAACGGGAAGCTCAGTTTTTATGACAGGTTCAGCAGGGAGGTAAGCACAAAAATTAGGACATGGCAAAAGTAAGCAGACCTAGCCCTTATCTGCCTAAATGACCTTGAGTAACGTACTGCTGTTAGCCACTGCTTTTGTCCTGCTCTATGTCAGCCTTCGGTTTTTTCCTCCTTTTTTCCCCCCTCTAAACTCAATGCATCCGTTTTATCAAGCTCTGAAATATACTGGGAAAAAAGCATCACTGTTTCTGCACCTAAATTCCCCAAAATAAAGCTCTCCAACAAAGACTTTAAAGGACACAACACAAGCCCCAGCTACAAATTGCAATGGTAAAGCCAAGAAAAACAAAGTAATCCATGAAGTTGTGTGAGTGATGCAAGTTTTCCTATACCTTGCACTTCTGCTCTCCTACACGTTTAACAGTCAGAAAAATGACAAAATACAAAGTAATACAAAACCACTTCTAAATATGATGCTTCTTTGCTAGGCAAACTCAAACACTAGTATCTGCAGAATTCAGCCTTCAAGAGAACAGGCCTAGCTTCTAAGAAAAACCTCTCCATGGTGCCCTGCAAAGAACAGCAACAGATAAAATCACCAATTCTAGGTATTAGCAGGATAAAAAAAAAACAATAAGGCACTGTCATCTGACCCTTCAGACTATTCTGGTACTTGTGCTGCTCCTCCCATTCACTCAGCAGAACACTTGAGTTGGGGTGACAGACATTTCTCCAGAGCTCTGCAGAAAGCAATAAAAACATCCACAAGCATTTAAGCTTCATGTCACACGTGGTTTTCCTAAACACCAGAGTAATTGGCAAAGCCTAAATCTATTTGAAGATGACCTGAAAAAGGACTCTGCAAGGGGCTGAAGAAAAGTTTGTCCAAGACCCCTCCATCACCACGGAAATTAGAAGTTAGAGCCTGATACAGAAAGGGATTTCAAACACACAGCCTGCTGACTCTCAGTCAGACTCAGGACATTCCCCATTTTTGAGGTAGCCAGGATGGCACATCACAGGCTCACCAAGCCTCAGCCTTTCCTCTCCAGAGCATTCTTAGAACACCCAGCAAGATGCTGTTTGGTCAATAAGAACAAAACTTCAGGATGGTCTGAGAGAAATTCATTTTAGTTCAAAGTACAAGCAGCTCTGCTTATTTTCTGATCCCACTATTCAAAAGGGGAGCAAACATCCTCTCTCTCTCTCTCTCCCCCCCATCCCAAAATGCCATAGAAAAGCCACCCTGCTTGGGAGCAGCAGGACAGATCAGTCCCCACCTAAGAGCCACCAATCCGCTTGAGATGTGGTGCAGAAGATGCAGGACAGAGCAGCTCCAAGTCCCAGCACTGCCTTGAAAAAGTAATTATTCATAAATCCCAAATATTTCAGAATCCATAAAAAATCCAGGCAAGTCCAGCACAAACACTGAAAGCAATGTAAAGTAATTTTTTTCAAAGATATTCCAGGTTTCCTATCCTTATATCATCTCACATCCCAGTTGCTCTAAGGAATGCAGCTGCTTTCCTTTAATCAGGAAAGTCTTCCTTGTCCTGAAGTTATGTCCTTGTTTAGATATTCATAACCAAGCACTGTATTCCACAGCCTGATTGTAATGTTATGGCTCTCATGAGAACTGAGTTCAGTAAATTTGATTACTGGTCTCACATGTGACACAAAACCTTGAAAGATTCAAACATCAAGCCAGGGATGACCAACCCAATAAAGTAAGAACTATGGGTGAATTTCTTTCCTCTGCTCCCTCATTCCCTTAGAGCAAAAGGAATACTCCAAAAAGGACAAAACCAGAACAAAAGCTGTACCAGATCAGTACAGCTCAGGCAAATACAACACCAAACACTCTTGGTGGAAGCTCTGCCGTCACCTCCAGAGAAATATTAGCTGTAGCTGCCTTTCCATTACCCCCTGATTCTCAGACAGGAAGTTCCACCACAGATTGCTTGGGTGGTGAGGCAAATATCCATCACCTGAGCAATGAAGAGCATTTTCAGTGACATTTGGCAAAAAGTCACTAGTGACAATTTAGTTCTGTGCAAGAGAAGACCACCTGCTCTCTTACACAGCCTCTCCAGAACCAGATTAAATCGAGTACATTCACAGGGGAAGGGAACATTTTAGCCCTCCAACAGCTCTTTTCATCCCACAAACACTAATGGAAAAAAATCATATTCAACAGGCAGCAAACAACTCACTGCACAAAAATGTAGGACACTGCGCTCCCACAAACACGTGCAGAGCCCACATTTCCCAACGCACTTGTTTCCAGTGTGAACGGCAGCTGGAAGGTGCTGCTGGAATCTTCCAGTTCAGACTAACTCAAGTTTTAGGCTCATGGAAACCCAGCACACACAGAATAATCACAGCAAGTATCGTGAAATTCAGAACAACAAAATCAAGGAAGTGACCACAGCCAGGGCACAGAATTATTTACTATTTATTATTCCATCTCTCATGCACCGGCTGGGGCCTCACAGATCCACCCTACAAACATGATGACAGCAGTCAGGCAGCTCCAACTCAGATCCGTTTGCAGTTAGTGCTGTGTTTGAGCCCAGGATCCTCCGAGGCATCCCACTTTATTTAACCTGTTACTGATCTGAGTGGTACACACAGCTGCACATTCAACACAGACGGGTTTGCGGTGGAAGGCACCTCAAAGATCATCTCGTTCTACCCCCTCCCACGGGCAGGAACACCTTCCACTATCCCAGGTTGCTCCAAGCCTCGTCCAACCTGGCCTTGGACACTTCCAGGGATGAGGCAGCCACAGCTTCTCTGGACAGCCTGTGCCAGGGCCTCACCACCCCCACAGGGAAGAATTTCTTCCTAATATCTAACCTAAACATCCCCTCTTTCAGTTTGAACCCATTCCCCCTTGTCCTGTCACTACAGTTCCTGATGAGGAGTCCAGTCCCTCTCCAGCTTCGCTGCTGCCCCTTCAGATCCCGGAAGATGCTGTGATGTCTCCATTCAACCTTCTCTTCTCCAGGCTGAACAGCCCCAGCTCTCTCAGGCTGTCTCCACAAGGCAGGTGCTCCAGTCCCCTTATCAACTTCATGGCCTCTTCTGGACTTGAAACACCCACAACATAATTTCAACACTGCTGCACTTCACCAGCAAATAATTATTTTCTTTTACATTCAACTGCTAACAGGTGGTAGCATTACCAGCTATTTAAATAAGATGTTATTGCAATGAGAGGCCTTCAGTAAGATACAACCAGGTCAAGCCAAACACAGCTGCAACACCTCTCAATTTAGCTGCATCAAGCACATAACCCTGTCTGGGTGTTCAGACTTCACATATCAAGGACACGGCGCTTTCACATGGACTGAAAGAAGTGAGGCCTGGCTCACCCGGGAGCAGCTCACACTCCACCAACCTGTGCTGAGAAGGAAACCAAAGGTCCCAGAGCAGGTCCTGGTGTCCTGGGAGGTGCAGGGTGTGGATCTACACCACCAAGTGCCTCTGTGCAGGTCACTGCAGACTGCACAGAACATGGACTGGCTGCCACACTGATTCCCAGGTGAGCTGAGAGTGAGGGGAGAGCACCTCAGTTCCATTACAGAGAGCACTAGAGAGGTCTTAGGGTCCAGCTTAGTTGCTTCAGAAGCTTGGCAGTGAAATGACAAAGTCTGGGCAACAGAAAGGGATTTCTCCCACCTGGCCTGTAAAACTGGAGAGAATAAAGTCAGGGTCTTCGAGCACCAGCTGGGCTCTGGTCCTGGCATTCAGCTGGGTTACAGCTCCTTACTGTGCAGTTACTAAGCACAAGTGCAACCTGTTCAGAGATGGAACGAACGCCTGTGACAGATGTGGGGCAGGAGATGTGAAGAACGGCCACAGCATCCGTGCTGTGAGCATCAGCTTCTTGTTCTGCAGCCACTTGCCACAAACCAAGGAGCACACAAACACCTGGAATCTCCTGTACTGAAGACGAGGGTGTCAACTCCTGCAGGTCTGGGCACTTTCACTGAAAATTCCCATTTTAGCACTGTGTAAGTTCACGGATTCCTCTGGGGAGCACCTCGCTCCCCCCTCCCTCTCTCCCTGAAGGGAATGCCAAGCTCCCGCTGTGCCAAGGTCGGTATTCACAGAATCAATTAGCTTGGAAAAGACCTCTGAGGTCACCGAGTCCAACCTGCGACTGATCACCACCTTGTCGATCAGACGATGGCACTGAGTGCTGTGTCCAGTGTTCCCTTAAACACCTCCAGAGATGGTGACTCCACCACCTCTCCGGGCAGCCCATTCCAGTCTAGTTCTGGAGGGGCCTAATGACGTTTTCTGTGAAGAAATTCCTCGCAACGTCCAACCTAAACCTCCTCTGGCATAGCTTAAGACTGAGTGTTCTTGTCCTGTCGCTGGCTGCCTGGGAGAAGAGCCCGACCCCCACCTGGCTACATCCTCCTTCCAGGTAGCTGTACATTGTGATAAGGTCCCGCCTGAGCCTCCTCTTCTCCAGGCTGAGTGACCTCAGCTCCCTCAGCAGCTCCTCACAGGACACACACACCAGACCCTTCTCCAGCTTCGCTGCCGATCTCTGGCTGATCCATCGCTCAGCCCACGCACAAGGCCCCTTTTGAAACACGAATTAGCAGCAGCTCACACCCACCCGGTGCCCAGGGCCAGACGGCTGCGGGCCGCCCCCTCCCGCACAGCTGCTGCCCTGTCACCAACCGCGGCCGCGACTGTCAGAGCCCCACCGCCTCCTCAGGGCATCGCACCGGGGCTCCGGTCACCCGGCAGACGGGCAGAGGGGCAGCGGGGCCGCGGCCCTGTCCCGCCTCAGCTCCGC
>VZTI01003657.1:361936-384123 GCA_013397865.1 Struthidea cinerea | reverse complement strand
GTGGGGGACCCGGGGCAAGGGGTGGGGTGCTGGCACGTGGTGGCCCTGCCACCATCACACACCTTGGTCCTCTCTCCATCTCCCGTGTCACCTCACACCTTGAGCTCCTCACATCCCCTTCTTCCCCACAGCCCCCACTTTTCTCCCTTCCTCCAGCCCTCTCTCCTTCCCTTCTCCCCCACCTCCCTCCTCTCCTTCCCCCTACTTTCCTCCCCACCGCCCCCTCCCTGTGCCTCTCAAAGCCACCATAATAGCAGCTTGTTTGGCACTTCACTTGGTCTCAATGAGAAAATTCCCCTCTCTCCCTCTCTTTGCCTTCGTTATTTCCAAACCCTGCAATAGCTCCTTTGCTCAGGGCTGCGGGAAGTGCCCATTTTTCAACATTTTTCTTTGGCTTATGTTTGTCATCCTCTGAATTACCGCACCGGGGAGTCCAGTCAGCCCGACACCGGGCCCTGCTATTCACGCCTCTCCTGCTCCTTGAGATCATGTAGGGAGAAATTAGTTATTTATTTCGAGCACCACTGCAATGCACTTCCCCACACAAGTGTTTGTTTTGATCCCCCACTGGAAGAGGAGGCTCCACAGGGAGTGACAGTGCAGCAGCAGCGCCAGGTCCGGTGGGAGAGGCGGTGAGGGCAGACCAGGGTGTGGGAAGACCCAGGGATTCCCGGGAAAGCTGTGAGTGTGGAGACCCCCAGCATGGTCCCCACCACGCTGAGCTGCTTCTCTCCAGGTCCTGAGAGTTTCCAGGTCCTGAGAGTTTCCAGGGGATCTTGTCCCATCAGTAAATGTGTCTGTCTGTGGTTTTATCTCTGGGTCATGGTGAGAAGGATCTGAGGCTGCCTGGCACCGGGAGATCATCCCACCCCAAGGTGGCCATGACTGTACCAGGCAGTGTGACCCAGGAGTCTCTGCCAAATGCTGAAAGACTGGACAGATTTTGTGGCTGGAAGAAGAAGTTCTGTTCCGACACAGCCCACGCCACTGGACACAGTCTCCAGCCCCGATCACCACCTGCTGTCCTGCCCACCCCGTCCCACTTGGCAGAGCAGGGCCAGCCCTGCATCAGCAGCCAGCATTTTGTACAAGGGCAACACAGACTGGGAAGCATTCTCCAGCTCAGAGACAGCCCCAGACGATGGGAGATGGGAAGGACACTGCCCAACCTTGGAGACTGTGACCCACCTCCTCTCCTCCCTGTGCCAAGGTCAGGAGCCAGCGAGTCCTGTGGCAGTGGTGCTGTTGCAGACCAGGCTGGCATCACTGTGGCTCCATAGCCAGGATGCTGCCAATGCTCCTGAGCCCTTCTCCTTGTGGAGAAGCCGCAGCCGGTCACAGGCAGCACTGGCACTGGCACTGGCACCAGCAGGCTGCAGGGAAGGGGCCCAGGGAGCTGCAGCTTTAAAGAAAGAAGAGGAGCAGCGGGAGGAAGAAAACGCAAAATTGGCCCAGTGGGTAGACCTGCTATTTAAGTGCAGTTGAGAAAGGAGCGGGAGGAATTACAGGAGAAATGATAGTGCCCTGACAGCTGCCATTTCCCACCGCCAGTCTCCCCTAATGGAGTCCTAATGTAGTGGTGGGCTCTTCGCTGACAGCCCAGCCCGAGACAGGGCTCGTCTTTGTGCTGGTGACAGATGGGACAGTCCGGCAACAAACCTGTAATCCTCTGATTTCTGCCGCCGCTGGCTCGGCTTAACCCCTTCTTTCCCCAGCACCTGCTCTCTGCTAGGTGTGTGTTGGTGTGGGGTCTGACCAGCCTGCAGGGTCCCCCATGGCCCCGTGGCGGTGTCCAGGCCTGGCAGCAAAGCGAGGGAATGGGAATGGGAATGGGAGTGGATATGAGAATGAGAATGGGAATGGGAATGGGAATGGGAATGGGAGGCAGCTGCCTGCATCTCCCTCTGCGTCGCTTGGCTGCTGCTGGGGCAGCGTGGCAGAGGCTCCCTGGGCATCGAGCCGGAGCAGGCGGCAGCACGACTCCCTGTGGGTCCCTTGGACTCTGCTCCGTGCCATTCCCTGTGCCACTGTGCCCTGTGACAATTAACTGGCGGGTGAATGTGGGCAGGTAAGCACGGGCAGTTGTGCTCAGTGCCCACAGGGAGGGCTCTGGGCTGCCTGCCCAGCACAATGCCCACAGGGAGCCTTCCCACTATCTGGCACTGTTTCTGAACCTCCTTGCCTGCCTCAAATCAGCCCCAAACCAGGGTGTGATTAGGTAGTTTTAAGCTAAAAGGTGTGACAGCTCCCCCCGCCCCCAGAGCAGGCTGCCATGACTGCACGCTGCTCCCGTCCTGCTCCCCGGGATGCCGGGGGTGGCGGCAGGAGAAGCTGTCCAAGCTTTTCTGAAGAAAATTTAGTGCAGCTATTGTACACACCTGTCTCTCTACTGGGAGGGGGGTAAGGCTGGGTGCCCTGATTGCAGAGGGGGAGATTAACCACCCTCTGATCTCTTTTTCCATATCCCAAAGGGCCCGAAGGATTCCTGGGGAGGGATTTTTGGGTGCTTCTCCATTAGGCAAAGGTCCAAGCCTCTTTGCCTCCTTTCCAGCATGAAGCATCTCTCACTTGCCCCCTCTCTGCCCTCCAACAGGCACCTGGATCGCCATCCCCTTCAGTGAAACCCACTGGCATCCCTCTAAGCTGTGACAAAGCTCTCTCCCATCGGCATGGGGCAGCCAGCTCTTCCAGCCTTCAGCCACAGAGCCATCAGCCCAGGATCACAGCCACCGAGTCAAAGCCACCAGCCTGGCAGGGTGGCACACATCCCATTGCCCCCAGAGCTCCCGTTCCACGGCAGCTGCCTGCTGCCTTCCTGCCTGCTTTCCTTTCCAGGAAGGAATTAGAAGGTAGGACAGACTCCAGGCAGCTCTGCTGGGTCCATCTGCTCGTCCCTCCAGCTGCAAAGCGAGGGCTGCGCAGAGCTCCACTCCTGGCTCAGTGACCATCCTCCCCAGCCGACCCAGACCTGCTGAAGGCTGTGGAGAATAGAAACATCCCAGTCCCGTATCCCTGCGCCCCACCACACCCTGTGGAGCAGCTGAGACCCCCCCCTTCCCATCACCCTCGGGTTGTTGGGGAGCCGTGGTCCCTGGCAGCATTAGACCCTCCTTGTCAGGAAAGCGCAATGCGGCGCGCGCGGGTCCTCGGCACAATTAGCCAACAAGTGGCTGTTTTGTGAGGGATTGTTGCTGATGTGTTTTAAGTGGCTTTCTGAGTGGAAAATGTGAGGCGCTGGAGAGGCCGGCAGACAAAGAGGGGGATGCATTAGGTTTTATTGGTCTGCTTCGCACACATCTGACATCACTCCACGGAGCAAGTTCTGCCTGGCTTTAGGGAAAATGAAAAATAAAGCAAGAAAGAGGGGCCGAGGGTACAGGGGCGGGGGGAGCGCCAGTGATTCAAGCAGGCAAGTGGGGGCTTAATAGCAGGAGACACTGGAGCAAACTGTGTCAACCAGATGGGACCCGGGTGCCGCGGGAGGAGAGGGGAATTAGCCAACCCGCGCTTTGTTCCCGCAGAAAGCGCGGCCCTCTCCCCCCAGGAGCTGCCTACATGTGATATAATACAGCCCCTTTCAGCCGCTAAGCTGGCCAAGGACAAAAGTCACCAACAAATAGCGAGAGGGCGAGGCTGAAAGCAAAAGGCAGAGCTGCCAAGAGCCCCCCGCTTTCTCCTCACGCTGCCCGAGCTGCTGGGCATCTGCCCCGGCTGCCAGCACAGGGATCCGTGGGCATGGCCGTGGAGGTGCTGAGGGAGATGCTGTGGGACAGGAGGGGTTTTGGAGACGTGGTGCCTTCAGCAGGCGTGATGGAGCCTGTGGGGTGGCATTGGAGTGTTGTCCATGTGTTCTTTGCCTTGATTGCCCGAGCCAAGCCGTAAAAGCAAGAGCCCTCGTGCCTTGGGTGTCCCCCAGTGTGCACCAAGAAGGACTGGAGGCTGTTGTCCTGGCCACGTCTCTCACTGGTTGGGCTTATTAAGTTGATG
Source organism: Struthidea cinerea (assembly GCA_013397865.1). NCBI lineage: Eukaryota > Metazoa > Chordata > Aves > Passeriformes > Corcoracidae > Struthidea > Struthidea cinerea. The sequence continues at coordinate 380,136 of VZTI01003657.1, read as the reverse complement.
TCCATCCTTTACCATCACTTCCAGGCTCCTATAAAAACACCCCCAGCACCAAATAGAACAGTTCAAAAATCCCTCATCCAGGCCCAAACACCATGAGCAAGGAGCAGATCCTCCAAAGCAGCCCCACACCTGCTGGGTGGGGGAGCTTGAAGGCTCAAGCCATCCCAGCTCCTCGGGTTTTGAACGCAAAGACATCCCAACCACTGTGCCCCAGTGCAGAGCTTGAGACCCACAAACTGCAAGGAGGAGACCCCAGACATCTCTGGTCTGAGCTGGCACCCCTGATTTGGGGTCTTCCTCCCTTCCCAATCCCCAGAAATGACCCAGCCCAACTAAGCATCAAACCAGCTGTGGGGCCGTGCAAACAAGCGGGATCCCCCCATCCCCTCCTTTCCCTGGAGGGATCTTCCTTGCTCTTGCAGAAATATTGATCCAGATAAACCAGGGAGACACATTAGGTGCCCCGGGGAGGGTCAGGAGATCAGCGGCTCAGCTGGGCCCCTGCTGCCCACGGGGTCCAGCTTTGCAGGACCAGGATGGGCAAGGGGAGAACTGAGGGCCTTGGGAAGCCCCTGACGCCATGGAGGGGGCCAGGGCCAAAGTGCTTTAGCCAAGGGGAGGTAAAACAAATCGATGAGGGGCCACTGTGACACGCTGACCCTGGCGCTGAGCCGCGGTTTTAACGCGTGACAGTAAATCTGGGCGGGGGGCTCGGAGGCAGATGGCTGGAGGGGGGAGGTGAGAGAGGGCTCTTACTGGTGGGACAAGGGAAGGGCAAGAGCTCCCAAACCGAGCAGAGGCCGACAAAGCCCCCAGGGAAGGAAGAGGAGGTGGGAGAGGGGAGCTTGGATGCTGACATGGGGACGGGCAATGCCTCTGCCATGACCAGGATGCCCCTCGTAGCCGAGGCTCACTCCCAGTGGTCCCTTCCTGCTGCTGCACCTGCCTGGTCCAGACTGGAGGGCTGTGGGGGTGCCGGCGCAGAGACACCTCGAGGCTTCCTCCAGACCCATTCCCATCCAGATGAGGGGAAGCATCCTTGCTGAATGGAGGTCTCAGTTTCCAGCCCTCAACTCCTCACTCCCACCTCCCATCTCCCACTCCCCTGCCGAAGCCAGAGCAGAGGGCAGGAAGGCACCAACGGCCACGGATCCTGTTACCTGCGCCCAACAAAACCTACCTGTCCCTTCCCAGCCACTCCCCCTGCCCCCTCTCCAGGGGGACAGAGCAGAGGGACCCCCCTGGCCCTCCCTGAGCATCGCCGGGTCGCTGCCTGCCATGATCGAGTGACCAGATGGACGGTGGGCTCACACCGCAGCCTCCTCTGTGGCTCCCTTGTCCCTCCCTGAGCCGGCTGAGCTTTGACGCTCTGTCCCCCCGGGGCAGCCTTTGTCAGGGGCGTGCAGAAGGGCCCCTGTGTCCCTCTGATCCCCGCCGGCCCCACGGCAGCGCGTCCCCGGCCGGAGCATAAAGCTGGCTTTCAGGGAGCCGGCGTTGGGAAACTCCCGGCGAAGAAGCAAGGGAGCTTCTTGTTAAATGGGGAGACAAAGCCACCTTGTTAAGGGGTTTACAAAGGCGACCATCTCCCCCGTGCCTGGGAAGATCACGACCGGCAACTCCCAACCTCACCGGGGGGATGGCTTTCCCTTGGAAAGATGGGAACGTTTCACAACTGTGCTGTGCTGCAGCCCTGTGACCTGTGTGCCGAGCCCAGCGCCCTCTGCGCTCCTATGAACCGCTCGAAGCCACGTCTCCAAAGGAAAAAGGGAACCATCATGGAGAATCCTGGGGTTTTCCTGAGAGTGCACCGTTGCTACCAGTGTCCCTGCTGAGGGGACGTCATCCAGGGCTAGGGAACACCATCTGCACAAAATGACGTGATACTGGGTAGCACAAGAGGATTTTCTGTCCCTCCTTTGGGAGAAGTAGTCCAGGATCCCCTCCTGCACACCCCACAGATGGGAGATGGAGCCCCAGGAAGGGATGTGATACGGACACAGTCCCACAGGGCACAACCACACAAGATCCCCCTGCTTCCCTCCTGCAAAACTTCATGTTTTTTCCTTGCTTGGGCACAGTGATCCATTTCTTTGCCCAACAAAATAAACTTTAAGCAAAAACCCGGCAGCCCCACAGCTGTTCTATCTCTGTGAGAATTTCCTCTTAAAACCCATCTATCCTTACCATCTTTTGCAGGAAAAATCCCTGCCCCCGACAAGGTTAGCACAACCTTTGGCATGACTTTTGTGGAATCTGATGGGCCCCCACCAAGCCCTTGGGCTCCTCATTTTACAGCCCACATCTGGGGGCTCCACACACCATGGCCATGGCTGAGCCCCCGGGATGTGCTGCCCACACCTGTGCATTGTTCTGAGCTGTTCTTGGCAATTCCTGCTAAAATCCACGTGCACCTTAAACCTGGTAATTGCCTCTGCCTCCAGAGAAGCAGGAAAATGGGTTATGCCATCGGGATGCAGCAGGATGTGGTAGCCAGGGCTGGCTGGTCAGCTTAAAAAAACAGGACCCCCTGGGCCCAGAGCCCAATGGGAAGGGGAAGGGAAGTCCTGGCTCTGCAGCAATCCTGAGGGATGGGCAAAACAGGACAACTCCCCAGGTGGGGAGTCCCACCAAGCAGCGTGATGCCAAAGAAGCCAAATTACCAGCAAGGAGCTGCCACCCTTGCTTTTCCCTGCCTCCCTCCCACGTGTGCAGGTGGCACTTTGGGGGGTCCACATCCCTCCTGGCATCATCCCCACATCCTTCTCTTCCTCTCCCTGGGGAAATGCCACCTCTGGAGAACACATCAGCTTCTCTTCTTTGACCCAGCAAGCGTGAGCTGCTGTGGCCGTGGTGACACACACACAGCTGCTGTGCTGTGTGCTGACACCAGGGTGCCAGTCCTTCACTGGGAAGCCCCAGACACAGCTCTGTGCTCCATGGGGCTAGGCTGGAGGCAGCTCTCCCTCCCCAGGACGGCAGTAAATTGGAGTGCTACAGCTTTAAAGAAGCGTGTCTGCTCCTTGGCAGGGCTGGTGGCAGCAGGGAGAGCCAGAGGACACCTGCGGAGATCCTGTACAGCTGGGGAAGATTAGCCTTTTCCACTAGACAAGGCCCATTACCATGTTCCAATATACCATCACTTCCGCTAGGAGAGCCTGCAGATGAGATATCGATTGCAGTGACCCTGGACAAACCCTTCACCAGAGCCTGGGAGGGCGGCAGAGCAGCCCCATGGCAGAACCTATGGTGCAAAGAGGGGCTGCAGTTTCCCAAAGGCATCCCCAGGGACCTGAGGGTGGCAAGGGGCTGCCTCGGAGCTGGCTGAGCTGGAGTGATGTGTGATGCTGTGGGGGGATGCACAGAGGAGCTTCAAAGCCCAGCAGTGACCCAGGTCCCTTCCCAGGGTCCCTCTGGGCTCTTCCCAGTGCAGCTCTGCCCTGGGAATGGGGAGCCCCCAGCCCATGTTCACTGCCCTTACAGCCACGTGGAAGCTTCAGAAACAAGCCTGCCACCTTAAAAGGCCGAAATAGTCCCCCCAAAATGTCTCTGCTGGGGAGTTCCAGGTGGTTCAGGAGGTGCTCACAGAGAGCCGCTCGCCCGCTGCTTTTCTCTCCTGGCAGTCCCAGGCCCTGAAATATCTCCCTGAGACACAACGGGGTAGAAGGACACTGGGGAAACTGAGAAACCGCCAAATCTTGGGAATTGGAAGGGCTGATGGCAATTAAGGTCGCAAAGTAATTAAACACGTGGCGTCTGGCTCTCAGCATCCTATCACTGCAGCGCCAAGGGGAAGTGCAGGCACTTTGGTGGGTCTCCTCTATCCCTCGATCCCATGATTTTTGAGAGGATTTTTCCTTCTCCAAGACTCACACTGGGTTTGACTTGGCTTTTTGAATACGCTGAGCTCTGCCTTACCAGCACAATCCACTTGCAGCCCAGCTGGAAGCAGCAGCTGGAAGCTGACACGTGATGCTCCTCCAAGGCTGATCTGTCATGTCCATCACTGCCTCTGAGAGCATCCCTGTGCTTCCTGGGGAGCTGGAGCTGCCATGGTAGAGCATCCTCTGCCCTGAGCCAAAAACCTCACTGGACACTGCAGTGGGTGCAGAGACACAGGGGCAGCCAGGACCCCCTCGGATCTGGGCTGCAAGGGCTGAGGTGTGAGTGCTGGAGGATATTCCAGGATTGGGAGTTAAATGGCCTTTTCCAGGTGATGATTTAAGCCCCCACATGGCCCAGGTGGCCCAACGAGCCCTCACAGAGTTTTTCTAGCATTTCTCAAGCTTTGAGGCACAAGAAGCCTCTGCTGAGACACTTTGTTTTGTTGTTGTTTTGTTTGGGTTTCCTCCCCAAATAAAAGACGTCAGCTCCTCATTGCCCCAAGTTCTTTCAAACTCCACTTTTCCAATGGAGACATCTATCATAGTCAAGGATGGGCAAGGGAGGGAACTCTCCCAGCTTCCAGGGCTACTCGTTGTCCCATGGGCCAGCACAGCATCCGTCCCTGGTGTGCGGGAGGGAACCAGCTCTGTTCCCATCATTTTGTGGATGGTTCCCCAGGAGATGGCTCCTGATGGGGTTCCGAGCCCTTCCCCCCACCTGAGAACGGGCTGCTGTGGGATGAATAGGGCTGGCTCAACACTGGGCACCCACGCCAGGGTGGCTGGTCAGCACAACCTGCTGACCACCAGCCCTGCTGTGGGGCTCCGGGGCGCTGCTCGTGCAGGACCCCGTGTGCAGCTGCACTGGTACCATGGACTCGCTGCTGAAAGCAATGGGATGAAGGGAATGGGGTGGCCCTGCAGAGCATCCCCCCCTCCCCACAGCCCACAGGGGTTGGACAGGCTCCACCAGCCCAGAAAACCATTTCTCTCCCCTCTCCTGACAGCCCTCTGCTGCTTTCTCCTCCCAAGATGGTCGCTGCCAGTAATAGCAGGGAAAGTCACATCCAAGCTGGGAAAATAACATGTTATTTTCCCAGCTGTGATGTCAGAGCTTGTCACACTTGCTGGCTCGGCAGCAGGCTGGGCAGGACAGGCCTGGACGTCCCCAAATGGCCATTTGGCCTGGATGTCCCCTAGGGACTACTAAAATGCACCCCTTTTTGGTGGCAGCTCTGCTTTCGCTCCCCAAACACGTTGGAAAGCAGAACATTCCCGCTGCTGGGATGGGGCTGCCCAGCTCCCTGCCGTCACTCTGGGTACCACAGCAAGCAGCGTGGTGGGTGCACCCCAGCTCCAGGGAACACCTCTGGGGACACCCAATGTGGGGACATCCCAAACCATGTCCTTTCCCAGTCTCAGCAGTGCTGAGCACCAGCACATCCCGAGTGTTTGCACGGTTAGGAAACCCAGTTCTTTCCTCTCCTCTTTCCTTTCCCTCTGCTTCCAGCACGGCTCCGGGTTTCCCTCGCTGAGCCAGCCCTGCCTCCCAGCCAGGTGTGCAGCCTGAGCATCGGGAACAGAGGGACCTGCACCCCTCCAGGCACGGCGGGAGAGGGACGCCCTGCCCAGCCCGGAGCGAGCGCTCCTTTCCTCCTCGCCTCCTGCAACACCATCAGGGGATATTTCCTGCATTTTCGTCTTTCCCAAGCCTCTCTTTTTTTGTCTTTCTTTTTTGCTCTCTAAAACTCACCAAAACAGCGCAGAAGGGATCAAACCCCATTAACCCTTAACCACCCAGCTCACCCCTGCAGCCCGGCGCCGGCGTCCCTCGCTTTCCACCTTCCCCACAAGGTACCACCAACCCCCCACGTCCTTCGCAGCCACTTAATCCATTACCAACTTCACAAAGCCGGGCTGGGGGAAGCGCTGGGCCAGAGGAGCAAACAAACGAGGTAGGAATAAAGCCCGGCTCTCAATGCCGGACCCCGCGCGTGGCTGGGGGTTTATTTCTTTCCCCACTTCTCCTCCGATGGACAAACCTTTTTTTTTTTTTTCCCCTGATTGCATTTCACTTGCAGCCCCGTAACAAAGCCGTCACCTCCGCCGCCGCCACTCCGCTCCAGGGAGACGAGTTACAATTACAAATTGCCACCACAATTAGTGCTACTTCTTAGAGAAATTAGAAAAGGGAGCGGGAGGCTCGCGTGCGATTGATTGCTATTCATCCTGCTTTACGGTGACCTTGCTCTGGAGACGATGATATTCCTTCAGCCTTGAAACCGGGAATTAAAAAAAAAAAAAAAAATTAATTGTAAATTAACAGTAATAACACACATTTCCTTTCAATTAATTTAAGCAGAATGAGGGGGCGTGAAGAGCAGGCGTTTGTTAAGGCCTGTACAGTTTAATTATTTTTTTTTTTCCCCACGAGATAATGTAATTAATTTATCTTAGAGGAGTCGGGGGGACACGGAGGATCGGGGAGAACAAAGCAGTTAACAGGCAATGGAAAAATTAAGAGCCCATTATGTAAATGCAGCGTGTTTTACAGCCCTGGAGTTGGGGGGGGTGGTTCTGAGAAATAAGTAAAATAACGAGGCTGGCTGTGCTGGGGAAGGCTGCAATTAAGCAGGGCTGGTACTGGGGGGGCTGGTGGCACCCCACTGGTCAGGGGGAGCTTGCAAAGGGGGCTTGGTTCACCCCCAGAGCCCGAGTGAGGAAGGGGAAGAGCCCTGGGGTGCTGGGGGCATTTTCCCCCCATCGGGGTGGGTCCTGCTCGACCCCACAGACCTCAGCGAGTTGATGTTGATGAAGCCGGTGGCGTCGGCAGGCTCATAGTCCCCTTGCACGTTCATGCTGCGGAGAGAAAGGCACCGGCACTGTGGTGGGGCTCCCGGGAGGAATAGGGGCTGCCCTTTGGGATGGGAGGAGATGTGGGGGACCCCAGACCTGGCTGCTCGCAGCTGCTGCTGCCCCGCCATCCACTGGTGGAAATCAGGTCAGGGTCCCTGCCAGCCCCTAGGGAAGGGGCACATGGCTCAGGAGCAGCTGTCCCCAGGCTCCACAGGCCCTGCCAGAGACACAGCCCCAAATTTCCCTCCTTGGTCCCTCATGTGCATCAGCACCCTTCCTCCCCGTGCTCTGGCACCACAGAGGGATGTTTGCCCTGTTCCGGAGCAATCCTACAGGTATGGCTGTCCCGGGGCAGGCTCTAAAAAAGGGATGGGATCCCGGGCAGGAGACACTGCCCCAGGCATGAGCAGGACTCCAGGCAGGGACAGCCCCACACTGGTGTGGGGGTTTATGGACCTGGCAGCCGATTTCTCGGTGCAACACTGAGCACATCCCCTTTCCCAAGGCAGCAGCCACCAACTGAATCCCAACTCCGACAGTTTCCTACATCCCCAAAACACACGGCTCATTTCCCAGAAACCACAAACCTTAAAGGAGGAAGTGGAGGGAAATAAAGAAGAAAAGAAGAAAAAAAAAAAAGAGTTTACAACAATTTTACCTCCCCTGACGGGCTACAGAAAAACCTCTGTGCTTTTATTTTTGCTCATTCGAGTGGTTCTGACCTGCTCTATAATTACGTTACTTTCTACCTACTGTGCAGAGGCATTTCCACACAGCTCTGCCTCTCACAGCTTTCTCTCGGGTTCCTGTGACGCCGTCACTCAAAGGCTTTCAAACCAGCGATGTAGAAATCAAAAAGAAAAGGAAAATGGTTGGAGACGCAGGGAGAATAAGTGCCCCTGCTTTTCTCTCCCTCTCTCTTTTTCCTCCGTCCCACCCCCCTCCATCCTCCTTTTTTTTCTTCCCTCTTTTTTTTTCTTTTTTTTTTTTAATACTTTATTCATTTAATCTCTCCAAGTGAGAGTGCGAAGCATAATGAAGGGTTGGGACGGATTATTAGGAGCTGTTGATTTTGAGGGGGAGGGAAGGGAGGAAAAAAAGCCAGAGAAGAGAAAGAGAGAAGATAATTTGACATTTACTCCGACTGATCTAAACTCATTCGGGTGTATTTATGGCTTATAAAGTGTTTAGAGAGATTGAAAGGGGTTGAGGGAGGGCTGAGGGGGGAGTGAGCAAGCGAGAAAACAACACGAAGGAAGAGGGAAAAGCAAGAGGGGAAAAAACCAATATTGACTTGAAAACACGGCCCGTGCTTCGGCTGGGCCCGTGGTGTCACCTGTGCCGCTGGGAATGGGATGGGATGGAGTGGGATGGGATGGGATGGGATGGGATGGGATGGGATGGGATGGGATGGGATGGGATGCTCACTGTCACCACTCCTGTCCACCCTGACCTCCCAAGCCCCACTCACCTCACCAGCTCCTCGTTGTAGAGTGACCGTGGGGACTCCCTGCCCAGGATGTAGACCTGGCCCTTGAAGACAGAGAGGCGGACGGTGCCCACCACCGGCTCCTGCGAGCGTCCGATGCACTCCCGGAGGAACTCACACTCAGGGCTGTGCCAGAAGCCTGAGGACAGGAGATGGTGTCAGCAGGGGCTTGGGGAAGGCCAGAGGGGCCTGGGATCCCAGGTGGCACCCCAGGGAATCCTAGGGTGGTCCCCAGGCTAAGTCTTGCAAGGGTAATTTTCAAGGGAAGGGATACAATTGCAGGACTGGGAGAGGAAATGAGATGCTGGGGCACGCAGGTTCAGCCATGAGGGGTGGAGACCTCATGTGTTTTCCTTCTCCTTGGTGGCCCTCAGGATCTCACTGGGAGAAGAGGATGGAACAAACTAGAAATAGGCCATGGGGCCATCCTTGTTCCAGCTCGGCTAGGCAGGGCTGATCATGGAAATGAAAAGGTTCATTAAGTAGGTATGAAATTGCCACTCAAAACTCACCACCTTGGGAGGGCCAGGTGGAGACAGACAGATGGACACAGAAATGGGGGGGAACAGCTCCCAGCCCCCCGGGAAGGGGATGAGCCATTCTCCCCTGGGATGGACAGAGAAAGGATCTGCTCCAAAGGGCAACCCCAGCCCATGGACTCTGCTCAGGGGGATGCAGTCCCACAGCAGTGCTTCACCCCTCAGCAGCTTTGGGAAGGGAAACCCGCTCAGCAGTGGGGGTCTCAGTGGGGCAGTCACCCCAGTGGTTCCCATTCCCCACCCCAGAGGGATGCAGAGCAGAGCGCTCCCCCCAGACCACACAGCCTGGGCTGACATGGGGGCTGCATCGGGCTGTGCACAGGTGTCTCGGCAGCCCCACATGGGCTCCCCGCCTTCCCAGCCCCCCCAAGGTCAGTGAGGCTCAGCTTGTCCCTTGTGGGGAAGTTTGGCTTGTCCCCAGTGTGGTCCCAGCACGAGGAGCTGGTGGGACACAGGGAACCAGTGTTGGCACCCCTGGAAAACTCCATCTAACCCTGACCATGGCAAGAGCCTCCTACTCCTGCCCTGGCTGCAGTGGGGACGGCAGCCCCTGGCAGCCTAAATCCCCTGAGCTGAAGTCCAGGCTGGGTGTTGGGGTGATGTGCAGTCACACCACGGCCCCCCGAAACACATCCTGGGGGAGCAGCTGTTGGCATTGCAGGTGCATGGAGGGGCCGTGGTCCTGCCTGCCGCCCCCATGCCCCCTCCAGTCCCTAAGCGGGGTTATTAGCCAGGGAGCCCCCGGAGACCCGGAATAAAGCCTGGGAGATGAAGAAGGAGATAGAGGTGGAGAAAGAAAGAGCCCATTCACCGCCCTCCGGTCATCCCCAGGTTTTATCTCTCCCATCTCCCACCGGTGCCCTCTCACCTTTCCCTTCCCAGCTGGGCTCTGGGGCCAAAGCCATTAAAGAAACAAACAATTTCTTTTGTTGTTTGGCCTCACCAGCCCCTGAGCAGGGCCGTATCCTGCAGCCCTGTCCCCGGGGTCTATGTAGCCCTGCTCCAAGGCACAGCACCACGGCCCTGCAGCTCCTCACCACCAAACCCACCTCTCTGAACTGACCCCCACTCAGCTGCTCCACCACAGTATGGCCAGGGGCTGGGGGACCCCTCCCCAGGGGGTTCAGGGCCTCCTGTCCTGAAATCAGCACTGCCATGCCAGTAGGAACCCTGGCTGCAGGCAAATACACTCCTTTTTTTGGTAACCACCCTCCGGGTACAACTCTTGAAAGATGAGGATTGATGTAAAAATCCCTGCTAAAATAAACCCCAGACACATTAAAATAATAACCAGCTGCTTGAATCCTGACTCTGACAGCTCCAGGTGGGAGGAAGCATGCCCCCCTCCCGACCCCCCACTGCAGACACTGGAAGCGATCCCCCTTAATGACCTTCCCACCATCCTGCCCTAATCACGGCGCAGGCAGGGGGACAATGGCATTTCCGCACCTGGGAAGGACGAACCGGCTTCAAAGCCACCCCTCCACAATGGGATCAATAGGAACAGGGGGAAGATAAACACTAATTCTCCTAAAAACTGGACTAGCTGCAATAATGAGGTGTTAAAGGAAGGTGAGCTTGAAAGCCTGGCCTCCGGCACAGGGACCCAGGGGACCCACGGGTGCTTATTGCACCCCGTCGGGGTTGTTCCTTGGATTCAGGATGGGCTGGCAGGGAAGTCTAGGACCAAGCTGGAAATCCCTGGGGATTCAGTATGTGGAGTCAGGGAAACAGCAGTCTTTGCCTGGCAGAGGTGGGGAGGGAGAATTTAAACCATGATTCCCTGAGCGGCTCTTTAACCTGGTGGCTGCACAACAAGCGAGTGGTTAGGAATAAACAAACAAACAGGTTTGTGCCTGAACAAAAAAAAAGTCAAAATAAAGGCAGCCCAAGTCAAAGTCTAATAAAACTGGCCAGAGGCAAGAATGGCACCAGAGAATGAATGAGGGCAGGACCTGTGATCCAAGAGGAAGGTGACAAAGACTTCTGCGGCCCCTGTCAGGGCCCTAAAATATGATTTAAGCAGCAAAGGGGCTCAGGCATTAAATGCCAGTTGCTGAGAAAGATGCAAGAGGGAATGTCCTTGGAGGGGAAGGTGACAAGCACTGGCACCAGAAACTGCAGAGAAAATAGCCTGACCCCTTCCTACTGGATCTGCTGCTGCCCAAAGCCTGAGCTCCCAGAGTCAGGTTATTTCCAGGGTCATCTACCCATGGAAGACCCCGTAGGAATCATCCCAGCCCTCGTGGTTAGAAACACCTGAAAAGTGATGGGAAGAGGAGCTGGGAGGCTGAGAAATCAGGGCCTGTAAATCACAAATGTTGGGCCATGGGGCAGGAATCTCCCTGGTGTGGGGCCTCCAGGGACGACAGCTCTGAGCCAAGCACCCAGCTGTGGGCAATGGGGTTTTGAGACCACTTAGGGCATTTTGGGCTAATCCTACTTCCTTCAACTTAGCCCCAGGGACTGGGTCGGGGCGGATCCACGGAGCAGCCCCCAGGGCAGTGCTGGGTCTCCTCCCAGGGCACCAGGCCAGGGGAGCTGTTCCCTGTGGCACGGGGGGAACGCCGAGCTGCGACCCCGCAAACTCAACCCACGATCTGGAGCTGCGGCTGCTCCACGGGAGGAAGGACACAGGGCTTCACTGCTGTCCTTCACTGCCGGGGTGAGCCACTATCCCCTCATCCCGTACGGCTGCCAGCCCTCTCCAGGCAGCGCTGTCCCGTCCCAGACCGGGAGCCCCAACCCGCAGTGCCCCTGTGTGGGCTGTGCACCACATAGCACAGCCGGGACCCTCCGTCCCGCACCCCCGGCACCTCGAGAGTCCCCCGTGCCACACTGCCAGGGCACAGGGACAGCTCTCCAGCTTCAAATCCTGCGGCAGGGTTGGAAGTTTAAAGTTTGGGTGCCCCGTATCCCAGTGCGCGTGAGGTAAAGGCAGAGGTGGACGCGATTGGAGGGGAGAGCTGGGGAAAGGTGACGTGAGAGGGGGCAAAAGGATGGTGAATTACATCCGAATGTGCTTGTTGGGATGAAGTGGTGGCACTGGGCTGGGAGAGATGCCATGAGCAAAGCCCTCGTGGAAGATGGCATTGCCTCCCAAAGGCAGGCATGGCACCCCCTTGGCAGGAAAGCAGGCACAGTGTGGGGTTTTGCTCAGCCCAAACCCATCTTTCTCCCAGGAGCAGCCTCAAAATCCACACCTGGACCTGAGTTTTACAACCAGTGGGACCTGCAACGTCCAGCAGCAAGGAGGGAGGATGAGGAGGAAGGCTGGAAGGATGCTGCAGTGGCAGGACTGGACTGTACATACCGTTGTACACCAGCTCCGAGAATTTCAGGGAGAGCCCCTGCTTGATTTTCCGCACTTCCCGATCCATGGTGAAGGCCTCGATATCTAAATGCGCGTGGTATAGGATCGTTCCTGCTGGGGTCTCATAGATACCTAGCCATTTTTCCAGGCAGGGGGAAAAGCAGAAAAAGAGAGAGAAACGAATGAGACCAAAACTGTCAGCAAATGACAAAAAATAATGACTTGGCTGACAGAAGGAGCCGTGGTCGAGCGCATTCAGTCTCAGCTCGCTGTAAAATGCATCTGTCATTATATTCATGCTGGGGCCGAGACAGTCCACTCCGCACCTTGCGGAGAAAATTTCTAGATTCCCCTCTTTGAAGAGGCACTCTGACGAGGCTAAATGACAGGGTTTGGGAACCGATCCCCCCACCCATCCATGCCCAACGGTCTGCGGCTGAAAACCTGTAATTAACGGAACGAGCGGGGCACAGGCATGGGGAGCGCAGGGCCTGAAATACCCTCCTCTCCCCTCGGCTGGTGAGAAAGGGCCCCGCGCATCCGCTGGGAAGCAATGAGGCTACCTGGGGGCTGGGAGGGAAACCTCCTTTGGGGTTGGCAGGGCCCCCCCAGTCCCTTTCTGCTGCCCCCCATTGCACAAGGCCTGGGGATGGAGGATGCTTAATTATTTCGGCAAGCTGCTCCTTTGTTCCAGCCGTTCGGGGCTTGTTTTGTGCATGATGTGGTTATTTGGTGTTTAAATACGAGTACGGCCACGCAGGGCTCCCATCCGTGTTGGATGCAGGTGGAAATATCATGGGGAAATGCTGAGCTGGTCCGGCAGTGAATGCGTGATGGGAAAAGCTGTAACCTGCCCACAGGCAGGGCTGCTCCACCAGCACGTCCCTGTCCCCTGCCTGCCTACGGGGGTGGTCCCTTCCCAGTGCTGGGCATCTGCTGTGGCGCACTCATGGGGATGGCAAAGGGCACAAAGGAACGCTGTGGGAAATTAAACCCTCTGAAGGGGCTGTGCCCCCAAACAGCTCCAGCCCAAGAGAGGCTGAGGGGAGCCCACGGGGCTCAGAACTTCACCAGGCCCTGCTCTCTCAGTGCCCTGGAGAGTGGCACAGGTTCAGCATGTCCTGTCCCAGTGTGGCTATGGTCCCACGGACACAACGGGAGCCACAAGCACAGCAGCCCGAGCCTCTTCCATCAGAGCTCATCCCGAGCAGTGTCCACGATTTCAGCATCCTGCAGGCACATAACAGGATCCGACCCTCCCAAAGGAGAGCCAACCCCTCCTCTCCAGCCACCCCAGTGACGCTGCAGCCCAGTCCCTGGGGCAGCTCGGTGTTCACCAAACATCCATTCCCTCAGGGCTGTGGGAGCAGACAGCTGAGTTAACACCAAAGGCCAGCTGTCCCCGTGGGCACGGCAGTGGCACAGGGGCACAGAGAGCTGCTCTTTGTCCCCTCCAGCCACTGACTGTGGAGCTGAGCCCACCACTAACACAACTAATATTCCCTCTCCTTCCCCTTAGGAGACGTTAAAGCCATTTTGGACTGAAGATTTGGGTACATGCCCTGACCCCCATCTCCCGCCCATCTGCGGGTTCTGGAGGACAGGACCAGAGAGTGTCAGCTGGGGCAGAGGGGAGGGCAGCTGACAGCCACTCTCCAGCCTCGCCGCTGCGAGGAGACGAGAGACACCTTCAAAGTGACACTCACAGCATCTCCAAGTGTCTATTTTCATCTCCCCGTGTTTACAGGAAAAAGACAGAGGTGTCAGCACTGCAGCCCAACGATGCTTCAATCACCCCATAATTAGTGCTGGGGAAGGGGGGATCGGAGCAGGGGGGATGTGGAGGGGGATAGCCAAGGAGACAGCTGCCGCTACTTAAAATTTTCTAATTTGTAACCTCGGCTGTCACTTCACCTCCATCCAAGCAATTTTGCTGTGCTGAGTGCAGGCTGTCACTCCCGACGTCATCCGTGGGACGGGAAGGGATGTGGTGCCTTCCCGAGGGGAAGGGCAGGGCAATGCCGTGCCCATGGGAAAATGCTGCCCAAATTTCTACCCCTGGTCCAGGTCCGAGGCTGAGCCCGGAGGCCGAGTTTGGCCTGGTGTGTGTTCATTGCAGGGAAGGAGTTTTCCACTTTCCTCCTCCATCAGCTCAGCGCATCCAGAGGAGGAAAGGGAAAAAGGAGGAGAAAGCCAAGGGGAGGAAAAGCCCCAGCCGAGGCAGCGCTCGGCTTTTGGCAGCAGCCCCCCTCCTTCCCTCTTCCTCCCCACTGATTTCATTTACTTCACTTAATTAGCCCCCCTTCGGAGTTAAAAAGATAATTTGATAATGAGGATGTGAAAGGGAGGGAGAGGCAGGGCCGTGCTCCTGCTGCAGCCCGGAGCCCCCGGCCCAGCCGTGCCCCCCGAGCGGCTGGAGCGCCGCTCCTGGCACCCTGTAATTAGCCACCCTCCTCCCACTAAAACAAATATGGCAAAACCGAGTTAATAGGGCTTAAAAGGCTGGTGCGGGTGCGTTCCATGCGCCCCTCGCCCATTAGGCCTTAACGAAGTTCAATTAGGAGCTTAGTAAAAATTAATGCAAATGAATTTTTCTCTTCTCCGACTTCCTGGGACTGGGGGATGAAGGAGGGAAGGCACCTTCGCTGCCACCTCCACGACAGGGAAGGCTCTGGCCATGCTGCTGCCTGCCTGTGCCTCAGTTTCCCCTGCAGAACCCCAAATCTGTGGGGCCACTGCACACTGCTGGGATTTAAGGGATTGTCTCCTCCAAGCCCAGCTCCCATCTCCTGCACCATTGATCCTAAACCCATTTGGGGTCCAAAATGCTCCAGGCAGGGGTGGGGTCACTCTGAGCTGCCCTGCACCCCAAAAAAAGCCCCGGGGCTGGGGGGGCAAGTACCCACAGCACCCTCCTGTTCCAGCCTGCTCCCATCCCAGCTCTCCATCTGTGCCACAGGACATCTCACAGAGCAGATTTCTGGGAGGTTTCTCTTAATCCCAAGAAGCCAACCAGGAGCAGCATCCTGCTCAAAGCAAGGGGGGAGCCCACCCCAAGGTCCCATCCCCCCGGGGAGCCCACCCCAAGGCCTCATCCCCCCGGGGAGCCCACCCCAAGGCCTCATCCCCGCAGTGCTGTCCCCAGAACCCCCGGTCCTCCCGCGTCCGCGGGCGCACAAACGCGGCAGCGATCGCTGGGCGATGTCACGCAGGAGACAGACATGACAGTTAAATGGGGTTTAGAGAAATTATTAAATGCTGGAAGGGTCACTAGAGCGTGTCAGTGGCTCTTAAAAAAATAAAATAGATTTTGACAAATTACTCAGCATCCTGCATGCAAATGCACAGGCTGGCGTGTGCAGGTTGGGGTTGGGGTTTTTCCTTCCTTCTTTTGGTTTTAATTTGATTATTCGAACTCAGATCAAATGATTTGGGGTTTTGTTTCTTGCCTTTTGCAGCGGTGCCCTGTGGTGGGAAGACCACAGGCTTAGTCTTACCAAAATATTTGCTGCCGTCCCGCACAGAGGGCAAGTTTAAAGAAAGGAAGCATCTAATTAGGTATTAATGAGATTTCAGACAAAAGATTTGCAGTAAGGAGTTGGGAAATTAAGTAAGCCACCTCCTTACTTAATTTTGCACAGGGTAGCTCACTGCCTCCAGAGGTTTCCAGTGAAATTGATCCCAATGGAAGATCAATATTAGGAGTCATGGCCTCAAAAATGTGTAGGTAAATCAAAGGTTCGCTTTTTAAAACAAACCAAACAGTAACTTGCATCAGCTTCCTGTGGTTTGTACAGGTATTAGAGAGTCTGGCACCATCCAGGACCTCCCATGAGCATCTCCCCACACAAGCCACAGCCCGGTGCATTTCCCACTGGGGACAGGTCTCCCTGGAGGCACTGGCACCCAGGGCTGGTGCCAGCAGTGGCAGCGAGTGGGCAGCTGCTGTCATTAGAGAGCAACAAGAAGTCCCTGTCATGGGGAAATCTTGCCCAAAGCTGATGGGGAGGCAAAGGTTGAGGGCTGCTGGTGTGACCTGAACCAAAGCACCCCAGGATTACTGAGCGCCCGCCATATCCCGCCGTGGTTTTCCCACTTTTTTATCTTTTGAGGACAGGGTGGGCTCACCTCTGGACTTCATCCCAACGAAGCGATTCTCCACGATGTCGATGCGCCCGACCCCGTGCTTGCCCCTGTGAGGAGAAGGGAGGTTGCAGCAGTCCCACAGTGGGACAGAGGTGGCTGTGAAAGGTGGGTCAGAGGGGTGGACAGTGGGGAAAAACCCCAAAGGACAGCGGGCCAGCCCCTGAGCAGCACTGCAGACCATCGGTAGAGACCCCAGATAAGGCAGGTGACAAGGAAATTGATTTTTCTCTCCACCAGTGCCACAGGCAGCCGTGGCACTCAGACCACTGGAAAATAAACTGGGCAAAGAGACAGGACATGCCACAGCTGTATTCCCAAAGAAATTTTAAAACCACTTAATAACCATTTAAAAAGTGAACTACATGGGAAAGTTCATTCCCATTCACCACCAGGAGGATGAAGGCAGAGACACAGAGGAGGATGGCCAGGCACTGGGTGGCACTTAGGAGGAGTGGGTGCCCTCATGGGTGCTGCTGTATTTTTGGGAGAACTCCTGAGGATGGTTCTGTGCCAGCAGCAGCAGAAACCAGGCATGGGGTGGCACAGGAAAGAAAACCCCAAAGGAGCTGCTGCTGTGGAGACAGGAGTAGAAAAGGGCAATGAACCTGGCCAGCAGGTCTCCATGGCCCAAAAAAGTCAATTCTCCACACGAAAGGGACACTGAGCCCTCTCAGGGAGGCAGGGTGAGGCAAGATGTGAGAGCAGCGGGTCCAGGACTGAGCTGGGACAACAAGTAAAGGGTGCCCTGCAGTGGGCAGGGCAACTGGGGCAGCACACAGGCAGCCCAGAGATTTTTCAGAGGGCTTTTTAATCCTCCTCATGCACAGCAAGCAAAACCCTGGTCTTGGTGCCCAGCTCTGCTTCCTGGCATTTATGGGACAACTGGGACCCAGCTGGGACCATCCCATCGCTGACCACCATCCCTGGGCTCATCAGAACGTGTCTGCTGTGAGCATCCTGCTTCCACCCCACCCTGGGTGCCCTGGGGGTGCTGCCCTTGGCCCCTCTGCCAGCCGGACAGGCTGGCACTCACGCGATGTCGTTCAGGTACACAAAGAGCTCCAGGGCTGAGGAACGAGTGGCTCCATCCCCAGAGTTGGTGACCTTCACTGGGACACCTGCAGAGGCAGGGAGAGAGGACGGGCAGGATCAGCCGGTGTCAGGATCCCCCCGGAACATCATCCCGTGGGCGTTAAATAGATGTGACAGATATGAACTCTAAATAACTTCTTAAAAAGGCATATCCAAGCTGGTGTGAGGGGGAGGCGAGGGGCGGGGGACCCAACTCGGGAGAGGAGCGAAATAAATAAATAAGAAAGGCCATAAAAATGTCACCCCCCCCTTTTCCTCTCTCTTCTCCCTCTCTTTTTTTTTAGGGCCTGTGAAATTGCAACCAGGCCCTTAACTAATTGAATTTCACGCTCCGCAATTGTCTTACAGCGCAGCACCTTCTGTCCCACCAGCCCTTGCCGGAGAGGGGGGGACAGAGTGACAAATGTGTGCTCCCCCTCCTTCCCTCGCCAGCATGGGGGGTGTCTGGGGGGGACCCCCACACCGGGGCACGGCTGCTCGCACACGCACGCACACGCACCCCGCGGCAGGGTGCTCCTCGCCATGAATTAATTTATTGCACCTTTTCTTCCCCCCCACCCCTCTTAAATTTTTTCTTAAGGGTGCCGGGCAGGAGCAAAGCAGAGCGGGGTGGTGGGGGGGATGCTGAATAGAAAGAGGCATTTTTCTTTAGCGGTGTGAAATGAGCAATAAATGTATTAGGAAGCTGACAAGGGGGCTGCGGGGCCCACAAAGAAAAGCGGTGCGGAGTTGGAGGCTAATCCCCCCTCCATCTGCCCTCCTCATTACCATTTAACGCACTATCAGTTGCCAATCAGCCTCAATGCCTCCCTTTCTAGTCTTTATTATATAGGCGCCCGCTAGAGCCCGGTCTAGTGATGGGGGCTGTCAGCTCCCCCCCACTG
>VZTI01003657.1:289760-361902 GCA_013397865.1 Struthidea cinerea | reverse complement strand
CCCCAGCTCTTTCTCTCCGCATCCTCCGCCGGGATATTGGCCGGGGTCCGCTCGGCGAAGAGCCGACGTTGTCGGGGCTGTTGTTGCTGAAAGCTGCTTAGCCTTTGAAATAGTTAATAATTAGATTAAAACTTCAAATAAATTAACTAGGGGCTGAATGGGCTGCCGGGAGGGGGGCTGCTCCTTGCAGGGGGATCATTATAATGGAGCAGGGAGGCTGGCGGCGGGGAGGGGGTGTCCCCTCCCAGCGGGGTCTCCCCCCAGCCTGTGCTGGGCTCGCCACTGCTGCCAGGATGGATGGTGGCACGGGGATGGCCGTGGCTGGCAGAGGCGGAGCTGCTGCCCTGTGTCCCCTCTTCAGTGATGGCTGCGGGGCTGGGCCTTGCCGTGTGTCCCCAGGGACGTGATGGAGCATCCCTGTCTCCTCCACGACGGCATCACTCCTGCTGGAGTGTCTCCCCAGCTGTTACACTGGCCAGCATCACCTGCACGTCCCCAGAGCCACCCGTGTGCCACCGGCAGGAGAGGGCACCCTGTGCCCACTGCACTTTGATGGTGGGTGAGGGGGCTCAGACCCCTTTCCGCTCTCAGGGGGGGGTCCCAGAAAGCCCCTGAGATCTAAGCAGACCCTCTGCACACCTCAGAGAGCCCTGGTGTGCTGCAAGCACCATCCTCAGCCCTGATGTCACGAGTCAGGGCTCACCCATCTGCCCCCACCCTGGGGATACTCCCAGCTGCCAGGGAACCCCAGTCCTGGCTGGGAAGTGGGGCTTGTCTTGGGGGCCCAGGGACGAGGGTCTGGCAGCAAGGAGGCTCTTACCCCGCTCAAACTTGATCTCCAGCACGTCCGGGGTGTCGGGAGAGTTGGCCGGATCACAGGTCTTCGTGTAGAGCCCGGGAGGAGCCTGGTTCTGCAGGGAGAGGGAGAGAAGAGGGACAGTCAGTGGCATTGCCATGGCCAACACTGCTGGCAGCTCCAAGCCCAGAGCGCATCCCCCATCCCAAAGCGCAGGAGCGGCACGGCACAGCACCGGCGCTTACCGGGGGCCCCGGGAACAAAGGGGTTGGCAGAATCAGCCAATTTTTCCCCTCAACTTGATCTCATCTTTTCCTCCAACGCCCCCACAGCTGGAGGCGGGATGGCTGCGGAGAAGCAAGTCAGGCAGGGAAAAGCAGGACGCTGGCAGCGAGCGGCGGGGCGGGCGGGCACCCGCGTGTCCCCGCACCACGGCCGGGCTTATTCGGCGCTGCCCGACAAAACTAATGAGGAAGCCTGACCCCAGCAGGTGCTCCCGGCACACCGGCTCTTTCATGGTGTCCCCGGGGTTAATACACACGGGCGAAAATAGAGCAACAAAGCAAAAACCCATTTCAGAGCACATCAACCTTTATGTATATTTTTTTTTCCCTGAGATTTATAGGGAAGAGGCATCTTATCTCCATCAGAGCCAGGCCAGCAGAGGCTCGGGTGCTGATGGTGAATTGCTGCAATTGAAGTGCGTGCCAGAAGAAGGAGGGGGGAAATATAATATAAAAAAGCTTTCCGTCCCGGAGAGCAAATGCTTTGCAATTTCACGTGGCCCTTCGGCGCTCACCCATGATGCGACTGCACAGGCTGACCCCAAAATACTTTCAGATCTGTGTTTGCAAACTCCTGTCTCCAGAGGGACTCCCCACCCAGCCACAGCTCCAGGAGGTGGAGGGGGAATGGAGGCACAGAGCGCCCGGGGCACGTGCAGCCTTTTAAAAGGTGGCAAACTGGTATTTCGCTGCCAAACCCAGCTGGACAGAGCTGGAGCTCTGAGCATCTCTGGGCAGTGGGGCCCGGCCTGCACCCCACCTGCCCAATGCCTGGCCCACACTCTTCCTGTTCTTCTTTTCCTTCTTAAAGCCCAGATCTTCTGCTCACTTAATCAAATCATAGAATAGTTTGGGATGGAAGGGACTTTTAAATGTCCATTTTCCTCCCTTCTCTTGCTTTCCAGCAAGGAAAAAAATGATAAGGTATAAAGCAGGTTAGGGAAAAAAGCCCCATAATAATCCAACCAAAAGTGATTGCTCTAAAAAAAAATTTAAGCTTTTTAAAGGGAAAATTAATTTCTCTACAGAAGAAGTTTTCATCAATTTTTTTTCCAGACAGGCAATAAGAATTTTAGTGAAAACTTCCATTTATTTTGGTCCAAATGTATTTATATTTGCTGGATCACTGCCAGCACCTGAGCGAAGCCCACACAGCTGCAAGCACCCCATCCCACACTGGGGGGGGACCCCTTGCCTCACCCCAAACCCCGGGGTGCACATCCCGACACCAGCCACAGCCAAATCCTGGGAATACAGACATAGCTACCCCAAGCATTCACTGCAGCAACCCCCTCAGTTCCCATTTTATGTCATTTTTGCCCCTTTCCCTCGTTTTAAGGGAGAGGCGGCAGCAGGCAGGCGCGTCTCCCCTGTGCCCCCACGCACAGATTACACGGGCTGTGGATTTCAATTTTATATCGTCTGGCCTTTCCTAGCCCTGATCACACTTATTAACTAGATGAACCTGTGAGAGATGATGAAAAACTTTGAGTTCAAAAGGAAAAGATGGAGGGGGGTGGGAGAAAAAATATCGGAAAGTATTAAAAACTCTTTACTAAACATTGGAAGTCAAAGTCAGGTAGTTTCCAATTTTCCGAGCCAACTATGAAAACCCCTATTAAATAAAATAACTAAATAGAAATAAAAGTGACATTTGGCTTGCATTCCATCATTACGGTGCGAGTCTGTCCTCTTTTTATTCTCTCTCCTAAAAGCACAGTTCAAATGACAAATAGTTTGTTGCAGTGTATCAATGCCTTCTATTTATCCCTCCCCGCAGGGGGGCTAGTCCTGCAATGTCATCTTTAAAGGGGAGAAAGGAAAAAAAAAAAAGGGAAAAAAAGGAAAAAAAAAAAAGGAAGAGTGTGTGGAAAGTGAGAGAGGGAGGGGGGAAGAAAGAAGCAAGAAAAACGGGGCAAGAAGAGAAGAAATTGGAAGCAAATGGTCCATGAAGTAAACCATGATGCAGAGCTATCGATGCCGCAAATGGTTTATTCATCCGGCTGATATTGTTGTGCCCGGGACTGAATGAACTCTTTCAGAGTGCCATATGAAGTTAAAGCAAGTAAATTTCTATCTTTCTCCACATTAGCTGCCTCATTGCCCTTCAATCGGGCCTCACAGAGGCAGAAAATAGCTCAACCATCTGCTTTCAAATCCCTGCGTTTGGCAGGTCCCGGGGGTTTGGGGAGGGGAGCCCGCCGTGCCTGGCACCCCGAATCTTGCCACGGCCACCTTGTGCCCAGCACCGCTTCCTGGGCCGGGGAAGGGGACAGCAGAGACAGAGACAGCAGTGACACCGCGCTCCAGGAAGCCACCTCCCAGCTCTGTCACAGGGTGAGGTGCCCGAGCAGAGGATGCTCAGGGATGGGGTCAGGGCACTGGTCAGCCCCATTTCCAAGCTGGCTTTGGGAAGGGAGTGCTTGGCAGAGCCTGGGGAGCGGGGTTCTTCCCCGAGAGGAGAGGCGCTGGGTGCGGCAGGGTGGGTCAGGATGGGTGCGGGTCTGTCCCGTGCTACCTTCAGCTAAAGACATGAACACCCATCCCGGTGCCAACCACTCTCCGGGAGGCGGAGACCTCACGAGAACCCGGCTCTGCAAAGCCTGACCCACAGACACCCCTCGGGAGGGCACCAAAGGAGGAGCGGGACGCCCTCTCCACCTTCCTCCTCCTCTCGCCCCCGCCAGCCCCGCTGCGGGAGCCGGCTGCGGGCACGGAGCTCCAGCGGCTCCGCTCCCTCTCCGCCAGCCTTCCTTCCCCTCCTCGCCCCGGGCTGTCTAATTAGAGCTGATGGATAGTTTAAATAGCGGCCGGGCGCGGTGACCCGCTGGAGCACGAACAGCGCAGGCAGGGCCAGCAGGACCACGAGCGCAGCTCGGAGTGGCCGGAGATGCGGCGCTGTCACGGGCAGCGCCCGGCCGCAAGTCCCCGTTGGTAGCCAGAGCTGGTGGCTCCACGGACGAATTGCTGCACACCAGCCATCCGAAGGGAGGTTTTACCCCACACGCCCATGGATAGCGGGCTGGGAAAGCAAAGAGGGCTGGGCGAGCTGCAGGCACGGGCAGGGGAGCCGAGCTGCAGGGGACACCCCGAACCTCTGCCCCCGCCACCAGCTCTGACTCTCCCGCCAGCACCGCGGCTCTCTAATTGCTCCTTTATTGCTGCCCCGCGACATTGTCCCCCCCGATGTCACCCTGAACGGTCCCTTCCCCTCTTCACGCTGGCAGCAATTAACGTGCCGGGGGAAGCGGAGGGGCCGGGGCGGCGGCGGAGCCTCCCCGCACACACGGACGGCCCCGCCGTGAAATTTCCAATTAGGCTGCAAATACACGAGCCGCCCCCGGCCCCGTGGCTGCCGTGCTGGCAGGGTGGCCGTGATCGATTACCTTGGGGTTCTCCAGGATCCCGGCTTCGTAGCTGCAGCAGGCGGGGAAGGAGAGAGAAGTCACTGCAGCACCTGCAACTTGCAACCCCAAAACCCACCCGGATGAGACCCCCACTCCCACCCACCCCATGAGGATGGACATAAGTACACGTCATGAATTTCCAGGGCATTTTAGCAGCAACTCTGCAAGGAGAGCCAGGCTTAGGAGAGCCCAGGAGATGGAGGCTGCCACATGGGATGTGGACAACTAGATAGAAAGGGAGGATGGAGGATTTGGAGTCACCCATGGTCAGCATGTTGTGGGGCAGCCTGGGACAATCGATGCTCAAAGGGCTGTTCCAGACCTGTAGGATGGAGGGGACTTGGGCCCCAGACCCCGGGTCCTCGCCTCATAGGAGCTCCCCATCTGCCCAGCTCCTCACCTGATGTGCATTAGGTTCTCATCCATGCTCCAGGGCGTCTGAGGCGTCACAGGCACTGGGATTCCATGTTTCTGCCAGGAGGAGAGTGGGGGTAAGACAACCTGCAGGGAAAGCCAGCCCTCACTGACGCTGGTTCCCAGCAGGATCAGCCCCAAAAACACAAAGACACAACCCATGGCCACAAGCAAAGCAGCAGAGCAAGGTGGACTCCCATGTCCCTGACCCACATCAGCTCGCACCACAAGGGCCACCTCAACAGGGACATCAGGGACACAGTGTGACTGGGGGGACAACAGCCCACCCCAGCCCTGCCACAGGCTGAGAGGGGCCCCAGAGCACCCCATGAACCCCAGAGATGGGGACACCAGCACAGATGTTGTCTACTTTTCCTAGGTCCAGGACCAGGATGGTGCAATGCTCTCAGATATGTGGTGGGATTGTTGGGATATGTGGTGGGGTTGCTGGGGTGCTCTTTGCAGGGCCAGGAGCTGAACTTGATGATCCTGTGGGTCCCTTCCAACTCAAGATGTTCCATGATTCTGTGATTCCCCCAGCCAAGCTTCTCAGCAAGGGGAGGTGACACAGGGACACAAGTCCCCAAATCCACAGGACGCTCTAGAGCCTAAAGAGGACTAATGCTTTGTCACGAGGGGAGAGCAACACATCCTCACAGCCTCGTGCAAACACGTGGTGAAGCAGATACACCCCAAGCAGGTGGCAGTGTCCTCCTGAGCCTGGGCACCTCGAGCACGCTGTGCCCAGGGACGTGTGGCCCCACACTGGCTGCCTCCCCAGCACGATGCAGTGCAGAGCCCGGCTCCCTAACAAGGTCACCAGCGTGCTCATTTATCCACTGACATTTCAATGGAGGAAATTGCCTGTGAAGATGAGGTGAGTACGTGGGGGAATTAGTGGGAGAGGTGACGGCATCAGGCTGACAACTGGAGCCAGTGGGGATGTCGCCCACCCTGCTGAGACGCCGAGCCACGATGTGCTGGCTGCAGGACAGCCACGGCAAGACAGGGATGGAGACAGCGGCTTCCACTGTGCCTTGATATGTCTGTACAGCCTGGACATTGCTGGGCATCTCTGGCATTTCAGTGTCCCCACAGCAGGGACATCAGTCAGGGGCTCAGCCAGGAACAGAGGAGCAGGGGCCGAGCGGAGGTTTCTGTTTGCCAGGAAGGGGGGAAGGAAATGCTTGTGGTGGTTACATCACAGCCCTCAAACCATCACCTGAGGTGGCAACAAGGTTCTGCGATCTCCTAATGCTGCAGACGGACTGACTCAGCCCTGCTCCTGGGGGGACATGGCCTCAGGCTCATGGGTTCTGATTTGCTGGTCCCCCACCATCATTCCAGTGTAGGGCCCGCTGGAACCCCCCAGTATCCAATCTAGACCTCCTCTGGCACAAGTTAAGGCCATTTTCTCTTGTCCTATCTTGTACTTGCGAGAAGAGACCCACCACTGGCACACCCATCTCACCTGGAGTGTACAAATTCATCTTTCAGACCTGAATACCCAGAGATCCTGAGCTGACTTGTGTCCTCAGCCAGCCCTCTCCTGCCTCTGCCTCCTCCTGGCAGCTGGGGAAGCCAGTGCTCCCCAACCCATCCCCATCCCATTTCAAAGAGCATCCTCCAAGTCCGGACCCAACATCTACTGAGCCTAGGCAGCCTTGGCTGGAGCCAAAGGTGCCAGGACCAAAGAGGGATTTTGCTCTCAGCGTCTGTCCCACCTGGCTCTGCCTGCGGCAAGGCTAATCCTGGAGCAGCATCCAGGAGAGCTTGGCCGTTCTCATTAAGGTGTGTGAGGATGAAGCAGCCACTGGCATGGATTGGCTGCCAGAGCAAGGCTGGCTCCAGCCCCTGGGCAGCAAATCCATGGCAAGAGCTGTGCCACGGTAAAACAGATCCTCACTTTCCCTGGCACCAATGGAGCCCCAAACGTCATCATTTTATAATCCCCCAGCACCCAGGTGAGCACATCCAGGTGCTCAAAGGACCTGGCCATGCGTCTCCCTCTCCTAAGGATGAAAAAGAAGGGAAATCACCTTTTTTTGTAACAGATAACCAAAGACTGAGAGGTACTAAAACCCTCACCCCACAACCTTTTGCTCTTGGAACAGGGCCCCAATCCATTTCATTTCCCTCTTCCCCCCTTCCAAACAAACAAAACAACCCCCACAGCCAAACAAAACCCCCAAACCCAAAACACATGTTCCATTTTCCATATAATAAAACCACGGCGCTCTTAATAACTCCCCTATTTGACAATTTGTTTGGCAACATATGGAAAGCTCTCGTAAACTCTCCCCTTCATAATACAACGGCAGATGGCAAACACAATCCTCAACACGCCGCTCTCTCCCGGCAGCCCTAATGGGCTCAGAGGGCTCCTCACCCCATGCCACATCCCTCCAGCTCCACACCTCGCCTTCCCAGAGATTACCCAGGCAGCTTCGATGGCAGCTATTTAAAAACTGAAGCAATTTTCTGGTTTATGCACAGAGCTGACTTTTCCCTTTTGATTGATTGAGCCGAGTTGTCAAGCATTTCCATGAAGTTGCTAAAAAAGAAAGGTACCCTGGTGGGCACATAAAAACCTGATGCAAAACTTCTAATATGTTTTATTGTAACTTGTACTTCAAAAAGGAAGGGACAACAAAAGTGAATGTATTTGCTTTGTCTGTTACGCAAGTCAGGGAGCTGGGACCCGTTTCTTTGGAAAGCGGGTTACCATTAATAGCCAGGTAATTATGAGGCTTTTAGAAAGGAAAGAGAAAAAAAAAAATAGAGGAAAGTGGGGGGGGGAAAACCCTGACCAGGAGGCTGCAAAGTGATGCTGCAGGGATGTTGTGCAGGGTGCGCTGCTGTCACCTGCCAAGTCACGGTGAGCATCCCGTGGTCACCCTGAGCATCCCGTGGTCACCCTGAGCATCCCGTGGTCACTCCAAGAATCCCATGGCTACCCTGAGCTTTCACAGCCACTCTGAGCACCTTTTGCTGCCCTTGGCATCTTGTGGCTAACCCCAGACCAGCTCCTACCTTGGCATAATCCATCAGCTCACGGCGCCCAGGGAAGCGCTGGTAAAACTCGGGCAGCCTCCACGGCGCGACAACCTGGCGGGAGGGCAGGAGCATGAGATGAGAAGCCCCCAGCCCTCTTGTAGCCCCTGGGCCCCCTCTGCCCCCCTGCCAAGGGAGCCAAGACCCACAGGGTGTTGGTCCCCCAGCTGAAATTTAATCTCCCAGCACAAGGTGGGAGTAAACCAAACCCTGACCCTAACCAGGCACTGGATGCAAGGGGGAAGCAGGCAGCATCGATTATCCAGCAGCTGCCTTGGTACTGTTTCTTCTGTGGCCTCGTGGTGTTTGGGGTAAAAATAGGTCAATTAAGGATCATTACAGCCCCCTGAAATGCCAAAACGTCGCTGCGTGCAGCTGGTGGCTTGTTAAAGTGAGGCAGGGCTGTTTGCATCGGTGTTAAAACAGAATTCCCACCAGCTAGGGAGAGGCCAGGAGCCTGGCAGTGGGGAGGCAGGGGATGGTTTTGGGTGCCTTACCTTGATCTTGGGACACAGGGCGTAGCAGGTGAGCTCGAACCGAACCTGGTCATTGCCCTGAAACATGAATGGGAGGTGCTGAGGGGTCACCCCAGCCCGGGGTGTGACAACACACACAGACAGAGCCTCTGAGGAGCTGCTTGGCTGCAGTCACAGCTCTCCTGGTGATATTGGAAACCTTGGGCACAGAGGGCAAGGACCCTCTGTCCCATTGGATCATTCCTGGTCCCTCTCCACGCCTGGTTTGAACCCCAAACCACCTTTCCTGTAGCTCCTGATAGCTGTGTGTTCAAACCAGATTTGGGTATTTTTCCCCCAAAGGCATCAAAGGACACGAAAAGGAAGAGGGCAAGGTGGGGGAAAGACCACAGCGAGCAGAGGGATGCAGCAGCTCATAATTAAATAGCTTGGAACCTCCCTTTACCTTAATTGGCCCTTGCTGATTAGGTCCCACTAATGAGTGCAGGTAGCTGGGAAGGGGCAAGGAGCAGGAGCAAGGCTGGGAATTACGAGCACTTCCAAGGGAATAGCACTCACTGAAGCCTATTTTCCACCCGCACCAAGGGGTGCAAGGACCCCCACTTCCCTCCCATCGGCCTGGCCCGGAGGATACATTTACACCCGGGCTGGGATTCCCGAAGGACTATTACACACAGGCGAGCACATCCAGCAGAGCACTCATTTCCTTTGCAGGCCCAAAACACGTCCATCTGCTCCGGCAGCGGGGACACCCCAGATGGTCCCATTTAAGACTCCGCAGCCGGGTCGAGTTACCCGCAGTCAGTCCCTGCCTGTGCCCGCGGCTTAATGGCTCGGGGAGTGCCGCCACCGAGGGTGCCCCTGCCAGCAGGGACGGCTGGTGGCACCTGGGAGCAGAGGGGACACCACCGCACTGGGGATGTGTCACTCCAGGGCACCTCTGGGCAGGGGCTTTCAAGAAAGGCCTGCTGGGGATGGATGAGATGGACGGAAAGGGGTGCAGGGACCCGACTGCCGCAGGAGAGAGAGTCATTCCGGTCACGTAGCCCCCCCAGCTGCCCCTCTGCCCCATCTCCTGGGTGCTGGCATGTCCCTCGGGCAGTCTCCTGGCTTGCATTTAACATCCCCCTTCTAGCAGAGTCCCCACGGTGGGGACCCCCAAACCCATTGCGATCCCCCCAGGGGGTCACCTCCCCTTACCCCTAGGCACGGGCTGTGGGAAGAGGAGGCACCCGACAGGTCCTGGGTTCAGCCACTGGGCCCTCACCTGCCCCAGGTGTCCCTGCCCCGGGCTGGGCAGCGGCTGCAGGTGCCAGGGGTGACCCACGGTCGCGTCTCGCAGGTCCCACGCCCCCACCACGCTCCCCGCGGGGGATTCCCCCTCTGCAGGCAGGAGCTGGCACCGAGCATCCCCTTTCCGCGGTCTCTGGCTGCCTCTAGCGGCAAAGTGTCCTCCCTGCGGCCAGCGGGGACAGCGGGGATGGGGACAGGGACCGGAGCAACCGCGGTAGGGACCGGCACAGCCGGGATAGGGACAGGAATGGGGACAGGGACCGGGAGAGCCAGAACTGGGGACAGGAATAGGGACAGGGTCCGAGACAGTCGCACCTATTCCAGGATGCCCCTAACCATGCCGGGCTGTGCTGGCTCAGTCTCAGCCGGCTCCTGGCCCGGGAAGCCCCAGCATTTGGAAATCGCTGGCAGAAACAGAGAGTTCAGCTGTGACTGCAGCCTTCCCAGCGGCGAGACGGAACCGAAACTGGGCAGAGAAATCCCAGAAGTGAGAACGAAGTGTTGAAACACGGTTGAGTTTTGCACAGTCCCCAAAAAGCACCCACGAAACACCCCGTGCAGCCCGCCTGGCACCCGCAGCTTGGCCTGCAGACTCACCAGCTCCCCCATCCAAGCACCTCGAGTCATCCCTGCCCGGTGCCCGTGTCCCCCCTCACCTTGCCCGTGGCCCCGTGGGCGACGTACTGGGCTCCCTCGCGCTGGGCGACCTCCACGAGCTTGCGGGCGATGCAGGGCCGTGCCAGGGCCGTGCCCAGCAGGTACCGATCCTCGTAGAGCGCGTTGGCCTGGACCGCCGGCCAGATGAACTCCTCCACGAACTCCCTGCTGACGTCCTCGATGTAAACCTGCCGGCACGGAGGGTCATTCCTGATGGGAGGGTTGCCAAGGGGGGAACCCACTCCTCTGGAGTTTTAGGAGCAGTGCAGTGAAAAGTCTCTTTGTCTCCCTTTTCCTAAATGCTGCTAAAAGGCTTTGGGGCAAAACCTCTGGAGAAGGGATTTTTCATTGGCATGGTCCCCTCTCCACAGGATTCACCCCCATGGTGGAGAGCAGGGGGGACTCAAAGCCCCCAGAAGCAGGGAGGGACACCATTACCTTCTTGGCCCCCAGCGCTAGCGCTTTCTTTCGTGCTGCCTCAAAATCTTCCTTCTGCCCAATGTTGGCCTGGAAAGCAGGAAACCACCAAGAGTCGGTGTGAAACAAGATCACAAAACCCAGTGCAAGCCCAGTTTGGCACAGGGCATCATGCAAGGCATGACAGAGCCTATGCTGGCTGGGCTTGAGGCCACCCAGGATGAGCAGGAGGGGAGTTCCACCCCCCGAGATGGATATCTCAGGGCCATGACCGGTTCTGCCAAGCCCCTTGGCTCTGTCCTGATTCCCTGCCGTCATTAGCAGAGGGTCATTAGCTGGCAGGGGCAGGCTGTGCCACACAGGGCTGGCAGCTCAGCAGCAGCAGCGGGCTGGGCCATGGTTAAGCAGTGCGAGCAGGGTCACCACGCACACCAGGACACCCCTTGCTCACCCAAGCCCCCCAGAGCAATGGCCCAGCACCCCCTCAACCCCCAGCCCCCGGGGACAGGGTTCCTGTGGCAGGGCTCAGCTCAGAGCTCACCAGGTAGGTGACAACGTCGTAGCCCTGCTCCTTCAGCCACACCAGGATGCAGGAGGTGTCGAGCCCCCCACTGTAGGCAAGGACCACTGTGCCCTTGGACTGAGCCATGGTGCTGCCAAAGGAAAGGGAAAGGAGGTCATGATGCCACCAGCCCCTGCCCTTACTGCAGCCATCAGCCACGGCATCAGGAAGGATCAGCTGAGCCAAGAGCCCTCCCAGGCTGCCAGGAGCCAGGGCAGGGCTGGGGGCAGGAGGAAAAGCCACGGCACTGGGACAGTGTCCAGGTTGTGGCTCTCAGCCAGGGAGGACATCCTGTCTGTGCACCAGCCTGTGAACCCGGTGGTGGCTGGGCGGTGGAGGAGGCCAGGGCAGCCACGAGGGCTGTTTTGCTCTTACCTTTTCTCTGTGCTGGCAGCCCCAGCACAGCCTGCCCCACGCTCTGCAAGTGCCCTGCAATGCTGGGGAGCCGGGGCTCCGGCGCAGGCGCCCGGCCGTGGCAGAGGCACAGCTCGATGCCTTGCTCTGGCACGACCCAGCACATCCCGGCCGTCTGCAGAGAGCTGCCACCAGCTCAGCCCCCAGTGCCCATCAGCACCTCCTGGCCTGCGCTGGCTGCAGGACTGGGGGGCTTGGCAGCATGGCCTAGAGCCCAGCCCAGCCCCAAGTCTAATTAACGCTCACGGGGCATTTGTTCTAATTGCGCTGCACGTGTTTTCTGCCAGCACAAAACACCTACGTGGGGATTCAGCGTCCCTCACCCTCCAGCCAAGGATATCGAGGACTTCAGCCAACAACAGGAGATGGTGAAGGACGCAGCAGCCTGGATCTCGGGAGGGTTGGGGGTCCTGGGCAGGAAGGGGCTCCGGACTGTCCCTGCAGTCCCTGGGCCAAGCTGTGAATCCCAGGGCTCCACGAAGAGGCGATGCCAGCTGACCCTTGGCCGGGGGAGGCGGACGGCGGAGCCGGCCAAACCCCGTCCTGAGCAACTTTCACGCTGCTGCTGCCAGGTCAGCACAATCCTGCTCCTGCAGGCCGGGAAGGCGCCGTGCCGGGCCGCTCCGGGCTGGCCCACCCAGCACCTCTCCCAGCGGGATGCGGTTATGCTGGGGCGTGTGTGCCGCAGCACCCTGGTCCTGCCAGCGCGCTGTGGAGCCAGCACCCCACGGGGCACGGCGTGGAGCCAGCCAAGGGCAGGCTCTGCCCTGCTGCTGCCAGGTTCTTGCTGAGGAACAAAGGGGTCTGGCGGCCCCGTACCCTCCCTCCGGCTCCCCGAGCCTGCCCGCGCCCGTCAGGCTGCCACGCAGGCAGCGCCCGGTGCCCAGGCTTGTGCAAGCAGCGTTTCCCTGCTGGCGGGGCCCCGTGGCTGTGCCAAACTGGGTCCCTGCCCAGCGAGCTTCGGCCGTCCCTTCCTCACCGGGGCATTTACAGGAAAGCAGTCGCAGTTCCCAAAAGGGCCCAGCCCAGCCCTGACGCTGCGCCTGCGGCTCCTTTTGAAACAACTTCCCTCCTTTATTCCTAAACTCATCCCCGCCGTGGCCACCAGCATCGCTGTTGTGGTCGCCAGCCTGAGTAAACACCTCCGAGCCCAGGCACGCTCGCTGTGCAAGTGGCCCAGCAGTGCGATAAGGAAATGCCTCCAGCTTCTGCCTGCTCAGACACGTCCCAGTGTCGCAACCCCCGAGGGGCCTGGGGGCACCTTGCCCTGGAGACGCATCCTGCATCCCAGAAAGGGGGTGGGGCCGCCAGCATTCCCAGCTCTGGGAACAGGGCTCGTGCCAAGCCCGCCTGCCCAGGAAGGGAGAGCCCCGAAGTTTCAACGCTCGGTCGCAATAAATCAGAGCAAACAAAGCTCAGTGAAGGGGAACGCGGCGGGACTTTCTCAGCCCTTATTATTATTCCGTAGCAATTTCCGTGTGAGTCGGGGCAGGGATTTTGCTGGAGAGACTGGGCTACCCTACGCCAAAGGAACACCGTGCGTTCGGTTTTAAGCCCAAGAAATAAATATAAAGAGGATGGGGAATAAAAAGCCTGAAACTTTGGTGAAGAGAAGAACTGTCTTCGCCAGCCGGGCTGGAAGAACAGGCGGGCTGCTGCCTGTGGGCTGCGGTGGGGCAGGCAGGAAAGGCAGGGACGGGCAGGAGGGGCAAGGAGAGGGGTAAAGGCAGGCAGGAGGGGCAGGAACAGCCTTTCCAGGGGTTCGTGCAGCAGAGGCATGTGCTCACTGGTACTGAGGTTTTCCTCACCATCACTCCTCCACCTCGTGGAGGTCCCATCCTGCCCTCCAAAATCCCCAGAGCAGAGCGGAGAGAGCACGAGGTGATGCCGGCTGAGGTCTCAGTTCCCCTCCCTGAGGGCGGCCAAGGGGACCCTCAGGGAAATGGGACTCACTTGGAAGCCCCTCCCCATCCCAAACTGAGCTAGGAAGGGCTTGACTGCAGTCTGCACAGCGCTGGGAAGGGGCTGCCACCCCACTGCCCTGCTCCAGCACCCAGGGGTGGGCGACACCCGTGGGGGGTGGAAATGGGACAGACAGGGTGAGGGGACATCCCACAAGGAAAAGGCCCCCCCTTTCCCCTCCCCCCCCATGCCATGCCCGCACTCACGCACTCCCGGTGTCCGGCTGCCCTCGGTGCTCTGGTCCGGTGCCTGGAGCATCCTCCCCCTCCTCCTTCTCCTTTATAACCGGGCGTAGGCAGGCGGAGCCGCCGCAGGACAGTCCCCTCTTGGGCACCGTCCCCGGGAGAGGCCCTGCGCTCCTCCTGCCCGCGGGGTGCCCGGCAGAACGGGGGGGAGAAGCTTGCCCCCGGGCCGGGATGGAGCCAGTGCCCAGCCCCAGCATGGCCGCTCTGGGCGCTGCCGCTGCTGTCCCCCTACTCCTGACCTCCTCAGCAATCTCCACAGAGCACCCAAGGGTGTCACCGGGGGGACTCCACAGAGTCACCTGCCCCCAAGGAGTGGGAAAATGGGGGCAGAGAAGAGACGGTGCTCTGCAGCACCTGACTTTCCTCCCTGGACCAGCAAGAAGGGGGAAGGTTGGATTTATTTGAACCGCCATCAGGAGGCGATGCAGGAGCCAGGGTGGGCGGGAGGGGACAGGGCAGAGGGTTGTCCATGGGGCCAAACTCACCTTTCCCCTTGTACATGCCCAGAGCACCCCAGACCCACAGCAGACCTGGCTTTGGAGGAGAGGAAGGGCTCCATCCCAAAGGACAGAGATTTTTAGGGGAATCTCAGACAGGTACAGCAAGAGCCAGCTCCAGTGACAGGATCTGACCACAAAAAGGGCATGGCCACCATCAGCCTCTGTGGCCCAGCCCTGGTGACCGTGGGCTCATGTTTCCTGGGGCCAGCACCTCCCATCCCACACCATCAGCTAGGACTGAGACAGTGCTTTGGGAGCAGCCTTCATCTTCACCATGTGCAGAGAGGCCACATCCTGCTCTTGCTGCTTGAGGGACTTGACACCAGAGCAGGATTGGACCTTCAGGGGCTGGACATTGGCCTTCTGGCATTGCCACATCCAGACAACGTCCCTTTTATGGTCCAAGGCCAGGCAGGGAGGTGTCCAAAGCCCTGGAAATTCTCTCACACACTGAAGGAAGCGTCTTCTTCAGGCACAGCTAATATTTAGCCACAAAACACCTTTGTAAATCAGTAAGAGTGCACAGAAACCAAGTGGACTTAAAAAAACCAAACAAAAAGTCTATTTCAATTTAATACATGGTTAATGCTGGGGTGCCCCACATCCTCCCCAGCCCAGGCAATCCCTCCCTGCACCCTGGTGGGACCCTCGCTGGCCACTGTCACCCACTTCATCTTCCCACCCCCCACATTTGGGGGCTGATAGCGGCCAAGGCCACCCAGAGCTTTGTTTGTTCTGGGATCTGGGACCTGACTGCAAGAGGTTGGTGTGACATCTTATCCGCCCTGGGATCCTGACTCTCCTGCTGAGTCAGGGCCCAGCCCGGGGTGAAGGGAACACAGCTGAGGGGCCAGGATGTGTCTGGGAGGGAGAGAAGAGGTACAAGCTCAGCGCTCCCTGAGCCACGTGCCCCACCGATGGGGTGGGGAGGGACAGGAGAAGAAATGACCCTGCGTCCCCTCCTGTCCCTCGGCTGTGTCAGTAAGGGTAGGGGGAGACGGAGATGAGGAGGAGGAAGATGCTGGGTGCTCGCTGCCCGTCTGGGACCAGCGCCTGCACCTTGAGCCGGTGCGTGCCGGGCTCCCGCAGCGGCCGCACGGTGGAGACGATGCCGCGGCCCCGCTCGGTGCGGAGGGCGAAGGGGCTGTCGGGGTCCTGCTCCAGCAGCCTGAACACGGGCCGGTGGCGCAGGGCGGTGGCCGGGGTGAGGTGCACCACGTCCCGGCGGGCAGCGATGCCGAGGGGCAGGGGAAGCAGCCGGTACTGCAGCGTGGGGGGGCCGGCCGGGCCGCAGAACGGCGGGCAGCGACCCACGCACAGCCTGCATGAGAGATGGGGAATGTGGGATGTGGTGGGTGCCAGAGAGGGGGCAGGACACTCGGGTTCGTGGTGACACGAGGAGAGCGGGATGGGCACCCCCAGCCCCACAGCACGACTCACCCTGGGCTGGAGCCTCTCCGGTACCCGGCCGGGCACGGCACATCCGTGCACCGGGCACCTCCACGGGTGTTGAAGCACACCTGGCTCGAGCCACACTGGATTGTGCCCTCCACGCACTCATCCGCATCTGCACGGAGAGAGGCGACAGGTCTAAGGGTGCTGGGGTGCCCATGGCTGAGATGGGGGTCCAATCCCCAGCTCCCCCGCCCTCCCACATCTGCCTGGACACGGAGGCGGTGAGACATGAGCACTCAGACTGTGGAGTGCTGGGTCTGGGAACAACCCTCCCACGAAAGGAGAAAGACTTGCAGCCCCAAAAAGATGACACCCAGGGCACCATGGGGACTGGGCACCCCACTGGCACCCCTGCACTGACCATGGCAGGTCTTCCCGTTGGACAGCAGCCGGTAGCCGGGGGGGCAGAGGCAGCGGTAGCTGCCCGGGCTGTTCCTGCACTCGTGCTGGCACTGGTTCAGTGTCTGGCACTCGTCGAGGTCTGCAGGGCAAGAAAGGGTGAAGGCAAGACGGGAAGGATCAGTCCCCTCTGGTGCCACTGCAGTGCACCAGTGCCTCCGGTGCCCCTCTGGGGCCAACCTGGCTCTCGCCTCCCCTTCCCAGCACAGCAAAGACCACAGGGCACAACCAAAGAGGTGGACAGTGCAGCAAGAAGGACACGAGGTACCTTCTGGGGACACAGCAGTCTCTGAACTCCCTGCAACACCCTTCCCCAATGCGCACTCACCAGTGCAGGTGCCGTTCCTCCTGCTGTAGCCCATGGGGCACGGGGTGCCCCGGGCACCCATCCCTGCATCCTTCGCCACGCGGCGCAGGGCGAGCTGAGTGTAGAAGGATCGTCCCCGTGGGCGGCTGCTCGGCCCCTGCCAGTGCAGGGGTGTGTCCCGGGGCACGCTGCCCACTGTGTCCCCTGCATCCGTCCCTGCTGTGCCACACTGTCCCCCTGGCAGCGGGGTCCTGCCAGCGGGGCACAGGCACTCGTAGGAGCCCCGCAGGTTGCGGCACTCAAAGGCACACGGCGGGGGAAACTGCAGGCACTCATTGACGTCTAGGGGAGGAAAGAGGTGGGGAGCTGCAGCTGGATGGGGGAAACTGAGGCTGGAGCAGGCTGACCACGGACCCTGAGAGCCCAGCTCATACCCAAGCACGGCCAGCCAACACCCAGCGTGCGGTAGCCAGGAGGGCAGGAGCAGTGGTAGGAACCGGCAGTGTTCTGGCAGATCTGGTTGTAGCGGCAGGCGTGGGACCCCTCGGTGCATTCATCGACATCTGGGGAGCAGAGAGAGGATGGGGTTGGGGGACAGGGAAGTGGCACCAAGTGCCCCTTGCCATCCACATGCCCCCTCAGGAAGGGTCCGTACCAATGCAGTACAGCTGCCCAGAGTCCGGGATGAAGCCCAGTGGGCACTGGTCTCTATCAGCCCCTGTGAATCGAGCAGAGAGAATGAGAAGTGACATGTCACTGCGGGGACGTGGCCTTTGCACCCTCACAGACACCCAGAACTGATAATGGATCCACCCCCGTCCTTGGGACTCGCCGGGTTACCTGCATCAAGTGAGGCACGGAGCTGGAAGCGGAGCTCCTCTTTGGCTGGGTCATAGGAGGCTGTGATGGCTCGGGCCCGGAGGAGCTGCACCCGGGGGGGCTGTGGCCTCACGGGGGGGTCGAACACGATGGTGTGATTGCAGTGGGCACGGACGAGGCGTCCATCCCGCAAGAAGCTCTGCACCGAGCCCCCGGAGAGCTGCCCCGCGCCCGTCTGCACGTAGCGCTCGCTGAAGTCCTGGGGAGGGGCAGGGAGGGGGGGTCAGGCCGTGGATCTCCCCCCGTGCTCCCGGCACGGCAGTCGTGGTTCCGCGGCGCTAATGGGCAGTGCCAGCACCTGCAGCAGCACCACGGCATTGCTGAAGCTCTCCGGCACGGAGCCGCTGATGACACTGTCCAGCCGCAGAGCGCCAGCGCCATCCGCGCCCCGGGAGAGGTGGGTGACCCGCAGGAGCTCCCCTGCCGGGGGGAACGGTGAGCAGCAGCCCACAGCACCCCCCACAGCTCCATTCCTGGATAAGGGATGGTGCATGGGGGGGAGATGGAGTCTGAGCTTCCTCAGGAGCTGACCAGGCTCTCCTGTCAGAGACCCCTCACCTGTGGCAAACTGCAGCAGAGACTCGTGCTGGAAGGTGCCCTGGGTGAGCAGGAACCCGCTGCGGGCTGCCCCGCTGGCGTGTGCCAAGGACCAGTAAATGGGGGCAATGATGGTCACCAGCACCCGCATCAGCGGCCCTGGGAATGGGGAAGAAAGGGTGTCACCATGGAGCCAGCACCTTCCTAAGGGGGCAACCAGCCTGTCCCATCCCTCCTTGCCCACAGGGCACAGATGTGGGGGCTGCTTTTGGGGGAAAAAAAGAAATAAAAATCTTTCCCTTGAGATTTACATCTGACAGACATCAAAACCCTTACAAAGGTGAGGGTAGAAATGTCCACCCACCTATGGCAGGTGGAATGCTCCCGATGCTGCTCCGGAGGGTGGTGGTGCCGGACTGAGAGTCACCCAGCACGCTGGCATCCAGGGTGGAGACACCGAGCTCGTGGCCGTTGATGACACCGACCAGGCTGCCCCGCACCTGGTGCGGCTCCCCTGGGGCAATTAGGGTGGGGTCAGGCAGCAGCACTGGGACTGCACACCATGGGAGAGCAGGGTGCTTCCCTGACTCCCTTCTCACTAATTTGCATGTCAAGAAAATCTTGTTTTCTGGAGGTGAAGGCAGCCACAGCAAGGCAGGCAGTGTCCCTGCCTGGCTGCAGCACAGTCCCCAGAGACCCCACGGCTCCAGGCACGGTGCCACGTTGACAAGGGATGTTGTGAGCGTGGCCCTGTGCCTCGTCACACCGACAGGCACTGACACCCCCAAACCCCGCTCTGTATCAACCTCAAGGTCCTGGCATAGCCCCAAGCTTCTATTTGCTTCTCCAGCATGCCTGGCAGCAAAATGCCACCAGCCACACAAGGGCACACAGGGCACCTGGCACTTCCTCCAGCCTGGCTCTCTGCTCCCGAGGGGCAGCAGGAAAGGATGTGTCTGTGCATTTAGCAGAGCCCCTGGGAGATGGGAATTTAATCACGGGCAACTAAGGCAGGAAGGCCGAGGAGAGGCCAGTGAGGGCTGGCACGCGGTGGCTGCTCGGGCGAGGGTCTGCTTGGGCTCAGGCCTTCAGCTGAGCAGTGGGAGAGAGAAGAGGACAAACCAGAGTATGAACCACGAGCTGGAACAAGCAAGGAAAGGCAATATCCCTCCAAACCATCATGCTGGAGCTCTCACCCCAGGGTGTAACAGCACTGCAGGCAGCACCAGCCCCCGAGCCAGCCAAAGCCCCCCAGGGCCAGGGGCAGACACCCACCTTGGACATCCAGGGAGGCATGGGCGGCAGCAGAGCCCAGGGCATTGCGGGCGAGGCAGGAGTAGCTGCCGGCGTCACGGTGGGCGACAGAGGGCAGGAGCAGGGTGGCATTGGGCAGGACACGGGCGTGGGGACCCTCGGGGAGTGGCTCCCCATCCCTCTGCCACTCCACGGAGGGGGTGGGCTCCCCTGACACGACACAGTGCAGCAGCACCCGCTGCCCAGCATGGACTGTCACCGCTTCTGGTGTCACTGTCACCACGGGGGCACCTGGGCAGGGAAAGGGATGCAGGTAGTGATGCAGCATTCCAGCAGTTCTGGGAGTAT
This sequence comes from Struthidea cinerea, assembly GCA_013397865.1. Taxonomy (NCBI): domain Eukaryota; kingdom Metazoa; phylum Chordata; class Aves; order Passeriformes; family Corcoracidae; genus Struthidea; species Struthidea cinerea. The sequence goes on along the minus strand of VZTI01003657.1, from coordinate 342,242 downwards.
TCCCCACGGATCAGGGGTGGTTGGAGGGGCTGAGAGGTGACATGGTTTTCAGTCCCTTAAAAGAAGGGTGAGGAGGTGGGCAGCACTCACTCTGCAGAGCCAGGGTGACAACTTTTGCTGCTGTGCCCGCATCGTTCTCTGCCACACACTGGTACTGCCCCACATCGGTGCTCTAGCAGGACCAACAGCATCAGCACAGCGTTTTGCTTTGCCAGGAACGCACCCTGAAGTGTGCCAGCACCCCCCAGGCCCTGCTCACCCCCACAGCACGGATGGCCAGGGAGCCATTCTGCAGCTGATGCAGGCGCCCATGGGCCACCACTGGCACCCCGTCCTTGCTCCAGCGGATGAGGGGCTCAGGGTGACCCTGGGCATCGCAGTCGAGGAGGGCATCACCTCCGGAGCGCTCCACCTGGTAGGTGCTGGCGTCCCCCTGTATCACGGGTGCCTCTGGGAAAGGGAAAGGGGTGGCAGAGAAGGGTGGCTGGACGGGCACCCCAATTTCCCTGCCAGCACCTACCTCTGACAGAGACGAAGGCAGTGGCCCTGATGGCACCGGCGCTGTTCTCGGCGTGGCAGACGTAGGTCCCGCTGTCCGTGGGTGTGGCTGCCTCCCGCCGCAGGATGCTCCGCCCGCTCTGCCCCGACACACCATCTGCGGGGTGCAACCCCCCAAAAGTGTGGTTGGGGATCAGCTGATTACAACCCCGCGCAGCCAGACGTGCTGGCACGCCGGGGACCCTGAAAGGTGGGACAAGGGTGGCACCAGGATCACTTTGTCCCCCAAGTTCAGCATCCTCTGCCCCTGCCCAGGTACCAGTGACGAGCTGCCCGTTGGCCATCCAGGAGATGCGGGGCTGGGGGCTGCCCACGGCGGCACACACCAGCTCCAGCCTCTCGCCCCGGCTCAGGGTGATGTCTGTGGGCAGGTGGGTGAAGGTGGGCAGGGTGTGGATGGAGAGGGAAACTCGGCGGACGGCCCTCCCAGCGGAGTTCACCGCGGTGCAGGAGTAGCTCCCAGCATCCCCTTCCTGCATGAGGATGAGAGGGAGTCGTCTTGAATCTGGGGTCCAGCTGCAGCCCCGGCTCGCTGAGCTACAGCTCTGCTGGTTGTTGTGCATCTAAAAAGTCACACTTCGGACAGAACCACTTTCTCCAGCCCACATTAGCAATCTCACACCGCCCCAGCCCTCCAGCCCGTGGCACAGGACTGCACGGCGCTCTCCCTCTGCCAGCTATATTCACGAGCAGCAAAAGACACTTGTTCCTCAGCACTCCAGCCTTACAGCGGCCCTGGGGGACAGTGCTCACCTGGACATCCCGGAGCAGCAGCTCCCCGGAGGGCAGCACAGTGGCCTTCCCGCCCCGCACCAGGGCTCCGTCCCGGCTCCAGGACACGCGAGGCTCGGGGACGCCGCGGGCGGCGCAGGGCAGCAGCACCTCCAGCCCCTCCAGGACCACCAGCTCCAGCGGGCCGGCAGCGATGATGGGGGGAACTGGATGGGGCAGAAGGGCAGGGACTTGCTCACACCTTGGCAGCCACGTTTTGCTGCGAGGTGCTGGGGAAGGGGCCGAGCAGAGGGGTGAGCACTGGGGCTCTGATCGCTGCTGTACCTTGCACAATGAGCCTGGTCCTCCCCGCAGCCGTGCCCGAGGGGTTGCGAGCCACGCACAGGTAGGTGCCTGCATCCTCCGGGGCTGCTCGGAGGAGACGGAGCTGCCCGTTGGGGAACACCTTCCGCCCAGACCCTGGCAGACATGAAGGACAGGACGGGGCAGCACAGCTGAGCCAAGGCGCAGATGGATGATGTGCAGGGACTGCGTCCCCCACAGAAGTGCCTCTTCCCGAGGAGTCTCCATGGAACAGCTCCAGAGGCCACCACACCCACCTTGGACAGCAGCCGGGAGTCAGGAAGACCCACGCACAGTGACACCCCACACCCTGCCGGCATGCCTATAACCCCCTGGCACCTAAGTCTTCCCCCAAGTAAAGGCGGGCAGGTAATGTGGGCTCTGCCAGCCCCCAGCAGGCTCCTGCTCACCTCCAGTGATGCCAACACCATCCTTTTGCCAGGTCACCTCCGGCCGGGGGACGCCTGTGGCCTCACAGGACAGCACCGCGCTGGTGTTGACCATCACCATCACCATGCCAGGCAGGGGCTTCAAGGCAGGGGGCTCTGTGAAGGGCAGGGAAGTGCTACCCTGGGAAGAGGGTGCAGGACCCCAGTGCAGGACCCCCAGCCAGGACCCTGGCGCCGTGCATACCATGCACCGTGAGCCAGAGGTGCTTCCGGGCCGTGCCCGCGGCGCTCCGAGCCGTGCAGGTGTAGCGGCCGGCGTGTGCAGGCAGCGCCTGCCTGATCTCCAGGGCTCCTGGAAAACAGCGGGCAGAGGGGAGGCAGCGGCAGGGCTGGCAGGGACCCCCTGTCCCGGCCGGGGCTGCGCTGCCCCGTGCTGTACCTCTGGGCAGGACGCGGTAGCCCCCTCCTCTGCTGCCCAGCTGAGCCCCCTCCTTGCTCCATGACACCGTGGGCGGGGGCACGCCGGAGGCATAGCAGGTGAGGACTGCGGGGGACAGCCGGGTGACAACCACATCCGTAAGGTCATCGGCGATGGTGGGGGGCACTGGAGAAAGGAGGGAGGTTGGTGAGCAGGGCTGTGTGGCAGTGTTGAAGAGGATTCTGTCCTTGTTCACATGGGCACGAGTATTTCTCTTCCCCTCTTGTCCACCCCCAAGCCCAGTCCTTGAGAGGGGACCCAACCCCGTGTGGGGCTGGAGCACACCCACATCACCCCCGAGGTGGTGACAGATCCTGGGAAAGCCACTCTCAGCAAGGCCCCCAGCCCCAGGAGCTCACCATGGACAGACACGAGGAAGACCTTCCGTGCCTCTCCGGCAGCGTTGGTGGCGATGCACTCAAACCGCCCCTCGTCCCGGGGACCAGGGCTGGAGATGAGCAGTGACCCTAAGGACTGCAAACTGCGTGGGCAGAGCACACATCAGGATCACCCCTGTCCCGGGGGGGGCAGCAGGAGGGGCAAACCCCATCCTACAGGGGAACCCTTTGGTGTACAACGTGGCGGGTGCTGCGGGTACCTGTAGGCACCAGATGAGAGGTGCAGGTTCAGGGGACGGCCATCCTTCTCCCACCTGATGTGGGGCTCGGGGGACCCCTGGGTGTCACAGCCCAGCATGGCCGGCTGCTGAGCCAGCAGGGTGAGGTTGGAAGGCCCAGGGGCAATGGCAGGAGGGACTGTGGGAGGGCATGGCAGCGATGAGCAGAGGACGGTAGCACATCATTGCACTGATGAGAGCAGCCCAGCCGTGGTGGGTTGCAGGAGGGTGAGCCAGGAGGGATCCACCCGGCTCTCCCGCTTACCCAGGACATGGAGGTCCAGGCCTCGCCGGTCGGAGCCAGCAGGGCTGGATGCCATGCAGAGGTAATGGCCCAAATCCTGGACCTGGACGGGGTCAATTTGCAGGGAGCCTCCTGGCAGGAGCTGCAGCCTGGAGAAGAAGAGCAAGTGAACCTGTGGGTTCAGGGTTGGGAAGGTGACAAGTACCATTGCAGCCACACGCAGTGTGTGCCCACTGGGCTGGTGTGAGGACACAGCACAGCTCTCCATAGGGTGACTGGCACACTGAATCACCTGTCGCTGTGGAGGGTGGCATGATCTGAGCACCAGCTCTTGGTGCCACCAACCCGCAGAGCCTCGTACCTGTCGCTCCCAGGCAGGGGCAGGAGCTGGCCATCCTTCCGCCATGTCACCCGGGGCACGGGCCACCCCTCTGCCCGGCACTGCAGCACGGCCGACGTGTTCAGCAGCACCTTCAACTCCTCAGGGCTTGGCTGGATCTCTGGGGCCACTGAGGCAGCACCCAGACACGCCACCGAGAGCGCAGAATAAGGCTCAGGGACGGAGGACGCCAGCCCAGAACAGCACTGGGGGCTGGGTGTAGTCCAGCCCTGCCATCCCATCACCCGACCCTATGACACCCTATAATATCCCAGATCCTGGATTTAACTAGGAAGGAGCTGGCACGCCAGGGCAGGGCACGCCAGGGCAGGGCAGCACTCACCATGAACCTGCACCCGGACGCGCGGGCCGGTGTCCCCGGGGGCCCTGCAGCTGTACTCGCCTCCGTCCGCTGCAGCCACCGCCCGCAGCTGCAGGAAACGACCCTGGGCCAGGACCTGCCTGTGGGCATCCTCCTAAAACCCCCGGGACCCCCATCAGCAGCCCCCAGCATCACCCGCAGCACCAGCCCGACGGTGCCGGTGCATCCCAGCCCCTGACCGTGACCATCCCTGGTCCCGTCACAGGTACCTGCAGCAGGGAGCCCTCCCGGTGCCACTCGATGTTGGGGTGGGGCTCAGCACCCTCTGGGCACTCCAGGAGGAGCTGCCCCCCTGCCACAGCCGTGATGATGGGGATCTCCCCGGCACTCACAGTGTTGGGTGGTGCTGTGGGACACGGGCCAGGGGGGTCAGGGTGTGCCACGTGGGTTGGGCACCCCCATACCTGTCCCCGTAAGTCATGCCTAGGCCCCCACTCTGCAGGACATCACTGTGCTCCAGACCCCTCTTTTGGAGCCCACACCAATCCCAAAGAAGGATGCAGGGATGCTCTGGTTCTCTGGTCCCCCAAAGCTTGGAGCATCCTGCAGCACCCCCTGCTAGCCCCCTCCTCGCTGCACTACTGGGGCCACACTACCTTGGATGCTGACATGGAAGCTCCTGCTGTCCTCCCCTGCGGGGCTAGTGGCCAGGCAGGTGTACAAGCCAGCATCAGCCACCTGCACAGCCAGGAGAGGAAAAATTGAGGCACAAAAAGAAAACCCAGGTAGGGAGACAAAAAGTGNCTGCTGTCCTCCCCTGCGGGGCTAGTGGCCAGGCAGGGGTACAAGCCAGCATCAGCCACCTGCACAGCCAGGAGAGGAAAAATTGAGGCACAAAAAGAAAACCCAGGTAGGGAGACAAAAAGTGGAGCTCCTACCTTAGTTCTCTCAATGTGGAGGGTGCTCTCATTCCCCGACACGAGCGAGGGCCCTGCCAGCAGCCGTCCATCCTTCTCCCAGGTGACAGTGGGCATGGGGACACCCGTCACCACACACATCAGCTCCAGAGGGGTGCCCACAGCGATGGATATCTCAGTGGGGTGGGACGCAGCCTCAATGCAGGGTGGCTCTGCAAGGCACACAGCAAGGCAGGAGGGCTCATCCCCTCATTGCTCCCAAAAAATTGGCTTAGCTGCCCTTCCCAAATCCCCGAGGGATGACACGCACCCATCACCAGGAGGTGGAAGGCTTTGCTGATCTCCCCTACTTCATTCACCACCAGGCACGAGTAAATGCCTGCATCAGACGGCCCCACGGCTACCAGGCTCAGCTGTGGGCCACCAGGCACCTGGTCACTCTGCTGCCCCAGGGGCTCTCCATCCTTCAGCCAGGTCACTGATGGTGCTGGGGACCCGGTGGCTTCGCAGGTGAAAGTGATGTCAGAGCCCTCAGCCACCATCTGCTCCTCACTGCTCTCGGGGCTCTCCAGGACAGGGGGCACTGGGGAGGGAAGGATTCCCTTTAAGGGAGAAAAGTCAGGTCCCCGGGCACTGTGGGTGGGTTTGGCCGTTCCCTGGTGTCCTGCGAGCAGCCAGAGGTGGCTCAGCCCTCCTGCAGGATGCTCTGGGGCTGCTCTCAGGTTGGTCCTGCTTTGCTCCATCCCTTCCAAGCCCACCCCAGATGGCTCAGGACCCTGCTTGGGAATGGGCTGCAATGCACCACGTGTGCTCTGCCAACAAAATCAGTGTCCAGGTGCCCCCTGCTCTGCCCCTCCCCAGGTCCCTGCCCCGTACCCTGTATCTGCAGGACGAAGCTGCGATCGGCCACCCCTGCCCGGCTGGACACAATGCAGGTGTAGAGTCCGGCATCGGAGACCTGTGCCTGGGAGATCCTAACCCACGGGATGGTACACGGGGATGGGGAGGAGACATCAGCTCCGGGTGACCCCCTGCTCCCCAAGGTGACACTCGGCCACTTCAGGGTGCAGCAGTGGCTGTTCCCGCATGCAAACCTGGGTACCAGCCCCAAAGCCTGTGGCTGACCATTGCTCCAGGGTCCCTTCTCACCGGAGGATGTGCCCGGCTGAGAGCAGGGTGACACGAGGGGACAGGCGGAGGGGCAGCCCATCCTTCAGCCAGCTCACGTGCAGCGGAGGGGACCCCCGTGCCCAGCACTCCAGCGTCACCACGGCAGACAGGACTCCACGGACCAGCTGCGAGTCATCAGCACCTCTCTCGATGGCGGGAGGGACTGGGCGAGGGGACAGGGGGCTGATGGGGCTGTCGGGGGTGGGGGTGGCCCCGGCACTGCCCCGCAGGTCCCAGCCCCGCTCACCCAGCACGTTCAGCGTGTGCAGCCGCGTGTCCTCGCCCAGGCTGTTCCGGGCCAGGCACGTGAAAGCTCCGGAGTCGGCAGCTCGGAGCCCCTCGAGGAGCAGGGAGCTGCCATCCGGGGACACCCTGTGTGGGGAGCACGGGACAGTGACCTGTGTGCTCATCCCCAAAGTGCCCGCGGGGCAGAAGTGCTCTGTACTCGGTTTACAGCCAAAGATGAGGGTTTTGGGGCACATTGCAAGGTCAGGGCATCAATTGGGACCCGGCCAGGGTGACAGCGACCATTCCAGTCTCCAGGGCTTAACCCAGGATGATATTCTCCCAGCAAAGAGCTGGGATGAGTGCATCCCAGACCAAACAACGGGAAGAAGCAGCAGAACTCAGCCTGTCTTGCCCGGCAATGTTGCACGTGGGGACACTGAGCCCCTGGGATGTCCTCCCCCCGAGACTCACCGGGCACGTGAGGAGGGCTGCAGCCCCAGGGGCTGCCCGTCCTTCAGCCAGGAGATGTGGGGGGTGGGCTGCCCCTCTGCCCGGCACTCCAGCCTCAACCTGCCGCCCTCCAGCACGCTGTGCTCACTGGGGTCCCCGGCACTGCTGATCTGGGGGGCCACTGCACCGAGGAGAGAGAGAGGCTGAGGGAGAGGAGGGGGAGAAAGGCTCACCTCCGAGGGAGAGCCCGTACGGACAGGCTGCCTCGGGGAAGCCCTACCTCGCACCAGCACCATGAAGTCGTTGCGTGCCTCGGCCCCCGGGCCCTGTGCCAGGCAGGTGTACCGGCCCTGGTGGAAGGGCTGGAGGGGGCTGAGCTGGAGCTGGGCCCCCCCGGACACCACACCCTGCTCTGGGCTCATCTCTGCAAGGAGACAGGGTGAAGGGGGCTGAGCAGTGCTCCTCCACTGAGCCCTCCCCAGGCTCGTTGTGCTTCCCCCTTCCCACCCCTGGGACCCAGGTTTGGGGACACTGTCAGAGCAAAGCGGGGTTTTTGCAGAGTTCACTGCTGAAGATTTACAGGAGAAAAGAGCCACTGGTTTGGGGGCAAACCCCTGTCCCAGCAAGCACCCCAAGGGCTGGTACGCAGAGAGCTCACCGCCCATATCCCTCCATCACATCTCGTGCCCACATCCCATTGCTTCGAGCCTCAGGAATGACCCTGAGGTCTCTTAAAAGCATGCAGGGAAAAGGCCAGCCCCTCCATGCTCTGCCCCCTGCCTTGTGCAGCCCTGAGGGTCTCTTGCAGCAGGATTAGAAGTTGGGAAACTGAGGCAGGACTGCTTGGAGAGGAACAGCAGCGAGGCTGGGGGTGGCAGCCTGGCACAGCGTTCCCCTGCACACACACCCAGCGGGCTCCCGTCCTTCAGCCAGGTGACAGCAGGCACGGCCACGCCAGCGACTTGGCAGGTCAGGACAAGGGGTGTCCCCACGTCAGCTTCAAGCGTCTCCTGCTGTGGGCCCTGGATGCCTGGGGGTTCTGAGGGGGATGAGCAGGGGCAGGGGGTGTGAGACAGACCGGGGTTCACTGTTGGCTCCTCAGCGTGTGCTCAGGGGACAGAGCTCCTGGCTGAGCCCTCACCACTTACCGTGGATGGTGAGGATGAAGCTCTTCTCATCCTGGCTGGCCACGTTCTGTGCCATGCACGTGTATGTGCCTGAGCTGGAAAGCTGCAGGTGAGAGAGCTGCAGCACCCGAGAGCCTGGAAGAAGCGGAGAGCAGGGAATCAGGACAGCCTGGAGCAGGACCAGGTCTGGGCCACCGTGGCAGCAAGCTGACTGATCCCCCAGCACCCGGCCAAGCTCCGTGCAGAAGGAGTCTGGCCATGAAGTCTCTCTTTGAGGTCCAAAGCCTGGTTCTGCCCAGCAGGAAAGGGCACTGAGCTCCCAGGAAGCAGCAGTATGGAGTGCTGCAGGGAGAAGCCCTCGGTCCTCTGCAGAGGGCACCACTCAGCAGGGTGTTACTAGCGTGTCATACAACCAAAATGTGAGCTCGAGTCCCACACGTGGCATCCCAAAAGGGGGGTTAGGGCACCTAGAGCCGGGGCACAGGCAATCATCCTGGCTCATCCCAACGTACCTGGGGTGACTGTCACCTCCTCACCGAGCTGCAGGACATGGCCGTCCTTGTACCAGGTGATCTCTGCAGCCGGGTGGGATTGGATGTCACACACGAGGGAGACACTGCGATTGACAATGCCATCGACTTTTTCGGGGTTTGTACCCACACTCCAGGGAGCTTCTGCTCCAGTGCACCCAAAAGAGAGCGGCAGAGGGGAGCCATCACTGTGGAGGTTGATGCCTCCCCAGGAGGAAACGCGCACCGCGCCTGTCGCCTGCTCGGAGCCTGTGGCACCTCGACCCCCTCACGCGGGGCGAGCGTGACCAGCACGAGGGGACAGAGGCAGCCATGCAGTTCTAGAGCCACAGGAAACTCCAGCTGGTAGAGAAAGAGGAGGAGGGGAGTAAATCAGTGACCCAGGGAAGGGGAGATGCCTTACCCTGCACGGCGAGGGCAAAGTGCTTCTCGGCTGACCCGGCCGGGTTCTCAGCCAAGCACGTGTAGCTCCCGGTGTCACCCGCCTCCACCATCGCCACCTGCAGAGGGGGAGCACAGCACCACTGAGGGCTGCCCCGAGCTGGGGAGATGTTGGGACTCCCGTGAGGACCTTGGTGAGACCGGGGCAGCCTCCTTTGGGGAGAAAGAGTGCCCCATCCCCTCCATCCGCTCTCTCCTGTGTCCCTCCCCGACACAGCCGCCTGCTTAGAGAGACACCAACCTGCAGGACCATGCCCCCCTCCAGGAGCTGGTGCCGTGGGCCAGCCTCTACGGGGAGATCATTCCAGAGCCAGGACACTGTGGGCTCTGGGTGCCCAGTAGCTTCACACTCGAAGCGGACGGTGCCGTTGATGGTGGCCGTCACCTCCTCCACCAGGTCCTCTGTGCCACCACGGATGGCCGGGGCAGCTGGAAGCAGGCGGTTATGGGGCTGCCGTGTGCCTCAATCCGATGTGCCCCTGTCCCTGTACTCACTCAGCACCTCCAGCTCGTAGTGCAGGCGGTCCTGTCCCACAGCATTGGCGGCCTCGCAGGTGTACCTGCCCCTGTCCTCCTCCTGCACTGCCTGCAGCTGCAGCACCCGGCCCCCTGTGACACGGACAGGGTTGGGGCAGGGCACAGGGAAGGCTCTCTGTGGGATATCCCCGCTTTGCACAGAGCCCTGCTCAGCCCCAGTGACTTCAGAGGTCCCACGGCTGCTGTGTGTGTTGGCAGGAGGATGGGGACAGGAGCCAGCCTCCTCCATGCTATGGATGCTCTCAACCCACAGAGCTGCTGCCCCACAGTGGGGGTTCACACCTATCACCCATTACCTTGCAGCATCAGCACCCCCGGGCCAGGGGAGAGGGGCTCCCCATCCTTGTACCAGGTGAGCTGGGGGGGTGGGATGGCGCTGGTGTCGCAGTAGAGCGCGGTGGGCAGGCCAAGGACAGCCTGTCGGTGCTCTGTCACCTCCCCATCCTGGTCTTCCTCCCGGTAGAAGATCTCAAGAGCTTCTTTGGGGCTTGTTTGCTGCTGGAAGATGGGGGGCACTGCGGGGACAGGCTGTGGTCAGCTGTGGGGAACGGGGACATCGACCCCCCGGTGCGACCACAGCGTCTGGAGCTGAGGAGATGTTGCTTTCCAGCAGGCTTAAACTTTTTTCCTGCTCACCCTTCTCTCCTCCCACAAGTGACCCCTGAGGCCCCCTGCCCTTGCCAAGACACCCCCTGCTCTGGGTGCTGGCTCTCTGCCCAGGGCTCACCTTGGACGTGCACGATGAAGTCCCTGTCATCTTCACCCACAACATTGGTGGCCACGCAGGTGTAGTGCCCTGAATCCGAGACTCCGGCTGGTTGGATCTGAAGGACCTGCCCCTCACTGAGGATCTGGAGGTGTTCGGAGCTTGCCAGGGGCTGCAGGGAAGAAACAGAAGGGCAGGAGGAGTATTGGGCACCCAGGAGTGGGGCAGAGAGAGCCCAGACAGCCATATAAAGGGTGTCTTCCCACTCCATCCAGCTGGGACAGCCCCCAATCCCAGCAGCTCCTCCCTGGTCACAGCTGGGACCTCACCTGCTTGTCCTTGTACCACCGGATGGTCGGCTCGGGCACAGCCCAGGTCTCACACTCCAGCACCACTGTGCTGTTGACCTTGGTTTTCACCTCCTTCATGGCAAATTCCCCCAAAGGATCCTCTCTGGCAATCCAAGGAGGAACTAGGGGAGAAAGACAAGAGGGAGCAAAAGGGAGTGAAAGGGGAGCAAAAAGGGAGCAAAAGGGGAGCAAAAGGGAGCAGCACTGGCCCAGTTACAGTGGTGAGGTCGCTGCAGGAATCAGGAAGGACATGGGGAGCTCCCTCACCCAGGACCTTCACAGCGTAGTTCTTCACAGCCTCCCCGTCTTCGCTGGCCACAACGCAGCTGTAGGTGCCCGTGTCCTCCTCCTGGGCGTTCAGGATTTGCAGCCCGTGGCCACCTGGGCAAAGGGGGTCTCCTGAGAGGGCCGCTGCTCAAAGACACAGCTCTCTCTCCCCATGCAGCACCTGAAGGTATCTCAAGGGACCTGCTGAGCACCTGCAAGCCTGGCTCAAGGGGACCTAATGCTCCTCTAGAGCCCAGCCCCAGGCTTATAAAAACCAGCACTGAGGCGGCTCTCGTTATCAATCGGAGGATGCAGCACTTGGAAGAGCAGCATCCGGCTGATGGCCTGAGCTCTCGGGTCCTGCAGGATGACGACTTCTCACCATCCCACTGTGCTGGACCCCAGCCAGACCAAGAAAAGACCCCGCTCCCACTCCCCAAGGCACACACAGCAAGGGGCCACCACACTCATGCAGAGCCAGCAGACAGCAGCACAGTACCAGGGAGCAGGAGGACATTTCGAGATGCTTCGAGAGGAACCTCGTCCTTGAGCCAGGTGATGTTGGGAGATGGGTATGGCAGAGCCTCGCAGACCAGGGAGATGGGGTTGTTGATGATCACTGTCACTTCTTCCGTGGCAGCATCATCTCGAGCAAAGGTAGGACTGGCTGCAGAGACGTGGCTGTGTGTTAGATCAGCACTAGCACCCACTTAGGCTTCCCAGCGCTTCATCCCCCCACCAGAGAGCCTGATCCAAGTTCAGGGAGTTGGACTTGATGCATGTGCCACCTTCAGACTCTGCCCTGTCCTGCTGCCCTCCAGAAACACAGAGACCCAGAAGACACATCCCCCCTTCCCACAAGCCACCATCAGAGATGGATCCTGCACTAAACAGGTGCTTTCTGTTCCTCCAAGAGGTCTCACAAGGGCTTTGGGACAGGTCCATACCGTGCTTTGGCTACAGGACTAAGAGATCCTCCTCACCTCCGTGGGGCAGGCCATTAAAACCCTCTAAGTCTACTCACACCTGAGACCCTGCCTCCATCCAAAGGCAGCTCGTACCCAAAACATCCAGCAGGTAGTGCTTGGTCTGATTTGCCACGGAGCTGGAGGCCACGCAGGAGTAGCGACCAGCGTCAGCCAGGGAGGCTCGGGGGATGTGGAACAAGGAGCCATCAGGGGAGATGGAGAAGGTGCCAGGGAGAGGGTGGTTGTCTTTCAGCCAGGTGATCTTAGGTTGTGGGTTGCCTGTGAGAGATGGAAAACAGGTTTTGGCCTTTGTGTGAAGTTTTTCCATGTGTGAGCACAGCTTGGCTGGGGTCACTGTCGGAGCTTTTCTGGAAAGCAGGGACATCATCCCAAATCAGAATTATCATGATCTGGATCAGGATTTTAGAGGCTGCTGGATGAGCCAGCACGAAGAAAGAGAACTGTCCTGAGTGGGAGGTGATTAATTATTCCCATCACTAAAGGAGAAATGAGATTAGAGGAATTTTAGCTCCATTTGGGAAAGATTGGAGCTTACATTGTGGAACAGGCTCCCCATGTGGGCGTCCCCTCCCCAGCACTTCCCGGACAGCACAACTGCAAAGCCAGGAACCATCCCAAGAAAAGCTCTGCAGCTGATTTCAGCTGTTTTCATGTCTCTGACTGGAGCCATCCATTTGCTCCACACCCCAAAGTGAGACTCAGGTCTGCCCCTGAGCCCCATCTCCCACTTGCTCATGCCACCTCCTTTCTCCACTTGATGCTCACCTGAAGCCAGGCAGGACCAGGTGACAGGGTGACCCTCGGGCACTCTGTAGGTGTCTTCTTCACCCGCGTTCTCGATGTGGGGAGGAACTAGGAACACAAGCCCCCAGGGGCTTCAGCAGCTGGCCAGCTTGGCCTCTGAGCTCACATCCTAAGGCACGAAGGACTCCAGCACACCCAGCATGTCCAGTCTTAACTCATGTCTGCTCCTGCAAGGGTGGAGCTCTGAAACCCCACCAGGAACCCTGCAGCAGACAGAAGACCCCTCCTTACCTAGGACCTCCACGTGGAAATGCCTCCTGGCCTCCCCAGCTATGTTGCTGGCCAGGCAGGAATAGTGACCACCATCCTGGGCTCGTGCATGGGTGAGCCTCAGCAGCCAGCCCCCTGGAAGCACGGAGCAGAAGTCTCAGGGCCCTGACCCAGGTACCAGCACCTCCCAGCAGTGCTGCTGTGGGGCTGCAGCTCCACCATGAGTTTGAACTCATCAGTGCTGGGGCAAAACATGTTCCCGAAGCGCTCATCTCTCGCAGCACCCAGACCTCTGACCTGAAAGCACGTGTGTGTGCTCGCTGGGGGTGACAGGAGAGCCATCCCAGAACCAGGTGACGGTGGGCTGGGGAATGCCGGTAGCCTCGCAGGTCAGCGTCAGGGATCCTTGCAGGGAAACACTGACATTGGTTGTCAATCCTGATCCTCGAAGGAACTCAGGGGGAACTGGGGATGCAGAAAAAGACAGACATCCACTTGCAAAGCAGCCAGGACATCAAAGGAGCAAAGCAAAGCGGGGAAAACTGGGTGAAGCTGGCTTTTCCCACCTTCCTGCTTTGTACAGCTTTAGGACACGAGCCCAGAAGGACCATGAGCATCACCCGGAGATGGCGACTTTGAAGGTGTTATGGGACAGGTGGCCCACAGCGAGTGTGTACCACTTGCCTGCACAGCTGAGCCCAGGCTTACAGGTGTCACACCGAGCTGGCCACATGGCCTGAGCCACCTCAGACCTTTTATAGCTCAAGCGACCTTGACCCATGAGGTTTGCCCAAATCTTTGGGTAATAGAGGATTTTTATGTGATGGGTCTGGAAAGAAACTCCCACCTGATGGACCCAGGATGGATGAACAGTTCTACAGCTGTTCCTGAAGCATAACCTTGCTGACCCTGAGACCTTCTACACGCTGGATTGTCCAACATCTACTCCACATCAGGCTGCTCCACATCACCACCCTCCTCGTCCTGCCTGCATCCACCCGCCCCATCCCACATCCTTACCATGCACCGAAACATCAAACTCCCTCTGCTCCTGCCCCTCTGCGTTGGCCACCAGGCAAGTGTAGTGTCCTGCATGGGCCACCTCTGCCCTGGGGATGTGCAGCCGCCTCCCTTGCTCCGTAAGCAGGAGCCCGTCCCCACCAGCCACAGGCTGCCCGTCCTTCACCCACGTCGCCCAGGCTGGTGGTGTCCCCATGGCCTCGCACTCCAAGACTGTCTCGCCACCCTCGATGACAGAAACCTTCCTCAGGGCGTTGCTGCTGCCCTGGACCCTTGGCAGTGCTGCGGGCAGAGGGACACAGGGTGGAGGGGATGTGCAGCAACTCCCTCAGCCGTGCACAAGTGGAGGGGCAAAGCTGGCCCAGGTAACAGCACCCCTTCCAAGATGCCCAAGGCAGCAGGCAATGGCTTTGGGTCCATCTGGACCTTGCACTGAGAGAGGTCACAACACCTCCACCCACCTCCACAGGTCTCCAGTCCCCCACGCTCACCATGCACCTCCAGGTGATGCTCCTTGCTGCTGCTGCCAGCAGCGTTCCTGCACTCGCAGGTGTACGTCCCCTCGTCCAGCAGCTGTACCTTCTCCATGTACACCACGTTCCCTCCTGGGGACACCAGCTTTGGGCTCCCTGGCTGGGTGGAGAGCGGCTCACCTGCCCAGGGAAGGGGAGAGCAGCTTCCCCTCAGGCTCCCGGCAGGACAAATTCCCACCCAGAAGCTGGATACTACTCAACAAAAAGCGCTCCTTGCTCCAAGGAGACCAACAGCTGGGTCGACGCATGTGATGAGGGGAGAGATGGGGCTGAGGAACAGGGCCCTACCGTCCTTCCACCAGCTCAGGGTGGGCAGGGGGATCCCATGGCACTCGCAGGCCAGCTGGACAGATTGCCCCTCCAGCACAGACACGGCCTCGGGCTCTGCCGAGGAGAAGGACGGAGGCACTGCAGGGACGAGAGGAGCAGCTCAGATGACGGCGTCAGGCAAGAGAAGAAGGGGAGCTCCTCACTGGAGCTCCATCCTGCTGGATAACACCCCCCGCAGCCCTGCTGGCTGCCACAAAAAAAACCAGTGACATTCCCCTGCCCTGGCTTCACATGGAAACAATAATCTTGTCTCTCCAGCCAAGCGAGGGATGCTTTTAATTGCACGTGGCCAGCAGCAGAGGATGACCAAGCATCCCACAAGCAGGCCAAGGTCAGGTTGGCCAGACACAGCTTATTCAGCAGCCCTGCCCACTGAGAGGGTTACCCAACTCTTTCCATTATCGGATGCTGTTCTCAGCTGCTCATAAATAACAGCTGGCTGGAAAATGGTAACTCCTTCCCATGAGGGATATCAATTTGGAGAAGAAAAGCCCAACACCCAGAAACCCTTGAAAAACAAAAACAGCAGAACCCAAACAATCCACGCGAGCCAGGACAGCAGACGTGCAAACATTTCCCTGGGAAGAGATTGCAGGAACAAGCCCAGACCAGGAGAACTGGATCTTCTCCACTCCCTGGCCACCTGCCTGCAGGACTTCCACCAACTGGCCTAGAGCATCCCTAAGAAAAGCCAGACCCTGGCTCAGCCCCCGCTGCTGTGGACATGCTGAGTGGGCTGGGAAGCTGCAGGGATGCTTGGATCAAGTGAGAAAATGCATCCAGTGCCTGTCTTGGCAGCAGCCCCAGAGTCACCACTGACTCCACTGAGTCCAGGGGCAACAGAAATGTCACCGGGCACACAGGGTGCAAAAGGGACAGGGCGGATAGGTCACCCCCTAATGGGACCTGGCATGGGGCCATGGCTTTCCAGGACAGCATTTGGGATGAACACAGGGGATTGCATGACTGGAATTGAAAATGAGGCAGAGGACAGGGGTCGGCTAGAGCCATCTTCCAGGATGTGTCCTGAGGGCTGGGACAGCCCCACTGGTCCCACGCTCACACGGGAGATTCCAGAGGGGAAGCCCCCATCTCTCGGGCAGCCACAGCTGCACTCACCAGTGACCTGCAGGCTGTACCAGAGCTCAGCCACACCGGCCACGCTGGAGGCCACGCAGCGGTAGCTGCCGGCATCGGAGAGTCGGGCACGTGGGATCTGCAGGCGCTTCCCATCCCCGGACAGGGTCAGTCCTGCTCCGGCCGAGAGCCGCTCGTGCCCCTTGTACCAGGTGATGTCTGGAGGGAAGCAGAGAGCGGAGCTGTGAGGAGCGATGCTGCTGCCCGCCTCGCCCAGGGAAAACCCCAGGGATTCACGAGCAAGAGCTGAGGGGCAGGACTGACTCACCGGGAGCAGGCAGCCCCGAGGCCAGGCATTCCAGGGATGCCGTGCCGTTCTCCGGGACGGCCAGATCCACCGCGCTGGGTTCGATGTTTGGGGGCACTGCAACCCAGCACCCACTGTCACCGGCTGCGTGTGACTCGGGCTGTGTGCAGCCGCCACAGTGCGGGGCCCTGGGGCACAGCCAGGCTCACCGATGGCTCTCGGCACACACCGAGCCCTGGCAGAGCAGCAGCCGGGGGCCACAGCTCGGTCCCCGCTCTGGGAGGGGACCACATCACCCCGTGATGCCACCACTGCTCCCCAAGGCAGCCAGAGTTTTGTTCCCTGCCCCAATGAGACATTCATCCTTTCCAGGCAGGAATCGCCGCTCCCTGCCTGGTTTCTCACCCGGCACTTTCAGAGTTGCTTCCTGCTGGTGGAGGGGAAATGGGGCTGGGGGAGGACCCTCCACCAGGAAACACCAGTCATGGACCTACCGTGGTACCAGTGGCCATCAGCTCTCCGCCTCATCAACAAAGGACAAGATCCCAAGGGATCAACCCGGTGACCCTGTACCTACCAAAAATCCGGGCCAAGATCTCCCACCCCTTTAGCCAGCCACGTTCTTCCCGACACATGGGATGGATAGCAGGTCTCAGCCCAGATGCTGCTCTCACCATGCACTGAAACCTGCACCTCTGCCTGGGCCAGCCCTGCCCAGCTGCTGCCCTGGCAGACGTAGAGCCCTTGGTGACCAAGCCCCACTCGGGTGACCAGCAGAGTCCCACCGTCCTCGGACACCACCACACCATCGTGCCCATCCAGCGGGTGCCCATCCTTCAGCCACCTGTGAGGGAGGGGACAGGCAGCAAGTCCTTGGTCTGTCCTGCCACCACCCACCCCATCTCTACACACTAAAGGGGTGAGCTTGGGTGCTGGCAGCAAGGACTGTCCCCTTGTCACCTGGAATGGGGCTGACAGTGCCCAGGCTGTTGAGCAGAGGGCACCAGGGACAAGGAGAAGGAACGGACACCCAATGCCAGAGGCTCCTACCACCCATCCTGGGGACACGGGCAGCGCCCACCCCTTGGCAGCACTCACTGGATCTGGGGTGGGGGGATGCCCGTGGCACGACAGTGAATCCTCAGGGAGGCGTTGGCAACAGCCGTCAGGTGGCTTTCCCCATCTCCAATCCACAGCTGGGGGGGAGCTGGGGGGACAGGGACCTCAGGCTGGGACCACCCTCAGACCCTGGCACAGGGATGTGAGAGCAGCCAGGGGCTTGGAGGGTGCAGGACCCCAGCGGTACAGGAAGGCCGGGGAGGGGTATTTGAACCTCGGACGTGCAGGCTGTAGCTGAGCGAGGCATTCCCCGCGGCGTTCGTGGCCGTGCAGGTGTAGAGGCCGGTGTCCGTCACCTGGGGCTGGGCCAGATGGAGGGATCCTGAAGGGAGGACACTGTACCTTGGGGGAGAAGGAACAGAAAAGCTGATGGGAAGAACAGCCACGTCATCCGTCATCTACCCCTGAGCAGGAGCTAAGGGCTGAGAGCTCACCATCACCTTGGGACAGCCAAGAGAAGGTCACCAGGGCCACCTCTCGTGCAAAGAGGGAGGCAGAGCTGCCCATGGGGGCAGATCCCCTTTGCTCAGCCCCCGCATGGGCTCAGCATGAGGCAGCACATGGGCCCAGGGGGATGAAGGAGGACAAGGGTCCCCCCAGAGCACAGTCCCTGCAGCTGGAGCTGGCCACGCTCTCATTCCCAGCCTCATCTGTGCTCCACAGACATAACATCATCTCAGCCCACGGCTGCAGATTCCTCCTCGTGTGCTCCCATAAATCACCCAGCATGGACAAGCCAGCTGAGATGAGAGGAGCAGCACAGGTCAGCCAGGAACAGCCATGGCAAAGCAGACACGAACAACAAGGCAGCACATCCCCCAAGAAGAGCAAAACCAAGATGCCTTCCTGCTTCCCACAGCAATCCTCAGGTGCAGGGAAAGAAGTGCTTAACCCCAAGACTGGGGCCTGTGGCTTTAGCACTATGCTGGAAGGGAATCCTTAATGTGCTGAGAAAGCATTGGAGGACCAAGACACCAAATAACCTGGAGAATGGGTGGATGTGTGTTTATCTTCTCCCATCAAATCACATTAAATGACTGTCTCGTGGCTGCCATCAGCTTCAACACCATCAACAAATTGATTTGTCCCTCCAGAAGTCACTCACTGGAACAAAACTGGCCTAAAACCCCACATTCCAGTGCAGACAAAGCCACTGCTGGGCTAAAAACTGTGTTTATGCCAAACCTGATCCCAAGAAGCACCAAGCCCTGGTCCAACACTTCCCACAGGGATCCACCATCCCCAGGCACATCCTTGACCTCGTGACGGCACAAGGCAGGAATGTGCACGAAGGCAGACAGACAGCAGGGTGAGGAGCTGCACTGGAGTTGCCTTTACTTCCCAACCCCAGCCCTGCATCCAGGGTAGGCACATGAAGGGTTGGAAGCAGCTGCTTGGCCCCAGCAGATGTTTGGAAGATGGAAAAGGGCCTGGTGCACTCCAAGGAGAGCAGAGCTAATGCTGTACCGCTTGGCTGCCTCAGCTCCTGCACTGAGCACTGGCCACAGGGTGCCAGGGGTGCCCTTCACATCTCCCTGCCAAGCAGCTGAGTCCTTTCATGGACCTGACATCCCTCTGAAGAGACACAAAATGCCAGGAGATCGTGGCCCCCAGCACCCACAACCCTCCTTACCTCATGGTGGCGAGAGGCAGTGGCTGCTGCTCCCGGCTCCACACCACCAGGGGAGGGGGATTTCCTTGAACCTCGCAGGGCAGGGTGGTCTCCTGCCCCAGCACAGCCAGGATGGTGACAGGATCTGATTCCTGTGATCCGTTCACGCCGATCCTGGGCTTCGCTGGATGGAGAGGGAGCGCGGCTGGTGCAGGGACCCTTCGGGTGCCCCACAGCCCTCATCGCTTCTCTTCCCATCCTGCAAACCCATCTGGCACCTGGATAGGTGCTCCAAGGAAGCCAGGACTGTTCCCAGGTCATGCTCTCCCTGCCAGCCCCCTCTGGAGCTGTCCTGAGCACTCACTGCTGATGGAGAGCTGCATCTCCCGGCTGGAGAACCCTGCTGCATTGGTGGCTGTGCAGAAGTAGGTGCCAGCGTCCCCAGAGGATGGTGAAGGGATCAGGAGGGTCCCATCGGGGTCAGGGTGGTAGTGTGGGCTCAGTGAAATGGGCTCCGTGCCCTACAGAAGAAAGGGAAGGGAGGAAGGCAGAGATCCTCCCACGAGCTGAACATCCCAAAGGCAAGACAGAGTAAGCCGTGCCCTGGTCCCAGCTTCCCAGGGCACTCGATGCCACCTCCCCAGGCAGCCGCAGCCACACTGGGGAGCTACACTCCCTTCAAACACATTACCCTGAACCCGAGGGTGGCCCCAGCCTGGCTGGCAGGGGCACGGCCTGTCCCTGTCACCTACCTTTGCCCAGGTGACAGCAGGGGGGGGCACGCCGGTGGCATTGCACCGTAGGGTGACAGCCGCTCCCTCGGTGGCAGTGACGAGGACGGGGCCAGGCTCAATGCTGGGAGGAACTGGGAAGGAAGAGAAGCCCCTCATCCTGCATGGCCAGGGCCACGTCCACCACAGAGAGCAGAGCACAGAGAGCGCCTGCCCCACGCCACGGCTGAGTGGGGACACCCAGCTCCCTGCCACTCACCGTGGATGACCAGGGACACGTCCTGCCTGTGCGAGCCGAGGGTGTTGGTCACCTCACAGGTGAACGTCCCTGCATCCCCCTGCGACGCCTGGCCCACGTGCAGGCTCCCGTCAGCCCGGATGGAATAGCGGTCACCTGGGGCCACCTGGACATGGGCAGAGAGCAGAAAGCTGGGCAGATTGGAGGTCAAACAACAACCTATCTGTGTCTTTGGGGCACATCCAGAAATGCATCCTTGAGCAACAGGAACATCCTGATGTGGAGATAAACCCGCGTTGCCCTCCCAACACAAATGCTCCCTTGGATTCTTTCACCAGCAGCTTTGGCCCCAGAGGTTGGGGGAGCCATCCTGCAGTGAAACCCTCACCACAGGGTAGGTGTCCCTCCACCCACCCACCATCCCAGCAGGCGTGGAGGTCTCACCATCTGCCCATCCTTCAGCCAGCGGCGGGCTGGGAACGGGCTCCCAGCCAGGATCACGCAGGGCAGCGACACGGGCTGGCCTGGGAGCACACGGACCACGGGGGATGCAAGAGCTATTTCTGGGGCTGCTTGAAAGAGGGGAAAGGCAACCAGTATTACTCAGTGATAAACTGGCCAGGAACACTCAGGAGAACAGATCTAGAACACCTTTCTTCCAAGGTCCGGATCCTGGCTTGGCAGAAGCCAGCCCTGATATCCCACTCCCCTAGGAATTTGGGGATATTGGCTGCAGTTTGGGTCCATGTCAGCATATGAAGCCAAAGAGGGCTGGGAAGGGCATTGCCCAAACCCTGCCCTGGGGTCGCTGAGCATTCACTGTGGCCAGCTCAGGACCAGAGACAGCTGCTCGGGTCTGCCACTCACTCACTGCCAGCAGAGCTGGGATCGATTCACCAACCAAAGCACGGAACAACAAACCCTGTCCGGTGACTGTGAGCTTGACCTCTGCGTGGATTTTCCCAAACTCATTCTGGGCTTCACAGATGTAGGTGGCTTGGTCATCCAGCGAGGCACCTGCAGCACAGTGGGGAGAAGCCTCAGCCTGGTGGGGCTGGAGAGGCTGGAGCAAGCTCCAGGACGGGGACCACCCTCCCCTGCCCCACCACCATCTCCAGTGGGGACAGACCCCGCAGCACTGGGGGCTTGCAGGCTGTTACAGCACAGCTAAGCTTGCACAAGTTAAAAACACAAATAAATGCATGCACACTCAGCTCTTACTGTCAATGAGGAGCTGGGCAGCCTCCAGCTGGCTGGAAACACCCCATGGTCCCTGCCAGCCCACCACGGGCTTCCCGTCCTGCCGGGACCAGGTGACCTGTGGCAGGGGAGATCCCTCGACACGGCACAGCAGGCTCACGCTCTCCCCAACCTTGACCTCCACGTCACCCAGGGGCTCAGGAAAGTGAGGGGCAGCTGGAGGAGAGAGCAGCAGAGAAGGGGCTCAGGCAGGTCCAGCATCCCGGCTTCCCCACAGCTGAGCCTGGAGAAGGAATGGGGCTGCAAAACCAATCAGCCAGGTGCCCTGACAAGTTACGAGACTGACTTAAAGCATTTGGTGCTTTTCCAAAGCTGTCAGAGCCGTTGCAGTTTCCATCCCTTCCAGTTACACTCATCACCCTCTGGGTCAGTGAAATCTGTTGCACTTTTCCATCTTTAACTGCTTTAAACCCTGGTGCCCTCAACACGGAGCCTTCCCTCCTCCTCCTCACGCTCTTTCACCCCTTCTGCCTCCAGCAGAAAACGCTGGATTTTCAGGCACACACAAGTCAGCCCCCACCTCTGCCTAATCCCACTGATCGCACTTTGCACCCCCAGTTACATCCCGAGCCCTCATGTCCCCATGCAATAACTGCCTTGTCTTTTGCCACTTGTTGAGCCTCCTGCATCTTCCCGAAGCTTGGAAACCCTGCCAGGCTTCCGCCTGTTTGTACCAAGCACCAACACCTCCCTGCTGGGTAGCCCGGGAGACTCGGGAAGCAGCGAGTGGGAGCTGAGCCAGAAAGGAGAGCTGCGGAACAGGCTTGAGCACCCGGTAGGACCAACAGGACTTACACCCCACGTGCAGCATGGTGCTGTCGAGGGCGACGCCGGCCTCGCCGAGGGCCTCGCAGCCGTAGCGCCCCGCGTCCTCCTCGCGCACCGCCTGCAGCCGCAGCACCGCGCGCTGCGTGCCCGCCGGGAACCTCGCCATCGCCTGCTCCCCTGCCCCGAGACCCTCGCATCAGCGCCCCACGTGCCTCTGTGGGCCCCTCCCGATGTCACGCCAGGGGACCCCACGTGTGACGCCCCTGCGGGGCAGCGGTGGGGTCCCAGTGCGTGCTCCCAGTCTCACCTTTGTACCACACAACGTGGGGTGGGGGTGCCCCCGAAACCCAGCACTCCAGGGTCACATCTTCACCCACCAGCACCTTCAGGCTGGGCGTCACTGCCAGGATGGCAGGAGGTTCTGTGTCACGGGGAGAGAGGTCTTCGGTCACTTTCTGCCGCGCTGGGGGCGGTGCCATCCAGCCCGAGGGGACCCCAGAGCTCTGGGAGCTGTCCCACAGCACCCTTTGTCACACACAGCCCCATCCCCAGTGCGCTGCCAGCGAGCAGGGAGCAGGTACCAGTGAACTCCAGGGTGATCACTTGCTCATCCCAGCCCAGTGTGCTGCTGGCGTAGCAGCTGTAATTCCCCGCATCCTCTGGGACAGCAGACCTGATGTGCAGGGTACCCTCAGCATCCCTGAAAACCCTGCAGCAAATGGGAGAGAAAGGGAGAAATGAGGCCTGTGAAAACAGGGGTGATGGGAAACGTGTCGATATAAATGAGCAGGCTTCAGGCCGTGCTGGGCATGCGGTGGATGTGGGTCAGCACTCAGAGCCAGCTGCTGCAGGGAAGGACTTTGCTTTGAACCAGGGAAAAGCACTGAGAATTGGGCCTTTTTCATCTCAAAAGTCCAAAAGGCTTTCCCAAAGTCAGCTCCGGCACTCACAGCCTGACACGTGCAGGAGTTGAAAGGCAAAAAGCAGAAGAAATTAAGGGGAAGTACAAGGAGTATTTTGAGACTTGAGCTCACACCAGGTGTGCAAAGCGGGGACGGTGACCTGGATAAGGCAGGACAGCTTAAAAATAAATACAGAAAATGAAGGCCAGCAGCATGCCAAGCATCTCAGGAGCCTGGGCTGGGTCACTGCAACGCATCCCTCTCTCCAGAGCTATGGCAGCCCCAAGCCTCCCTCCCTCAGCCTGTGCATCCCTGCGAGGGGAGCACCATCCCTGCGGGACAGGCAGGATGGAGGCTCCCGGGTCCCCAGGGGTTACCTCTCATCCTGCTGCAGCGCCCAGCCCCAGCGCTTCCAGGTGGTGTGGGGCGGGGGGTGGCCCCCGGCCGTGCAGTTCAGCCGCAGCTCCTGGCCCCTGCTGAAACGCTGGGGACTGGGGTCCACCTTCACCCACGGCGCCTCTGCACGGGGGTTGGAGCAGGGCTCAGCCCCCAGGTGCCATTCACCCACGGGGCAAAATATCCCCAGGCCAGGGTCCCACACAGGAGCGAAGCCTACCCTGGATGAAGAGCCACAGGGAGGCAGTGGCAGTGCCACGGGCGCTCTGTGCCACGCACTCGTACAGGCCCCCATCCCCTGGCCGCACGTGGCTGATCTCCAGAGAGCGGTTCTGCAGCAGCCGGGTCCGGCCGTCCCCTGGCTGCGCCGCCTTCCTGTCCCAGCTCCACGTCAGGTTGTAGGGCACATCCCCCAGAACCACGCAGGACATGACCACGTCTTGGCCCGGTGAAGCCGTGATGTTGCCTGGGGCGATGAGGCGCGGTGGTGGCTCTACAGACACGGGATGTCTGGGTGAGAGGAGCCCGTGCCCAGGCACAAACATGGAAAAGCCTCTAAGGCTTGGCACAAGCAGCCCCCACCTGAGACAGAGACATAGGCACGAGCCCGTGTCACTCCGACCTTGCTCGTGGCCGTGCACTCGTAAAACCCTTCGTCACTCTCGGACACTGCGGGGATCAGCCAGCTGATGTTCCCTGAAATCCTACAAAAAGGGAGAGATGAAACTGGATCACTCCCACCTTGGGACTGCCCTGCCACCATCCTAATCCTACTCCCTGGGACTTTTTTTTCATCTGAGTCAGGCAAAGAAGTGCATCCCCACTTGCTGCGGACCTGTCCCTTGGGATTTTCCTTTTGGGGTGCTCAGAACCTGAAGGCACCCAGCCAGCACACAGCATCCCCCCAGCTGGCACAGCTCAGGGGCTGTTGCTGCCCACGTGGGTCCCTCCTGGGGCTCACTGGGCCATACCAGAGGCTCACCTGAAGAGCTGCTCTTCCCTGAGCTTCATCCCGCCGCGGCTGAGCTGCAGGCGGAAAGGGACCTCACTCCGTGCAGAGCAGGAGATGAGCTGTGGCTCACGGTTGTAAGCCTGGATCTTGCTGGAGATATTCACTTTAGGCAGACCTGGAAGGATGTCCAGATGTGTAACACCCTTCGGAAGCTCACTGGGAGCTGCACTGGAAAGCAGCATGACCAAGGAGAAACCAAAGCAGAGGCAGTGCTGGAGCCTCTGGTCCCTGCTCAGCACCCTCAGGTTGCACTCACTGGGCACCACGCTGGTGTAGGCGACCCCCGAGAGGCGGTGCAGGGGGTGGCCCTGGGCATCTTCACCCTTCACCTTCAGTAGAAAGTCACCCGGGGGGACCCAGAGCGGTGAACCCACCCAGAGCTGCGGGGTGGAGCCGGAGGAGGAGTTGGAGAGGGGACGCGCGGGCAGCGAGAGGAGGACGTGGCCCGAGGTGTTGAAGAGCTCGATCTCCTGCAGGCGCCCAGGCGGCCTCAGGCCGGTGCAGTTCACCAGCACGGAGATGGGCAGACCTGGAAAGCGGGGGGAGGAAAAAACCACCAGGAACATTCCCGGCTGCAAAACGCCCAGGTGCAGCACCCAGCCCCCCGGGCAGCACCGCCCTCACCCTGCACCGGCCGCTCTCCCGGCTGGCTGGTGTCAAACTCCGGCTGGGTGGAGAAGCTGGCTTGAAAATTAACGTTGCTGATGCCCGTGATCCTCAGCGAGTGGCGGCCACTGCTCCGGGCCTGGAAGCAGATTGAGAGGCAAGTGCTGAGGGCAGGGGAAGGGAGAGGAGATTGTAGCCGGCCCCTTCCAGCCTGCTCACACGTCCTCTGCCTGGCTGGAGATGTATGGGGAAAGTCCACACCTGGAAAAAGCCTGGCAAGCTAAATATCCATCAGGAAAGGCAGAGGATGTGCAGGTCTGCCACCAGCCTACCGTGACCAGCCACGTCCCTGGCTCGTAGGGCTCCACGGCCACCACCATGGCTGAGTTGGGGATGCTGAGCAGTTCCTTCAGACCTCGGCCTTTCTCCAGGACCTTTCCTGTAACAGTAAGTGAATGTCCCAGATGGGCAACCCAGGTCTATCCCCTGGTTCCTGCAACAGCTCAGGGCTCAGGGTAGAGCAGAGCCCATCACAGCTCACAGCCAGGGCAGCAGGGAAAACCCTCAAAGCCAGAGGCAAAGCTGAACTGGGAGGGGAGCAGGGAGATGTGCTGTTGTCTACTGAGGGCTCTGTAGCTCCACCTTCTGAGTTTTAGGGCAGGGTTTGGTGAACCCCTTCCTGCTTGTCCTCACCTGAGGTCTTTCTGGGAGGCACAACATCACCCCCCCTTGTTGTCCCTCTCCCCTGGGCTCCTACCTGCCGGATCCCGGACCTTGATCCCTGGGGCAGGACCACTCAAGGAGATGGTGACCTCCTTCAGGCTGGGATCAAAGGGGACCTGCCACGTGTTCTCCGCACCATCCTCGTGGTCCGTGGACAGCAGGTGGACCTTGGAAGCCTGGATGGCCTCTTCCACCCACTTCAGCACCTGGAGGCAGGCAGGGGAGGATTAAACCTGGAGCTCCCCTCACCGACAAGCATGGCCTCACTTCAGCACAAAGGGCCAGGTCTCCCCACTCACCTCTGTCACCTGCTGCTTGTCCAGGTGGAAGATCTGCCCGGAGCTGGTGGCAGCGATGCGCTCGTACACGCGGTACCCGGGGTGGCTCCTGTCCCCGCAGTCCCCGGTCAGCACAAACACCACCTGCCACAGCCGCGGCCCCGTGACACCCCACACAGCCACGGGAGGGGACACAGCCGGCATCCACCGGCATCCCAGTACATCCCAGTGCATCGGATCGGCCCGGGGGATGCAATTCCCCCCAGCCAAGGGGTTTTATCGCTGCGCCTCGCTGATGCGCTGCTGCTGCAGCATCCCCCGAGCCGCTGCCGCAGGAGCCCTGCGGGCAGCGCCAGGGCCGCTCACCTGGCTCTGCTTGTGCTGCAGCAGCCGCAGCAGCTCCTCCTGCTGCTCGTAGTCCTTGGCCCGAGCATCCGAGAAGACGTAAACGAAGGAGCCGGGATGCGAGATCTCCACGGCCACCCTGATGGCTCCCACGCTCATCTCCGGGCAGTCCCCCCCGCCCTGAGGGACACAGCCGGGGACGTGGCACAGGCACCGAGCCACCCAGCGCTCAGCTGCCGGCAGGATCCCACCCAGGGGGTGCTCACAGGGAGGAACTACCCCATTTTGCCGGAGTCAGGCCAGAGCAGTGGGATGGATCTGCAGGGACACTCAGGATCGCACAGACCCGGCCCTGTCTCACTAACAATGATAATTAAACCACCCCTTTGGGGATCCGTGCTCACAGAAGCCACTGGGTTCCCACAAATTCCTTTAGTGGGCACATTTGTACCCGCCCCTGTGGCTGCAGAACCAGCGAACCCACGGAAGCCACAGAGAGGAGCAGCTCCCACTTTCCCAGAGCTTGGCACCCCAAAGGGCTGGGAAACCATTTGCAGCCTCAGCGTTACACCTCCTGCCAAAACAGCTGCATCGAAGGGAAACGCCACAGGGATTTAGCAATTCACTGGGGGCAGGG
The DNA here is from genome assembly GCA_013397865.1 of Struthidea cinerea. Lineage (NCBI taxonomy): Eukaryota > Metazoa > Chordata > Aves > Passeriformes > Corcoracidae > Struthidea > Struthidea cinerea. The sequence continues at coordinate 315,562 of VZTI01003657.1, read as the reverse complement.
CAAGAGTGGGGATGGATAAAGCAGGATTAAGCTCCCAGGGAACATTTCGGCTGGCAGAAAGCAGACAAAATAATTTAAAAAAAAATTAAAAACTCGATTATCAAGCACTGCTTCTAGAAGGGGAGATTTTTGGGTTCATGGAGAGCCTTTGCAAAATCTCCTGGGAACAGTATCTCCCCTTGGGACAAGAGCTGTGGGCTGGGAATTCTCTGCCCTGTTGCAGGACTCGAGAGCACAGCATCAGCATTACCCATCCTCTCCACTCCCACCCCCGTGCGCAGCCCCCAGCCAGTCTGGCTCAGCCTGAACCCCCACAACACTCCTGGGGGATGCAGGGATTGCTCCCGGAACCCACGAGCATGCAGTGCCAGGCTGCCCCCCAAGTGCCACGGACCAGGCACCAGGGCAGGCCTGGCAGAGCCCCGTGGAGCTGAGGACGCCTACCTGGACATGGAGCTCCCGCAGGCGCTGCTGGAAGAGCTGGGGATCCGTGGTGAGGGTGACAGGTCCCACCTCTGTAAGCACATGGACACCACCTCCTCAGCCCCCTGACCCAGCACCAGCTTCCTTCGGTGCCACCCACGCTGCCAGTGCTCCCGGCACCCGCCCTGGCTCAAACACCTGAGACTCGGGGTCCAGCATCCACCTGGTTGAGCACCACGAGAGAAGTGGGTTTGGGCACACCAGCCCCCTGTGCCCATACTGTGAGTACTTGGGCAAACCATTCCTACGCCCAGGAATTTCTCCCGACACACTGGGTGGTCCCAGCCAGGATGAGCTGCAAACCCAGTGCTGTTTTCTGCTGGGGGAGGCTCCCAGCGAAGGGATGCAGGAATCAATTCACTGCCTCTGCCTCTTTCCCTGTCTGGCTCCAAAGGTTTTCATTCAACCCAGTGTTTCTGCTGAAAATAAAGCTTGGGTCCCACTGTCCTTGTAGGAGGCCAGGGCTCTTTTGGGGAACAGCTGCCCTTTTATGGGTGCACACAAAAAGAAGACAAAGACAGCGGCAGAAAGAAATGATTCTGGTATCACAGCAAGTTACCAACGCCTCTTAGCAAGTGGAGTTTTTATTGAGGTGACCTGGAAGCACGTTGTGGACTTGTACAGAAATACCCACCGTGAGTACTCTGAGGAGATTAGAACAGGATGGAAGGGGAAGAGCCACCCACAACAAAGTGCCAGCACCCCTGGGATTAATATGGTGGAAATAGCCCACCCTGTGCCCACAGAGTGGCTTGGGGACAGGAGCCCCAGCCCAGCTCCCAGCTCTTGAACTGCTATCCCCCTCACAGCAGCCACCAGGGCATTAAAAACAGGGAGAAGGGGCAGCGCAAGCACTTGCGAAGTGCATGCTTCAGACCCAGACAGGGCTGGAACCGCAGCCCAGCTCCCCACAGCCCCACCCCTGCCAGGACACGTCCTCACCCTGTCCCAGACGTACCTGGGTCATGGAAGGGCACCAGAGCGTAGTTGCTGATGGGCTTCGTGCTCCTGCTGAGCGTCCGCTCCAGGATGCGCGAGGCCCCGTCCATCACCTGCACCAGGTCGTCATACATGGAGCCGGTGACGTCGAAGACAAAGGCAAGAGTGGCCCACCCTGGGGGGCTCTCGGCCAGACTGGGGGCCAGCAGCATCCAGAGACCCACAAAGACCCCTCCGTGGGGTGGCATCGTGGGGGAGACGCTCGGGTGTCAGGAGCACCCCTTGTGTCCTTGTCCCGGCCCTTCCCCCGGGCACCGTCCCCGCACCAGGGAGGGACGCGGTGTGCAAGCGGCCACACGCGGCGGGGATGGAGAAGGGACCCCGGGCAGGGAACGCCCAGCCCTCCGCAGCTGCGGACCTGCTCCTCCAGCGTTCAGCTTCTGGGAGGGAGGCGGGAGGGCGGGAGGAAAAACCGGACTTTTGGAGCCAGCGACGCGGCAGGGATGTGGGTGGGAGTTGGAGGAAATCGGGATGGAGATACAGGGATTGGGAAGCAGAGCCTGCAGCCCACGGGATTGTCAGAAGCACTGCCCAAGCCCCCTCCCCAGCCCTGACCCCCTGGCTCAGAGAGACCCTGCTCTGCTGGGGGCAGCAGGGGGTTAGGGGAGGACATGGGGGTCACAGCTGAGCACCTGTGAGGAAACTCTGCCAAACCCCAGCGGGGGTGAGACAGCTGCGAAAGGGACCCCACGGAAGCAAACTCCCCCTCTTGCTGGGTAAAGGGCCCCTGGAAGGGGGGTCTGCAATGGGGCTTGGAGGTCAGCGGGCTCTGTGGGGGGCTCGGGTGGGCTCACCCACTCAGCCACCCCACGAACAGGGAGAAAACAGCCACGCAGAGCACAGATAAAGCCGGAGCCAGGACATGGGCTGGGACAGGCAGCCCTTGGCCGGGACAGGCAGCCCTTGGCCGGGACAGGCAGCCCTTGGCCGGGAGCGCTGGCTGGGGGTGCGGAGAGTTTCCTGGCTCCCCTGGAAGCGGAGTGCTGAGCTCATGGCTGCTCCGCAGGGATGCTCTGCTCTTGCTCAACTCCCCCGCAGCGGGACCCAGGGCTCAGTCACGGCCAAGCGCCGGCTCCAGGTGAAGTTGTGCACCGAGGGCTGGGCACCTCCTGCACCCCCAGCACCTCCCCAGCACCAGCCCTGCTCCTCCCGGACACGGGGGCTGGGGGACCTTGGAGATTACCCACGACCCACAACACAGGACAGTGGGACCATCCTGTGAATCCCTCTATCCCTGCAAGCGTGGGCTCAGCCTAGCCCAACCTCAGAGTGGGCAAGGACATCCCCCTTACAGCAGGGCAAGGACACTTCTGCCCCTGGGGCTGTGCCAGTGGCCTGTCCCCCTCCTGTCCCACAGCCAGGGCTTGCACTCCCCCAGGCTTTGCACTCCCAGCCCCACAGTGCCACAAAACCTACCTTAGAGCATCCCCAGTCACCAGCCTGCATCCTAGTCCCATCCTGCACGCTGGCAGGGAGCTGGGCACAAAGAAACCCCAACAGCTTCACCTCATCACCAAATTAATCCCAGCCAGCCCTTCCCACACTCACCAGTGCTCCCAGTCCCAGGAGCACCTGTGCTAGCTGGGCTTTAACCCCTTCCTGGCTGGGGGTTAAGGCACAGCCTGGGTAAGCACCGTGGTTTGGAGCCTGTGCCTGTCCTTGCCCACTCCATGGCACAGGGGAGAAATCCCTGGGAGCTCCCACCATGCGCTGGCACAAAGCACCTCTGGACAAAACCCCCTGCACAAACACAGCCTCCTTGTTTGGCCCATCAGGGCATCTCCTTTGGCCTCCCGAAAATAATTAGTCAGCCTTGTTAGGAGAGCAAACAAAACAGAGATGGGCTGGCAGGGAGGCCTCGCAGTGCTCGTTTCCGGAAGAGCTGGCAGCGCAGAATGGCCAACGCGACCCCGCTGCATGTGAAAAGCCCAGTCCAGGCTGTGAGCCCCCCGTGAGCCCTGCCAGGGGCGGGGGGGCTGCCGAGGGGCACCTCCGGTCCAGGCAGTGGGACACAATTATGGAATACTTGTCTCAGGATTCCTCTGCAGCCGCTGTATGCCAAAAGTGACCCAACGGCTCCCAGCCCGCTGCATCGACAAGGGGGCTCGGAGGGGACAGGGACGGTGCTGATGGGCACACGGCTGTGAGCGCCTTCACTGCGAAGGGAAAAAGGGATGCGGGCACTGTGGCAGGATGGGACCTGGCAGAGGGAAAGCTGTGTCTGGGTAAAAGGAGGTGGGAAGAGCGCTGTTATGGGGGTGAAGGGGCCCTGGGATGCCTGGAGCTGAGACCTGAGAGCTCATCACAGGTGTGGGCACAGTGCCTGCCCACAGAGTGCAGAGCAGCGCTATTTACACCCGTGCTGGTGCCATCGTAGCCCTCAGCCCAGCTCCCAGCCCCGCTGGGTGCCAGGACAGCTTTGGGGGCCCCTGTGACCGCCCACCCCAGCACATCACAGACCACTGCTGCTTCGTTACTGTCATTAAGCTTTTATTTCCACTGTCACAAAGTTCCTGGGTTTTGTTTTGTTCTGTTATTAAACTGTTTCATTTGCTTGGTTTGCTCTTGAATTCATCTCAAGACAAGGCAGCGGGGCATGCAAGCCGAGACACCGGCACGGACGCACACACAGGCTTCATCTTCACAAACAAGGCTCTTTGCTGGAGCTGCTGCTTCTCAGCCCGGGGCTCGGCCACCCCTCGGGCAGGGTCCCACCCATGGGACAGGACACCCAGCCCGGGGCTGGCGGCCACGGGAGCAGAGAGAGAAGGGAAGGATGATTTTACTGCAGCGCTGCTGGAATAGTCAGGGCTGGCACGTGTGACTGAGACCCCAAAACTGCTGCACCCCAAACCATGCACTGAGACTGGGGCCATCAGCTCCCTCCTTTGCCCTCAGCCTTTGCTTTTGTCCCAGCCAGACCCCTCCCCTCCAATGCCCTCGGGAAGGATGGACAGACTCTCACTAAATGCCCCAAATCTCCTCCTTGGATGGGGGACAGTGAGCTGGCTGCAGGTCACTCATCCATCCCAAATGACCCCCCAACCCTAAATACATGGGAAGAGGGCAGCTCTGCCAGTGATTTCAGCTGCCCCCATGCCATGCCTGGCCCTGCTTCAAAGCCAGTCCTGCTCCGAGTGGGGCTCAAACCCAGATCCCAAGACTCCAAGACAATTCCACCTTCTGGACAGCTGCATCCCTGCCACTGAGCAGCAGCGACCCTGGGCTGGGATTCCCACAACCTCACGCTCCCCGTCCAACAGGAATGTGGTGTCCTTATGGCACGGGAAGAACCAACAGGCATCTGCTTCTGTGAAGGAGGGCGAGATGCAGCTGGTACCTGGCACAAACAGGGTCTGGGGTCCCCCATAAGCAAACACCCCCCTCCACCAACCCAGCGGAGAGCGCTCCCGGGACCAGCCTGGTCTCGTTATAAATTGCACTAATTAACAGCCTGCTCCAGAGGAAAAGCCCTTCACTTCTCTCTCTCTCTCGGGTCCTGGTGCTGTGAGGAGAGGGCGGGGGGGAATCTGCCCCCAGAGCCCTCTCCCACGTTCTTGCTCCCGGGGGAAACAGCTCAGCCCAGCCCAGCCCCAGAGCTCAAGGAAAGACGGACACAAAGCAGCAACAGTCAGCACACAGACAGAAAAAGGAAAAGAAAGGAAAGTACAGACATGGCATTTAATGGGGCAACACCGACAGGGACAAATGAGAGGGGGGACATGCCACAGTCACCGGGGCTGGACCCTCACCTCTGCCTGGCTGCACTTTGGGTCCCCTTCCCACGGCCAGGGCTCTATTTTGGACAGGCCCCAGGAACCCGAGTACGAACAGAGACAAACCAGGGCTTGCTGGCTGTTTCACCATGAGCAGGTGTAGAACAGAGGCTGGAATTAAAGACTGGCTGATGTAAATTCCACCCCAGCACTGTTCCCGGTGCTCTGCACGTGCCTGATGCTCGGTGGGTCCTGCCAAACCCTGCGGCCGCAGTCCTGAGCCGTGTCCAGTGCTCGTGCTTGCCAGGGCACAGACACCAAACCGCTTTCCAGAGGGGGATGGCTCACCCCGGCCACTCCACCGATGGGGAAACTGAGGCACGAGGAGGTTAAGGCCAACATTTCCAAGCGCAAGATGCTCCAAGCCTTATTTTCAGTGATACCAAGACGCTGCAGATCCTGGTGGTGTTCAGGAGGAATCACGGGCCCTCGGTGCTCCCCAAAAGGGAGATTAGAAGCATCCAAGCCAGGGTCCCAAATCCGCAGCCGGGGGGAATGCTGGGGCCAAACTGCTTTGCTCAGGGACACTCAGCGTGCCAAGAGCCCTGGCAGGGCTGACTCCCTGGGGAGACATCTGCGAGCACTGATGGAGTTCAACCCATGACAGGTCCTCCAAAAATTAAAAGCTTTCCAGGGGAAAAGTGTCAGAGCAAATGAGGTTTGCCTTTGCCTGGGAACTATGTCAAACCTGGCGGGGCCCATCGTTCATCAGCGGAGGCGATTACAGCAGTGTCACATTCATTGGGAACATCGATTGGCACCGAGAAGGGACCAGACTGGCAGGCGAGCATTCAACAAGTTGGAGGCACTGCAAAAACCTACCCCAGAGAGTTGCATTTTGGCCACAGAGCAACAAGGAAAAGGTTTCCATGGGAGGGAGTGAAGGACACCCTCCAGAAGCGCCCCCACAATGAAACATGGGCACCCTCGGGGGCAGGAACTGCAGAAGAGGCAGAAATATTGCACGTGGGCGTGAGGTCAGTCTCCTTGGGGACGGGGAAAGGTGGCTTTTTATGGGCATCAAGAAGTACCACAAGCACAAAATCCCGGAACTGGGGAGTGGGGCTGCATGGTGAAGATCTGTCCCTGCCATGCCGGGGGGGTTCAGGGAACGCCGAGGCACCGCCTTGTCTCCTGCATTGTGAGAGTCAGACTGTCCTCCACATCCAGATGTCACCTCCCACTGCCATGGGGACAGTCCTCTGCCTGGGCTCAGCCACAGGAGCTGCAGACATCCTAGGAGACAGCTGGGTGGAAAGATGCTGCTACCATCAGCTGGACCAGAGATGGAAGGGTGAGCCCCCAGGGTGGCTTTAGGGGTCCCACAGGCTTCTTGCACTTTGCTCCTGAGGGAATGCCCATCTCTCCTTTCCCAGAGCAGGGGCCAGGGCAGCCGAGGCATCACCCACGCAAGGCTCATTCTCCAGCAGAGATGCCAACTGCGTCCCACGGTGTGGGTGCCAGTGGGGCTGAGCTGGGGGCACATCCCAGAGGGGTGGTGGGTGTTGATGGAGCGTGGAGAGGCCACGTAGGCCCCGCTCATGACGGGGGGGCTGCAGCCTGGTGTCCCCAGGTGTGCATTCCCAGCCCTTTGCCTCCTCCAAGGTGGGCGCAAGCGGCTCCGCCTGGGGCCGTGCCCTGGGTTCACAGCAAAGCCTCCCATGTCCTGTGGGAGTGACGGGGTAAGGAGACACCCGGAGCTGTGCACAGCCCAGCCTGGCACTCCCCGGTCACCCTGTCCCAGCTGGGGTGGGGGGACGGAGCAAGACAGAGCAAGGCTCCCCCTCTGTCCCTCCAGCCCCGCCGGCACGCGGGAAGATTCACGGCCAGCACCGAACACCTTCCCACCGTTTGCAAAGCAGAAAATAGCAAAGGGATCTGCCTGAAAGCAAAACCCAGCACTGGGCTCCATCAATGCTTTTTCATGCAGAGGGAAAGTGAATAAAAGAAAGGAAATGGGGACGTTCTGGTGCCCGGCAGTTTCCTCACCCTGCCCGACTGAGGGATGGAGCTTGGTCTGCTCAGACTCTGGGCTGAGCGAGCCCTCACTGAGCTCCTAAAGGGAAGGGTGAACAGAAAAATGCAGGGAACACGGGAACGGGAAGAGGAAAAGAAGATACAGCATCCCCTCCAAACAGCAGCCAGCCCACGGAGCTTGGGATACGGGGGGTGGGAGGAGAGGGGGGAAGGCAGATTTTTGGCTTCATTGTTATTGCAGGCTCCCGGGTCCCCGCAATAGTGTACGAGCATGTAAACCTTACAAATCCTCACCTGGGTGGGTGGACACACACACGAGAGACGGAACACAGCAGCAACATTTACAACAAATAAATAAGGATATCGATCGTCGAGATAGGCGTATAAAAAAAAGCCTCACTTTTTTCCACCGAAGGAAAAAAAAAAAAACCAAAACCAAACCAAAAAGCACAATACTGTCTCACCAAAAGAAATAAAATAATAATAATATAATATATATCCCTAGTGAGCCGAGCCGGGCTGCCAGCGGCGTCGTGGGTGACGCCAGGACTCTGTTCCCAATCGCCGTCGGTGCCTCGGCTCCCCTGCCACCCCACACGGGCAGACCCCAGGGGGTGCAGCCCCCCGGTACCTCTGGGCTCCGTCTCCGGCCGGCTGGTTCCCAGGAGAGGACCCCGCCGGCGCATCCGCAGTCCCATCCGAACACGCAGGAAAAGGGGAGCAAAGGGGGCGAGGAGGCCGAGAGGGGGCTCTGCCTGCGGTGATGCTCGACCCGTTCCCCCGGCCCTGAAGTCTTGGGCGTTCGCTGCCGCTCAGACCGGGGTCTGGCGCGGGGTTTTTTTGGAAAAAGCAGAAGTTGGCAAATGGCAGCGGCTGGTTCAGAGTGCAGAGAGGGGGAGTGAGCTCGCGCTTCGAGGGCATCCTTTGCTCGCGGAACAGAAAGGAAGCCGGGAGGGACAGGCAAGCTTCGCGCGGCGGTGGTCGGATGGCACGGAGAGCATCTTCCCCCAGGCATCTGCAGGAGAGGGAGGGGAGAACGGAAATAGGGTGAGAAGGATGGGCAAAAATCCCTGTGGCCATCTCATGCGACACCAGCACAGCTGAAAGGGCAAAGCTGGAAACGGAATAGAGATATACTGAAAAACTCAAAACTCCAGTGGGGTTAAAAAACACCCCACCCCCCCAGACACTGCCTGGACTGTGATGAACAAAATCACTCTAAGGGACACCTCTGCACAGCTCCACAGGGCATAGCAAGGACCACGGGGTGCTCAGCCCAGCACCTGTGTGATGCTGTGAACCAGTGTCCCTGACACCGCCGTGCCAAACCCAGCTCCAGGGCATTATATAATAAGATTTAAGATAAATAAAACATTTAATATAATCTGTCTCTGGAGCGTCCCCATGCCCCCAGCACGCCAGCTGCCTCCCTGCCTCTTCTGCAGCCACATCTGCTGGTGACGGTGTGAGCTGTGCCGCGGGCAATTTCCATCTCCACGGGATGAGGTCTGAGGGGGCTCTGCGATACAGGGGGGACTGGGAGAAACCTATCAGAATGGGGGCAACATTCCCCCTGGCTGGATTTGGGGGGGATATCCATGTTTTGGTGCTTCAGCAGAGGAGAATCAGCTGCCTGTGCCTGGGGGAGGTGGGAATGGCATGAGGCAGGTGGGAGATGGGCACCTGCAGCCCCTGGCACCGCACTCACCGCCGCTCGGCCCCGGGACTATACGAGCCCATCGTAGAGGGAGAGCGCCTGCACAATGGAGGGGTCGGCCTTGGAGCCCTCCTGAAATTCCTGCAGCGTCAGCTTCCCGTCTGCGTTCTGCAAAACACTCCTGGTTACTGCTCTGCTTCACCCCCGCTGAGCCCCCCGGCACACCCACACCATCCCACACATCCTCCCTACCCCACCGCCTCAGCCTCGGTTTCCCCATCAAGCCACCCATGCCTGCCATGGAGGGGACAATGCCACCTCAGAGACCCCGAAATGGATCCAGGGATCCCAGAGGGATGCGGGTGTCCCACAGCGATCTTGGCAGCAGCTGAGACCTTGTGTCAGAGGGGGAAGGAGACACCTGCAAGAGCCAAGACACAGCAAAGGGACCCACAGCACCTCCTAAATCCCTTGGCCACAGGGAAAACACCCTCAAGGATCCTCACCTTGTCCATCATGGCAAAAATCCGATCCACCCTCTTCTCCGGTGTGTTCTCCTCCTCGGGAAGCTCCACTGTGTTTCCCTGCAGCAGCAGGACAGGATCTGCTCCCACACCCACCCGTGCCCTGCCTGGAGGGGGTCCCCAGGCGAGGATTGTCCCCCCACACCCCACATCAGGACAGGGTGCAAGGGGATGGTGTTGGCACTAGAATCACCCTCAGCAACCAGATCCAGACCCTGCCCTGGCCATGATGGCCAGGATGGCCACAACCCCCCACCAAAAAAGGCCAAAGAAGGAATTGGGGGTGTTTCAGCATTCCCACAGAGCCAAGCTCCAGCCCAGCAGGGACCCCCAGGGGCTGCTCGCCCTGTGCCCCCCCTGCCCCTCTTACCACCATCTGATAAATCGCATCCACAATGTCCAGCATCTCGTTCCTCGTGATGTATCCGTCGTTGTCCAGGTCGTAGAGCTTAAATGCCCCTGCAAGCCAGAGCAGCACCGAGGGGCTGGGACTGTGGCCCCCGCCCTGGACACTCACCCCAGCACCCTCGTGGGGCTGAGCCCACCAGCATCCCATGGGCAGCACTTACACCTCAGCTTCTCGTCCAGCGTGCCCCGGGAGGTGACCGACAGCGCCTGGATGAACTCCGAAAACTCGATCCTCCCGTCCTGGGGGAGGAAAGGAGGGGTCAGGGTGCTGCTGCCTCTCCTGTCCAGCAAAGTCCTCCCTGCCCACGTGTCCCCTCTGAGGGGGCACATAAAAAAGGCAGCAGGGAGGGAGGAGTGATGCACATTTATGTCCAGCACTGTGATCAGCTGCTGGTGCCCAGCCCACCAGCGAACATCCTGGCGGGAGCGGCTCTGGAATGCAGGGGCGCCGCATGGATGGGCTTGTGCCAGCAGCACCAAAACACCGCGCTTCTCCTTGCCTGCTTTGCCACTTCAGCGCCCTTCCCCACGTGACTCTCCTCAACTAAAACAAGTGTGGGGGCTCGCTCCAGCTGCGCCGCTTCAATTTCACGCCCCAGGAAGCACTGGAATATTTTGCTCCCCCAGTGCCACGCAAACGCATTCCAAACCCATCCCACCATCGCCACGGGCCCAGCCCTGACCCCCCTGGATCCCAGACTTACTTTGTTCTCATCGAAGACATTGAAAACAAAAGTGGCGAATTTGGTTGGGTCACCGAAGGGGAAGAACTGCTTATAGATCTTCTGGAAGCCGGCGGCATCGAGCTGCCCGCTGGGACAGTCCTTGATAAAGCCCTTGTACCTGCGAATGGAGGGCAGAACATGGGCCCAGGAGGGTCTCCTGCTGAGCCCTGGGGAGCTGGGATGAGGCTCTACCCAGTGCTGCAGTGGGCTGGGGCTGGGAAGGTCCCCAGGCGCTCCCCGTGTCGCTCCCATCTCCCACCCGCATCCCAGCCCTGCGGACGAGGTCCTTGTGGGCACCGCAGTGAGGGTGGCAGCGGGGACAAGCAGAGAGTGGCACCAGTGACACCGAGGGGTGCCCACTGCACTGCTCCAACCTGCTGCCAGCCCACAAGGGGCAACAGGGCCCCAACCAGGCTTGTGGTAGACATTGTCTGGGAGATGGAAGGTGACAGGGACCCACTGCCCAGCCAGGACTGACAGCAATGCCACGCTGCAGCCATGCCCTGGTGAAAAACAATGGCACAGTGAGCACCGAGTTCTGTGAGGGTGGTCGGGCACTGGACCAAGCTCCCCAGGGAAGTGGTGAGGGCACCAAGCCTGCCAGAGGTCAAGAGGTGTTTGGACAACACTTGCAGGCACATGGGATTCTTGGGATGTGCAGGGCCAGGAGCTGGACTCATGATGATGCTTGTGGGTCCCTTCCAACTCAGGATATTCCATGATAATATTTGCACGACACCAAATGAAAGCCGCTCAGAGGAGCTGGGGGGCACAGCAGGGTTCCTGTCTCCTCAGGTGGCACAGCCCAGGTCATTTCCAAAACCCACCAATGCTTAAACACCCCAAAAAGCCCTCGGTCCCAGCTCCAGGCTGGACCTGGGTGCTGGAAAGTGCAGCTGCACCGGAGAGTGCAGGGCAGGGGCTCTCTGGCTCCGTGGGCGTGGGCACCATGCAGGGAGTGAAGGGAGCATGTGGGACCACACGGGGATCACGTGGGGTGCGTGAATATTATGCAACACATCGCCCAGATCTGTCAGGCGCCCGCTGCAGCGGGACAAGGGCTGGAGGAGGAGGGGAAGGGGGTGGCGAGGTGGGAAACCGAAGTGCCGGTGACATCTTTTTCACGCTGCTGCAGCTATGACTCATCGGGTGGGGGGGAAGCATGAGAGAAAGAGATAAAGAAAGCAAACCTCGACTGGTGGGATAGGGAGATGAAAGGGAAGCAGTGGCTTTTCTAGGGCGCTGTGTTCGGTGGGGCAGAGGGGATGGAGTGAGAGCATGGATCCCATCCCTGACAGCCTCTGCAGGCCCTGCTGCAAAAGGGACACGCTGGGACAGCATCGGCCTCCTGCACCGGGTCACCAGCTGGACATGTCCCCACGCTCTTTGGCTGCTTGTATGGGGAGGGAAGAGCCACTAGAACCCAGCCCTTGCACAGGGCGTGCAAGGAAAACCCCTCTGTTTTCTGGTCTCCCCTCTATGAGGCAGCACCTGCACCCCAATATGGGTGCACGTGCCCACACCTCCTGCACGTCCCTGCTCTGCCCGGCCTGTGGGGCGGCCGAGTGCCACCAGCTCCTGTCCCCTGCCCACAGCCCCATGCCCCAGCCAGCTCACCAGCGTGCCGGGCACTCACCACTGCTGCACCTCCTTCTCCGTGACTGCAAGAGAAAACAGGAGAAAAGAGAAAAAAAGAGAGAAATTTAGTGCTTTTGCAGTGACAGCTGTTCCCCTGCACTGCCCATCAGTGAATTCCCTGGGGAATGGCCAGGGGCTCCCAAAAATTACTTCCCTGGGGGATGCCCCAGGACTCACTCACTCCATGAGCAGCCAAGTGTTCCCCACATGTTCCTCATGTGGCAGCAACTGCTTTTGAGGCACAGCCTGGGCCAGCCCAGGTGGTCCATGGGGCCAGGGCTGCAGGTGTTGGAGACCCCCGAAACCAAGGAGCCTCCCAGGATGTTTTGTGTCATGCTCAGGGAGTGCAGAACCATGGCTGCAAGATGCTCTGGACCCTGAAGGGGACAAGCTGATCATGCCTGGGGAGGATCTGGCCCTGCTGTCTCATCTTCCCAGAGCTAAAACACCCCTGAAAACATCTGCCGAAACAGCTGCCTGGAGGCGGCTCAGGGAAGGAACTTGCCTGGCCCTGACATTACACACTGAACGTGGGCACAGGCACAGCCCCAGGGCTGGAATCCCCCCAGTACCAGCTGCCTCTGGAGAAACATCATCAAACCCATCCCAGCACCCTGGGGAGCCCCACCGGGCTCTGGAAAAACCCCAAAAATGCAACAAGCTAGAAAACAGCGAGCACTGGCAACCCCGAGTGTCCCCAGCCAAGGGACAGCTGCTGAAATGAAAAATGTCCCCAGCAGAGGAACGGCTCAGAGGGACGTGGGATGCTGGGCAGGGGGCTGGCACTTGTCCCTGCGTGTCCCACTGCAGAAGCTGTGCCTGTGCCTCCCCACAGCGGGGAGCTGGGTGCCAGCAGGTGGGCACAGGGGGGAACGGCCTCATTTGTCATTTCCTTTGCGTCGCGCATCTAAATAATGACAGAAAAGCCACGGGTCTGAAAGGCGCGGGGATAACGAGGCGAGTGGAGATGTCAATGTGCAAACGGCTGATAAAAATAGAGACCCAAGGCACACCAACAGATGTCAATTACCTTGGATGGCAAAAAAAAAGACAGCAATTTTCCATCAGGAAGATTTGTAACGTGCCTGGCAGAAGAGGCAGAGGGCAGAGGCGAGGGCTGGCGGGTGGGGCGGCCAGGAGGGCACACAACGGCCCACTCCTCATCACCAGCTGGATTCTGGCTCCAGCATCCCTGTTAGCAGGAATTGCTGTGCCTAAGGTTGTCCCATGCATTGGGGGATCCCTCCATCCCAGCTCAGGGGCCACTGGAGGGACAGAGCCTTCAATTCCCCCACTTCCCCTGGGATTCAGCAAAAGCAGCACCCACTGTAGCACCGCAGGGTGTCTGGACAGCACCTCCCCAGGAGAGGGGACACAGGCACAGGGATGCTCCGCATCTGGGATGAAGAACACTGAGGGCTTTGGCAGCGTCACAGGAGGGATTTGGAGGGTTGTTTGTTTTGGGCAGACAGCGGTCTCCTGGCAGGAGGGAGCCAGGAAGGACACACTGCACCCAGCAGCTGAGCTGGGGTGGGCTAAACATCAGTCCCAGCAGTCCCAAGGGATTTCCCCATCCCAAAAAAAAGGGTTGCACAGAAGCATCCTTCCAAAAGAGAGATGCTGAGCGACATCTCTAACAGGAACAGGCCTCCCTGCACACACCCTCACCGAGACACCAGCCGTGACCTCCACCCTGAGGATGCCCAGGGGATGCCCCAGGCACCAGCACTGCAGGCCCAATCACCCACGAGCGCCAAGGAGGGCAGGTGGAAGGAGGAGGATGAGGGTGAGCCCTCGGGGCAGGCAAAAGAGACCGCAGCAGCAGCCGGGGCTGCAGTCAGAGCTCGGCTCAGCCCCTCCAGGCAATTTGCCTTCTGCTCTCTCTTGTTCGACTGCGTTTCCCCCAACGTGCTATTTTGGGCCCGGGAGCTGCCTTTCAACTCCAGAACTCCAGCAGGAAACAATTAAGAAATTTGTGCTTTTTTTAGTACAGGAGAAATGCTGGTAATGACGCTCAGGCTGAGGCGGGAGGGAAGGACGGAACCAGCTCCCTCGTGCCGCAGGAGGGATGTGTGATGCTCCCAGGAGAGGCTTTTCCGACGGAGGGAACCATTCAGGCGCCAGGCTGGAAATCAGCACAGGGCTGCCAGTGAGGGATTTGTTAACGTGCATCCTGGAAAGCCACACGGAGCCCTCCTCCAGCACACCAGCCCCGGTGCCTGTCCTCCAGCCTCGGGTGCTGGGGGATCTGTGGGGTTTGTCCTGAGGTGGGAGAGTGGCCTCATCTCCCAGCCCTGGAAAACCACCCACCTCTGGGTTTACCCCTCCACTGCCACCAAATCTCCCCCCTGCCCACGGGCAGAGTGTTCCCAGGGCAGGGAACCACCCCAGCCCTGACCCAGCGTGGGGACTGAGCGGTACCTGCCTCCCTGTACCTGCTGTTACAGATCCGGGACAGATGATGACTTCACAGCTGCCACTTCCCGGCCACTCCGACCCTGCTGGCTGTTGACACTCCGAGTGGCACCAATTAGGAATGCTAATGCCCGACTTGCAGCCGCAGAAGTCTTGGGGACACGCTACTGAGCGCGTGGCTGAGCCACCTGTCCTGAGGCTGGCGACAGGGGACACACGCCGGGGCAGGGCTGTCCCTCTGCTCGGCACCTCCCCGGCAGGCAGAGCCCAGCCGGGCTCACCTGTGCAGCGGCAGCTGCTGCATCTCCCTCCCGCGGCAGCGATGACGGCGCGATGCTGAGCCGACACGCATCCATTGGCAGCGATAGAAACCTCGGCCAGGTGCGCCCCCGACGCCCCAGAACAAGGGGATGACCCATAGCAGCCCCACAGAGCATCCCACCGGAGCAGGGCCGGCTCCCTGGCCGCGATCCAGCGAGGAGCCGGGCTCAGCTGCCGTGCCGCGCTCCAGGGACTGCCGCTCCCGCAGCCGCGCTGGGGAGGGCTATAAATAGCGCACGTAGCAGCGTGCCCCGGGATCCTTGGGGATGAAAGGCGCTAAATAAAGGCAGAGTATTCTCATTTGTTATGAACCGCAAGGCTGGAAGAGGCATTGCCGAGCCGGGAGCCCCAGCGACGCCCCGCAGGCGCCGGCCGTGCGCGCAGCCCCGCACGCAGCCCCGCACCGCGGCAGCGACAGCAGCGTCGTGCAAAGAACGGGGAATCGCCGAGCGCGGGGCTGCCAGCGCAGGCACCGGGGACAGGGACAGGCACCCAGAGCAGCTCAGGAGCTGCCCCACACGGCCAAACCGCAGCCAAGGGCCCTCTTTGCCCTTCGCTGCTCGGTCCCTTCCCGCTCCCACCTCAGCTGGGAGGATGGTTTTAGCCACACGTCTCACACAGCGCAGAGGGGCAGAGCTTCCAAGCAGCCCCCTCCTCCCAGCTGCCGGTNCCAGCCCTCTCCCCCCACCTCTCCATCAATCCCAGTGGCACAGGCGAGGACTGACAGCTCCGTCACCACCCGCCCTTCGCGTACCCCCTCTCCTCCCACCACCCAGCTGCCACTGCAGCAAGAATCAGCTCTGGTTAATCAGTGATCAAGCCTGTTAATTTGTGTTTTCCAGGCAGAGAGGAGAGGAGGGACCCGGGACTGCAAATCCCCATCCTTTGCCCTGCCGCAGGGAGCTCGCTGCTCGCTGGACCGCGGCGGGGCCGGGGCAGCAGGAAGGAGGGCAGGAGGTAGCTGGATTCGAGTGGTTCAGGGACCCCTGGCCACGGTGGGATACATGAGGTGACGTGGTGCTTCAGCCCCACAGGGGCTTGTTTTGCGCTGATATGCCTTCTCCTGTCTGTGCAAGGGCAGGGGTTTGGCCACGGCCGCAGCGCTGGACCCCGAGCAGGACTGTGCACACTCAGCTCAGCCCCTGTGTGCCAAAACCAACCGCACAGCTCTGTCCTTTTGCAGGTTTGGGCTCCCAAACGCTCAGCAAGCTTTGTCCCCACGCAGCAGCCACTGAGGAGCCCCCACACGTCCCCCCTTGCTCCAGCTGCTACGACAGCACCTTGATCCCGTGGGGCCATGGGCACCGCAGGCTTATCAGGGAAACCAGTTAATTATTTCCAGGCACAGAGTGGCTTTCCTCACCGCCACAGGGCACTCCAGCTATGCCAGGTCATGGGCTCTGCCGCCAACCCACGGGCAACTGGTCCAGTAGCACGCACTGAGTCATGGCAGAGGCAGTCCTGCGGCATTTATTTTCCCCAGGCAGTGCTGTGGCTCCTTGACAGGGTCCCCGGGCATCCCAGCCTAGGAGAGCCAGCACATCATCCCAAGATGGGGCTCCCATCGGCTTTGGGGCTGCCTAAACCTGCTGTGGGTGCTCAGCGCAGTGCCCAGGCCAGGGGAAATTGGGCACCCACACTGGGTGCTCCTGCGTGAAGGAATGGGACATTTATGCATGCACTAACTGGGCACCCGTGCCTGAGCCAGAGGGGCACTCATGCAAAAACACACCGGGAAATCATGCGTGGACTAATTGGGCACTCGTGCATAAATTATGTGGGTGCTTCTAGGTGAACTAATTGGGTGCTCATGCATGAACTGCCCGGTTGCTGCGGCGAGAGTGAAAGGGCTGCTCATGCACGAACCAGCTGGGGGCTCATGCATCCGTTTTTTTGGGCATTCATGAATTCACGGGGCGCCCATGCCCGGTTAATTGAGCAGTCACGCGTCCACTCGCTGGGCACTCCTGCGTGAGCTAATTGGGCACTCATGTGTAAATTAGTGTAATTAGGAGATAACACACTTGTGCACGTACTAATTGGGCACTCAGGTGTGAATGGATCAGGTGCTCGTGCATGAATTAATTGGACACTCAGGCATGAGCTAATTGCAGGCACGCGCGCCAATTAATTGGGCACTCATGCATCAGCCACCGGGGCGCTCATGCACGGAGCAGCAGCGAGAGATCCAGCGGGAGTTCACTGGGCAGCCATGCATAAATCCAGCTGGGCGCTCGCATGTAAATTAACTGTGCGCTCATGTGTGTGTTAATTGGGCGCTCATGCGTGAACTAATTGGGCGCCGATGCGGAGGAGCCTGGGGCGCTCATGCGTGCGCTGAAGGGCCCCTCACGCGTAAAACACGCGGGTGCTGCGGGGGGAGCTCCGCACACGCTGCGATTTGTGCCAAACACGCTCCGCCCCCCGGCTCGGCGAAACGCGTATTTAAGAATTTTCTGAGCGTAAATCTGATACAAACTCCGCTCTCAACATCGTCACAATGTTAATATTGACCAATTACGAGCTCCCCGCTCCCTCCCGCCCGGCTCGGCAGAGAGTGTGTACGCTCGCTCCGACTTCTCTCCAGCCCCCGGGATCACAGCGTCAGCATCAGAGTCTGAACAACCCCTGCAGAATTCGCCGCCGGTCCCTCGGAGTGACCACAGGGCACGGTACAACAGGTACTCGGTGCAGACTTCACACCTGCAAACACGGACACAGCAAGGTCCCATCGGTTGGCACAGGGGGACCCAGTGCCGGCCCCTGGCCCTGCGGAGTGAGTTACCTGGGGTAAACACATCACAGCCTGAGTGGTCATTCCCAGTTCCAGGCCTTGTCCCTACAAAACAGCCAAGAGCACGGCAGCAGCTGTTGGAGGTGAGTGGAACCGTGGGACTTAATCCAGCCCTCAAAGAGGCGCTGGGCAGCACTTGTCTGGTGCAGAACAGGCACCTCCCTGCAGAGAGAGGAAGATGCCCTGTGTGCCAGGGCTGGCAGGGGTCACCTCTGGCAGCCTGGGCTGTTGGGTGGCTTTGTGCAATTCGGAGGGGTCGGGGGGAAGCATCCCAGGGACAGTTGGAGCATTGGCACCAGGTTCCATCCCAGTGCACTGCCCCAGCTCCAGCACCAACCCCCCAACAGAGCCCGGTGCCCACGGGAGCTGCGCTGTGGTGGAGGGAAGGGGGGAACTCTTCCAGGCTGCCACGGGCTCAGTCCTCCGCTGGGACTGTCCATCAGCCCGTTGTGGGGCATTCAGAGCTCACTCAGGTCCCTGTTTGATGACGGTAACTTTTAGGATACACCACACGTCAGCACTTTGGAAATCTGGGTAGTTTGGCCCTGATGACCTGGTCTCATTAAAATTCAGGTTGAACTCCTTAATGATATCCTGGTTCCATGCTCTCTGCCAGCTCCCGGGCCACCAGACCGGGGCTTTGCTCCTGCTCCCAGGCAGCACAGGGACAGCTCTGGGCAAGAGGCAGTAAAAACACAGCTGTGGCATCGGGGTCACCCCCATGCAAACCACTGTTTCTGGAATCTGACTGATAACATTTTATTTTGCCCCCCGAGATGATCAGCTGCAGCTTGCCCCAACCACTGTGCCCCGAGCTCAGCCCCATGCCCATCCCTGCTCCCGGCCACATCACCCACACACCGGGGTGTCCCTGTGTGGGAACCCGTCCCTGCAACATCCCCAAGGGATTTGGGAGCAGCCCCACCGTGCGGGCACCAACACAGCCAGAGCTGCCTCCCTGTCACAGCGGGACATCCCCATCCCAGCTTTCCCAGTTTGGCTTCTCTCCCCATCAGACACAGACATCACCACGGCAGGTCCGGGAGCCTCCAAGACGTTCGGAGCTCGAGTCCGACAGTGTTATTGGTGTCATTTGTTACTCTGAGACACGGAGCAATGCACGGGAGCACTGCCGGGGTGTTTGGCACTCTCCTCGCCGGCAGTTGCCATTAGTGGTCTGCCTTGCTGCCAGACTGGATAAACAGGTCCATGAGCAGTTCTGTTCTCATCTCCCCCGGGGCTGGTACCAACAGGAAAGCCAACATGCAGCTGAAATCCTTTTTAGACTTTATTAAATATTTAAGGGCCCGACATTAGGCTTTGGAAATTGGGTTTAGGGAAAAAGCAGCAGTTGCTCTTTGAAGCAAAGTGAGGAGAGGAAGGGCGAAGGACAGTGCCTTCATGTGGAAATTAATGAATCGGGCTGAAGCACCCCCACAGCAGGAGCTGGTGGCTGCAGCAGGTCTATCTCAGGATCGAATCCCAGCTTCCCCACGAGCCAACGCAGCAATGTCCTGGAGGCGCAGAGGATTCCCAGTGCTGCCAGGAGCAGGGATGGAGCAGCTCCCCTGCCTGGCCATCCATGGGGCAGCTGTGTCCTCCCACCTGCTCAAATCCATCCCTTGGCCACAGGGATTTCAGTGTGATCTGGGACTCCAAGGTGCCATCCCCAACCCAAGGAGCGATTCCTGCCCTGGGCGGAGGAGAAGACTCCCCTCTAGAGCAGCGTGGGCAGTAGGAAAGGAAGTCTCTCTGGCTCAGCCATCACCCCCTGGAGCCAGGGGAAGGTCAAGAGGATGCTCAAGGCAAAGCCTCGCTGGCAGCAGGGCCACCTCTGCTGCCCCCACAGTCTCTCCCGCAGGGATCGCCGTGCACTGAGGGGTGACACAGAGACCCAGAGCAGCTCCGCCAGGTCCAGCCATCGATCACAAGATGCTGGAGAAACAGGTGGATGAAGCACAGGCAGCCCTCCTTCCAGCAGGAGGTGTGGGGAGGGAGCCCTGTGCCCACAGGCAGCGATGGTGATGGAAGCGACACAGACCATGCCCCAGGACGGAGCACCCCATGGCCACCCCTGCCCAGGGCACGAATCTTGGCTTCCTTTGGCATCCAGCTCCCTGGAAGACCCAGGAGAACAAGGAGGGGAAGGAGGAACAAAGCGACCCCACAAATGTCACCCCGATAACAGAGCGAGCGCGCCCGCAGGCTCCTCCCTGAAGCAGCCGCTTCCTTTGATGCCTTCAGAGCTTCTTGTTTCACAACCTTAATTATAGCGGCAGCAGCAAAGGTCAGGAGAGTGGTTAAGCAGATCCATTAACATGTCAGGGGATAAATGAAATGTGATTCTTGTGATGCCGGAGCGGCAGCGGTGCGAGCGTGGCCGGCGGGGACGGCTGCTCTGCTCTGCCGCAGAGGGAGCCCTCAGGGCCTCGGTCATGTCTCCCCCTTCCCACCCTGGCACTGCAAGAACCTCCCAGGGACTGCAGAGACTCCTCAAAGCTTGCTTCTGAAACCCCAAAACTTGTTTTGCTTGCATCTACCTACGGAGCCCCGGGTCCACGCGCATGTGGGATGCCCTGGGTCGGATTCACTGGGAGCAAGTTGGGGTCACCTTGGAGAAGGAGCTGGAGATGCCTTCAGACCACCACAGCCCTACAGAGGCAGCACAGCAGGCCCACACTGAGCTTGCAGTGAACCTGTACCACAGCAACCCCCTTCACAGCTCTGGCTTACAGCAAAACCAGGCCCCAAGCAAATGCCAGCCCCTGGGCATCCCTCTGGCACCTCCTGCCCACGATCCTGCCTCGGGGCCCCAAACCAACCTGGCCTTGGACATTTCCAGCAATGGGGCAGCCACAGCTTCTCTGGGCACCCTGTGCCAGGGCCTCACCACCTTCACAGGGAAGAATTTCTTCTTGATATCTAATCTAAACCCTGCCCTCTGTCAGTTTGAAGCCATTCCCGTCTGTCCTGTCACTCCAAGCCCTGTTAAAAGTCACCCACGCTGACAATTTCAGCCAGCATTTGCCACTGAGGGATAACGGGTCCGCAGCCACCCGGCCAGCTCACCCCGCTTTCTGCTGGATGAGCAACAGGAGGGATTTCAACACAAACCAACCTGGCAGAGAAACCCAGTGCCTGGGGCCAAACACTTCGGAGGCTAAAAATAAACCAGCAGCAGCGGGAGAGATACCAAGGTCCCTCCTCTGCTCCTGCCCACTGCCCCAGCCAGCACATTTCCTCAGCACCAGGGTGGCACAATGGAGCAAAGCCCTAGTTTGGCTCAGCCAGCAAGGAACCAACCCATTTTCCCATTTTCCTGGCTGAAAACTGCCGCAATCGTAGAATTTCCTTTCCTTTCCCACAGAATTCCACCCGCCGCCACGTCCCCCCGTAACTACAAATCAATATGTTTATAGTTTGCTCTTAAACTAGTGCCCATTAATTCCCTGCATTACTGTCGAGCAACGGAGCCAATTTTGCGGCTTATTGTGAAAGAGTAGAAAATGATGATGCCGGAGTGAGTTGAAAATCCACAAAATAGATCACAGTGGGTGGGATGCGGTTCTCGGGAAAAGAGCATCTTCCTCTCCCCACACCCACTCGGCAGCCTGGGTGCCGTTTTGGCACCCTCGCCGTGGCTCCCACACCTTCACCTGAGCCCCACCGTGGCCTCAGGAGCACTGGGACCACCATCCCCAACCATCCTGACCCCAACCTGGCCCCAGAGCGATGCTGCTGCACCGACACGGCTCTGAGTGTGCCCGATTGCTCAGCTATTGCAGCCTCAAAAATAGCACAGTGCTAGTCCTGGACATGGGCAATAGCCTGGAAAGGAACCCTGAAAGCCAATCCCCCCCAAAATGACTGAAAAAAAAGAGCAAAATGTGTTCTTCTGAAACAAGCTTTTTAAAACTGCTCCATGATTTTAAGGGTTACTGGCCTGGGAGGGCTGCTGCGACTAGGGACACTCAGCACTGTATTTCTCCTCCAGTTTCTCTGCCAGGAGTCCACACCAAGTAATTTCCACCCAGGATATGTATCGTGCACCCACAACTGCACACGTGCACGTTACCCACTTCATTCAGGCCGCAGCCACACCTCAGGACCTTCACAAATCTCCAGCTGAGCAGAACCCTCTGACCGTGGCCCCACAAGGTTCTTAAACAGAATCCCAAATCCCACCGTGGCCCTAAGCCGTGAGCAGCTGGCCCAAGTTAAGCTCAGGTTTAAATCCCCATGGCAGAGGATGTGATCCAGGGAGGATGGTGGCTCCTTCAAGTCTCGGGAGTTACCACCTCCTGGGACACAACACCAAACTGCATCTCCGAGCGACCCCAACGAGGCAGCAGGAGGATTAATAAATTAATTATTATAAAGCACTTTGAGGGCTTTTTGATGAAAGGATTTATGAGAGTACAAAGAATTACATAATTTATTATTCAGTATTATTATCACTCAGCATTGACTCCTCCTGCACGCTCCTGTGTGGCACCAGCCCGGTCTCCAAGGAGGGTTAAACAGCCCTGCAGCCTCGCTGTCCCCACCAGCACTATTCCAGCACCTGGCAGACGGGGGAGCTTGGCATTGCCAGGTATTCCTGGGCACTCAGGTGCCCGGAGACACAGAAAGGCACACGGAGATGGGTCCAAACCAACAGGACTTGGGCAGCCGGCACTTCAAAGAAGCCCTTCTGCGCCTTTAGGTGTCCAAGTGCCATTAAAATCTGGCCCCCAGCACCGTAAGTCAGGAGCAGAGTGGGGAGGGGAGCCAAGAGATGAGGTTTCCAGGCTCCTGCCTTTCCATGTCCAGTTCCCAGCAGGGTCTGGGACAACCTGCTCTGAACGCACGCAGGAAAATATTTCTCGCAGCTCACAGAGGCTGCTGACGGCAGCCCTGCAGCATCCTTGGCTCAACTTCCCTGTCCACAATTGCCCTGGCACCTGAGCCATCCCACGCTCCTCCCCTCCCATCTCCTGCTTGTCCCAGGATTGCTGCAACTGAGGCACGGCCAGAGAAACACCACAAATAGGAGATGGAGAGCCCAGAGGGAAAAAGCGACACAAGAAGCCACCAGGCACTGAAGAGCACTGAGGAGAAACAGAGGTCCTCTGTGTCCCATGGATGAGATACATTTGCAGAAAAGCCATGTGGGGCAGGGAGAGGGGGTGACATTTCCCTCTGATCCTACAGAACTGAGACGGGCCTTTTTGGTATTTGCTTTGTTTTGTGTGGAAAATTCATACAAACAGAAACTGATGCAATGGAAGGAAATCCCAGCCCTTCACGTACCGCAGCCACGGCTCACGCTGCCATGGGAACCTCCACGGGACAAAAGCAGGTTCCCATCAGTTTGGGCTGCTGGAGACATCTGCCCAGATGTGCTGTAGCAACAGCAGCAACAGCACCATGCACGAGGCAGGGACAGCACTCGCTCGGTAATGTGGCAGCCAGGACATGGGATGGGCAGCACAGGCCAGGGATGCTCTTGTGTCGGTCAGAAAGGTGCCTAAATATCAACATGGTGTGGAATAAAACCTTTTCCAAGCAGGCCCCCAGAAGTTCTTGAGCAGGCCGTGGATGTGTGTGTATGACTGTCCCCTGCTCCAGCTGTTCCAGCAGCCACAGCACAGGGGTCTGGATCAGTTCCTCCCCCTGTACTCAGTGCAGCCCTGTCCTCCTACCTGCCTCTCCTCTGCCTGGCTTCCCCAAAATACAGAAGGAAATGAGTATCTTTCCAATCTCCCAGGGCCTGAAGATAAATCAGAGGCTCTCAGCCGTGCCTGGGAGGGCCCTGTGAAGTGCTTCACCAGACAAGGGAATGCGAGCTCGCCTTGACAGCTGCAGAAAAGGGGCAGAAGCGCTCAGCAAAAGCAATTAATCCCAGAGACGAGAGGTGGAATGAGCAGAGCTGAACAAACAAACCCTGGAATTAGCGACAGCTCTCCCTGACAGGCAGCACACCACCAGCCACATGCTGCTGGGGCACGTTGGGATGCTGCACCAGACTCCAGCCACGCAAGGGGCCACGTGCTGCTGGGTGCTGCTGCCTCACCTGCACAGGTGCAGGGGTCTTTAAAAAGCAGCAGTGAGAGGTCCAGAGCAGGCAGGCAAAGCTCCAGACAGGCTGGAAACTCATTGAGGGAGAGATGAGAGGACCACAGCCTTTCTTGGAAAGGGTGCAGTGGAAAGGGGAGGGCACCCAAAAGAGAGGAGCAGAAAGCTGGGAATGAAGTAATTCAAAAAAGCAATGACCTGCTGGCCTTATCCAGCAAAGAGAAATCCCTGTGCCCAGAGACGTTGGTTTCACCAGTGCTGTATTTGGCTGGCTTCAGCTGCAAGACATGGGCCACTACTGCCTGTGTGCCCCGTGTCGGCCCCTCTGGTGCTGGCACCTTCCTGGCGCATAGGAGCCGCCCCAAGGGTGCAGAAAGCCCATGCCACAGGAGATCACCAGCAGATGAGGCTGTGCTGGGGCTGGCTGTTCCCAGATTCCTCTCCATCAGAGATCAGGTCGTCACAGTGGCTGCAAACGGAGCGGGCGACTGCAGCACAGCATTAACGGCACCTGGCCCGGCGCGGCTGCACTCGCCGTGGGCGACAGCTGCAGTGAGGACACCAAAACCCAGCTCAGCTCCAGCCGGGGCTCTGCCCACCTGGCACTGCCACCTTCTCACTATTTCCTCCCCCTGAGCACTTTGAGGAAGCCCAGCCGGGGTACCCCAACCTCTCCTAGCATCACACCCGGTTTGGCTATGCGGACATGCCCCCACCACCTGCCCTCCTCCCGCCTGCTGCCGGCTGTGCCACGGCAGAGAGCAGCCCCGCGTGTAGGGTTGTGCAATGCACCAGTATTGCCTCTTCTCCATATGGGAGAACTTGCTGCATCCTAATCTATTGCCTTTTTGGGTAAGCGCTGCCGTGGGACTGCAGCAATGACAGAGGGGAGAGCTCGCAGGTCTGCTGCAC
Source organism: Struthidea cinerea (assembly GCA_013397865.1). Lineage (NCBI taxonomy): Eukaryota > Metazoa > Chordata > Aves > Passeriformes > Corcoracidae > Struthidea > Struthidea cinerea. The sequence goes on along the minus strand of VZTI01003657.1, from coordinate 290,876 downwards.
GTTTGGAGAATATCTGCGACCTGCAAGCGGGGAGGCAAACTTGAGCCACGAAAGCCTTTGTTTCCTTTGTGCATCCTTCAGGGAAAAAAAAATGATTTTGCTAAAACTGGATGGCTGAGGCACCAGCCACGTTAATGAGATTACGGTGGAGGTCCAGACGGGAAAGCCACTCGCTCAGAAAATCAGGTTATTAAACCGATACTGAGATACTCAGAAAAATATCGAACTCGCCGGTGTCGGGCTCTTCTCTCCACTTCAGAGCGCAATAACAAAGGGAACCCCTCCAACTAACGCACCCAACTTTGGAAGCCACCCAGATGCTCGGCACCCCGCTCCGGGAGCTGCTGCCGGGCTCCGGGGAGGCAGCGCGGGGAGGACAATCCCCGCGGCGGGCCCTGGGTACCGGGGGCCGGGCAGCCCGGGAAAAGGATGCTCGGGGCAGGGGCGGGGGGGCGACGAGGGAGGGTGCGATGCTCCGGTGGGCGCCGCGGGCGGGCAGGATGCGGCCCTGGCCCCGCCGTTCCCGGAGGCTCAGAAATAGGCCACGGAGGATGGTTTTTGTAAAAAAACAGCGCGTTCCCCTGGCTCGCTGCCCCTCTCCGTGTCTCTGCTGCCTTATGGGTTTTTTCCTCCTCCCAGGCCAATCCCTGAATTCTTCCAACAAAGCTCGGCCGAGCCTGCGCCCTCCCCGGGAGCGGCCCCGCAGGAGCCGCGGCACCGACCCGGGGGAGCGGCGGGGCCGGGCGGCAGCGCGGATCCCATCACACCCCCGGCATCCCCCCGGCAGCCCCCCGGGCACTCACAGTACGTTTTCCTGGTCAGCTCTTCCACAACTTCAGGCTTCAACTTGCTGTTGGATTTGCCCATGGTGGCGGCAGCGCCTCTGAGCCCGCCGCCTCCCGGCCTCGCTGCGGGGCACGGAGCGGCGGGGCCGCTGCCTCGCTGGGGCTCCCGGCCCGGCTACATCCCGGGGGGGCGGCGGCGAGGGGGGCGGAGGGGTCTTTGTTGGAGGGGTTTGGCCGCAGAGCCGCGCCGCGGGGCCGCGCCGCGTGTGCGTGTCCGTGTGCGTGTCCCCGGCTCCACGCGCCCTCCCCGCCCTCCGCCGCCGGGCGCGGA
>VZTI01003657.1:236896-289686 GCA_013397865.1 Struthidea cinerea | reverse complement strand
GAACACTCGGAGGGAAATGTGGGGAATAATCGGGGTCCTGCTTGCGGGGGGCTGATGGGCAGCGGGGGGATGAGGAGAGAGAGGACCTAGCGGTGGGAACACAGAGCCTGTAGCAAGGCTGAGCTCGGAGTCCGGGGGTGACCTTGGTGGCACATCAACACCTCCAGTTCCAACCCCTGGGTTCCCCAGCTGAAGAGGGGTCTGTTCCCGACTTGGAGGAGTCGGAGCCTTGTGGGTCCCTTTCAACTCAGGATGTTCAGGCTGAGAGAGCTGGGGTTGTTCAGTCTGGGGAAGAGAAGGCTCTGTGAATACCTTAGAGCCCCTTCCAGCGCCTAAAGGGGCTGCAGGAGAGCTGGAGAGGGACTTTGGACAAGGTCATGAAGGGACAGGACAAGGGGGAATGGCTTCACACTGCCAGAGGGCAGGGTTTAGATAACAGAAAGAAATTCTTCCCTGTGAGGGTGGTGAGGCGCTGGCACAGGGTGCCCAGAGAAGCTGTCGCTGTCCCCTCCCTGGAAGTGTCCAAGGCCAGGATGGATGGGGCTCTGAGCAATCTGGTTTAGGGGAGGGTGTCCCTGCCTGGAAAGAGGGTTGGACTAAATGATCTTTAAGGTCCCTTCCAACCCAAACCCTTCTGTGATTCTACCATTCTCTCACACCAGGGCTCCACTGAGTCTTCACTCGCTCTCTGCAATGTGTAGAGAGAGAGATGAAGTTCAATCACTTCAAAAGCCCCACAGATTCAACCTACAGCAGGTTTGTGGTGCAGCCAGGAAACCATACAAGTGTTAAAAGCAGCAGCACCCAGCTTTTCCCCACCTCAAACCCATGCAGGGCTTTGTGCCTCCACAACAGCTCAGTGTCTGTGTGCAGTCATTAGCTGTACCGATGCACACGATAAATACAGTTTTCTTCCCTCCTGTGTTGCAATGAGGGCCCTGCTGGAGCTGCCTGGGCATGCCTGGGACTCCTGTGGTAGCAGCCAAAGAGGGGGAAAATCCGTGCCTGGATACAGCCACACCTGTCTGCGAGGCTGTGGAGAGCCCAGCACAACGCACACGGGGTGTTTGCCGAGGCCACAGAGGAGCACAGCTGACACAGCGCTGCTCTTTGCACCTTTATTGTTTTTAACCAGCCAAACGTTGCCTGACACTCACTTATCCAGGGATACACTCCCCAAGTGGATGTTTCTAAAATGCCTCGTCCTCCATTACCCAGCCTCACACAAACGAGCTCATTGAGGCAGAAGAGGATAAAAACACCATCACCGTGTCCCAGCAGCGGCACAGCCCAGGGGATGAGCTGGAGGGATGGCACTGAGCGACAGGGGATTGGCAGCACATGGCAGTGAGAGCTCTGTGAGGCTCTGTCTCCCCTCCAGCATCCCTCCCAGTCGCTTCCAACATTTGCAGGGCTTTTAGGGACAAAGGCCTGCCTGCAGCTTCAACGTAGGCCTCAGCAGATTCCAGTCTAGTCCCTAAATGTGCTGCAAAAATGTCCTGTGCAGCCCCTTCTTTGCTGCCCATCAGCAAAACACCAATTTTTGCAGTATTTCCCTTCTTCTGTGGTCCCTGGGCTGTAACCACATTGCAGCAGGGGTGTCCTTTTGTGTGCAGAGCACGGCCTGTCCATGCCCAGCTGGGGGTCCAGCAAGGTCCCAAACCTTCCCTGCACAGCACAGGCATTCTAGCACAGGCTCTGCTGCTGCAAAACTGATGTTGAATGGATTTAATTCTATTTAAAACTCTACCCTGCCTCCACCACACGGAACGCTGAGGAGAGAACTCAGATCACACAGACGAGAGGAGAAAAGTAATCGGAAACTATGCAAGCCAGTCACTTTCACTTCCCAATTATTAGCTTTACCCCTATTACTGTTTCAGTAACAACACTAGTGACATTTTCTAGGATGAAGTGACATTTCTACAGGCAGAGAAACACAGCCCAAGCCTGGAAAGACTCCTGGGGCTGATAGGATTGAAATCTGAACAGCGACTGGGGCACAAAACAATTGCGCCCAGCTGAATGTGGTCAGTGCGCCCAGGGAAGGAGCTGGGTTGTTTGCTCAGAGGAAAATCCAATGCAGGCCAGTCCTTGAGAGTAGTTTTGCTTTATAAATCCCCCTGGCTCTCTCTTCCAAGACAGACCTCAGGCATTGCTCACATCTCTCACCATCAGCAACAGCAGCACAAGCTCAGAGCCAGCCCAGCCCTGACCCAGGCTGGCTTTTTGATTAAGCAACGTGTGCCGCTCGCAGGGCTTCCACTGTCTGATCCCCACAGTGCAGCCACGGAAATGATCATCATTCCCTGGGCGGTATTTGCCGTCACTGCCTCGGTCAGAGCGGGTTCCTGCTCAAAGGGAAGCTGTTACCTCTCCTGCCACGCCAGTGCTGGAGGTTGGGATGGATCCGATGCTCCACGTTCTGACTGTAAAAGCTGGGAGCTGTGTGGGCTGCACAGCCGAGTGTGTGTCTGCAGAAAGCCTTTCCTTCCTCGGGTATCTACTTGAAAGTGTTTAATAAAACCCTGGAGTTCTTTTTCGCCAGGACACAGCAAGTCTGTCAGGCTCAGCCAGGCAGCCTTTTGTTCCACGTGGGCTCACCAGGCTGTGCACATTTAATCAGCATCCTCAGACGCCATCACGGGGGTTTTCCCCAACGCATCCTTCCTGATTTAATTGTCAGGATTGCAGCTGCCTCGTGGGAATAGCCCTGCATGCAAGCAGCGAGGTGCAGTCCGCCCCAATCTCGTGTGCTCACTCCGTGCTTCATCACAAATGCTCTTTTCTTTCCCCCTTCGTCCTCCTCACTGATGTGCTCAGACCTAAAAAATGAGTGGTGTCACACAGCCCAAGCACAGCACCCACTGAATCGCTCCTTGGGCATGGCTGGAGCTGTTTGTGGGGAAACTGGGGATGGGGCAGTAGCCACTATGGCATACTTGCACTCTTGGACGTGCTTTGACGCAGAAGCTGCCCCAGGAAAAGGAGAAGAGAGGCAGGGGATGGACTCTGGGTAGCTCATCCCATCCCCTTCCTCGCTCCTCCCCTTCCCAGGGCTGGAGGAGGCGCCACGCGGGGTCCGTTCAGGCTTCGGGCTTCTCCAAACCGCTTTTCCCTACTGCATCACGAAACCCACACATCCACCCACCCATCCGTCACAGTTGTCTTTGTGGCCAGTGTCACCCCCAGTCATGTCAGCTTGTGAAACATCCCCCTTCCACATCCACCCACCCAAAAGCAGATCGAGAAGATGCTCCAAAACCAACAGACCACATGAGCGAGGAATCTGTGACTGGAGACACCAGTCTGGCAGTGAACTCACGGAGCAGAGCACACACAGCTTGCAGTTTGTGCTTTTTTTGCGGAAAAGCCAAGTTTTGCTCAGAGTTTTCTTGTGCCAAAGCAGGAGTGGGTCAGCAGGGGAGTGGTGAAGCATCAGAGCCTGGAATGGGGAAGGAACATACAGAGGAGATTAATTATATCACCTACAAAAATAGTTGCTATTTTAAGGTTAATGCTTGAGTGATCTGACTCAGTCAGAAAAAGAGCCAAAGGAATTATTGGCATCAGCTCTGGCTGCTCCCCCAGACAAGCCATGGTCACCGCTGGCACAGAGAGGCACCAGAATAGCTGCTTTTCCAGAGGATTTGGAAAAAAAATGCCATTAGAGTGAGTTCAACATCCTGGTGCAACAACCGCAAGCACAGGAATGCATCAGCTCGTCCTGGGGACAGCCTCGGCCTCCCAGGCATCACCCGCATCTCAGATTACAACCATTTTACATACGTATGATCTCAAGACTGTGAGCAGCTTTCAACGGGACTCCACAGCTTCCAGCTCACCAACCAGGGTGCTCCTGCAGCTCTTCTAAGCTTGACAAGATGCGAGTGAGCTGCTCTTGCTTCACCCCTGGTATCACTGCAGGTCACAGCAAGCACCCAGTGCTGCCATTTACCAACTGCTTTGATAGCTAAGCTGTATATGACTAAAGAAGAAAGCCCTTAAAAATCAAGATTTATAACCCAAACCACTCCAAGACTCTGACTCCAGCAGCTCTACTGGCTATCACTGCTATAAATTAATTTATATCGCACAACATTTTAATGTCAATACATCACATGGCTTCAGAGAAACGCAACAGACACAAAACACACCAGGTTTTTGGGTAAGTGGTAGCAGAAATGGTGCCCTGCAGGCTCTTTCCCCAGGAAATGGAAGTGTAGATGCTGAAATGATGGCCAAATGCAGTGGAAGGTCTGGAAATCACAACTGTGCCAAGGCTGCACGTACAGCTGTCGCTCGAGCCTGACACACAGCCGAGGCGCTGAGCGTTACAATTTGCTACGCTATTAATTTCTCTGTTAAATTCTAGTTTATTTTTTAAAGCCTGTATTCTCTTTACAGCCTCTGGGGCTGTAATTGTTATGCTAATGTAGGAAGCCGGGAAGGGTGGCTGTGGTGAACTCATCAGCTGCTCTCCTATTGCCTGCAGTTTGCAGGCAGCCCTGGGCTGAGACAAAGCCAAGCAGGAGGAGGTTTTGTGGCTCTTCCTTCGATCTTCCTTCACGGCACATCACAAATCCCGGCTGGCAAGTGGGAAATCACCCTTGTTCTGCTCCTGCCGTCCTCGTCCTGCAGAGGTCAGCCCAGCCACCTTGAGCCTTGAGCCAAGGCTTGATTCTAGACAGGCTGAAAATAAAAGGCTCCTCATAAGAACAACCAAGGAGCGCTGTGCACTTTGTCTGGGTGAGATAAGATCACAGTCACAGAGGCGGCAGCAGCATTTTGCAGCAAAGACTCCCGGCAGCATCCAGCAGCACCCTCAGGGCTGGAAGAGGGGTTGGAGAAGCTGTTCTCCACATTGTTCTCCACACACTGTGCAGGTGACTCGAGCACTGCTCACCAGGTCTGCTGCCAAGCTTCAGCAGGGGTTTTAATAACAAACCCCACACCTGTGAGAGAAGTGTCCTTAAATCTGAAAGAAGGTTTGGAGCAGAACAAAGCTTTTAAAAAATACGCATATTTGTAAGAACCTTCAAAATAAAGGGCAGTCACGTGGTTTCCAGCTCTTCTGTGATCCTGCCTGGATGTTTGCTCCGAAGGCAGCTCCGTATCCATTCCATGCTGAGCTCTGAGCATGCAGAGGGCACAGGGAATGGGTGTGGTGGTGGGTTTCACATCACAAACTAGACAGAAATCAGCCTCTAGATTACTCATGAATCCTGCGTTGGCTGATCAGCCCCTCGGTGCCTGGGCTCTGTCTGCTGACGACATGTGGAGGCTGGGGCAGCTACAGGGGCTGGTGGCTGCTGACCTGCTCTGGTTTTAAGACAAGACAAAAGTCTCTTGAGCAAGCTTTGTAGGCAAACTGTGCAGTCAGCAGTGACGTCTGCCCACCCGAATCCTACCCTGCAATCATTAGAAAAAGAAACAACAAAAAACCAAACCAAACAAAACCATAACAATCCCCCAAAACCATTCAAACATACAAAATCGACCTGATCGACCTGTACCTATTCTTCAAATTTTGTTGCTGTTTAAGAGTATGAATTTTTGCCTCCCATAAGGCTGCTGTGATTCATGGCAACACTCGGGCATTGTGTGCTTGGTAAATCCCAGCAGGTATTTCCACCCGGATTTTGCAGCAACAGTTAAAACCCTGACTGGCTCAGAATACAGATTAGGGCACACACCCACCGGCTTCATTTCAACGTGTTCCTCCTGTGGAGCAGCCAGGCTCACTCAAGGCATCTACGAGGTTTAACAGTAAAACTAAAATGACCCCCCAAAACCAGGAATTATGCACACAATATACTTCCCACTGAGATAAGCAAATGGAAAATGGCTCAGCCAGGCATTTCATCCAGCTCACAGCCAACGAGGGGTCATTCCCTGCAGTGTATTTAGCAATGATTTGTCCAGCCTAGTGTTGATTATCTAAAACAACACAGAACTGCCTCCATTTCTCCAGGGAGATTATTTGCAGCCAAACTCATTGGCAAAGAGTTTCTCCTAACATCTTGTTTTCCTCTGCTTTCGTTACATCTCACCTCTCCACAGCTCAGCCTTTGGCCACACTAATTCCAAACCCATTTCTGTGGGTTTCCCCCATGCAGCCATTTCGGACTGAGCTACAGCTTCTTGGCTCTCTTTAATCATCACTTAGTCAGGCTTACAGCTTTAATTCTTGTAATCTTCTGCCATTGCCCAATTCCTTCATCTCAGTCACTGCAGCTGTTCTTTGTAGCCCCTCCAATTTGGCTAACACCTCCTGGTGTGAGATCCATCCCAAAATGAACAAGTTTGGCTTCTCCCGGGAGAGGCAGATCAATACCTTCACAGCTGTGCTGGGTGGAGGACTCTTTCCAGCTTCACAGAGCTCCTGCAGAACAAAGATCCTGAGTAGTTCAGGGAAGAGGCAGCTGGAGCACTGACAATGACTCTTCCACACCCGCAGTAAGCGGTGGGTGCGTTCTCAGGGAGAAGCTGGCAATGGGATATTGTGCCACCTTACCAAAATGACTCAGGACTGAAGGCATAGAGAAGATCTGCACCCCTGAACAATGTCCTCAGGGACTAAAACCCCCCAAACCTATTACTACACTTACAGGTGACCCATGTTTTAACTGCTCCTTTCATCGAGGATGCTCTTGCCAAGCTCAGCACAATCATCTGACGAGGGAGCAGTAAAAGGAATTTCACACCGTCCCTTCCATTTCAATCCTCACCTATTCCACCTGCCGCCGCTGTAACAACCTCACCTCCCATGCCTGTTTATTTTTTTTTCAGGAATACAAGAGCCATCTCATGTACTGTGTCTCAGCCACCCCACAGAGAATATCCCACAGGGGAGAAGAGCCACAACAAAGCAGTGTCACCCCCAATTACACCATTTTCTATGGATGAGAGGGGAGAAAGAGAATGGATGACATGCATTTTTTACTACTTAAGACAGAAGAAAGCCCTTGCCTCCTAACCAAGGGCCCCAATATCAGGATCAGCTGTGCCAATACAAGCTGTGTTATTACCTCTGCTGTACAAAGCAATTTGGTTTTTATTGACCACTCGCTATATAGGGCACTACAACACTCTTCCCTCATTAGAGCCTGTCAGTCAGAAGGCAATGGAAAGCAAAAACAAGATTTAAGGAGAAGGCAGCTCTTTGTAGTCATGAAGATAACCTTGCTCGAGCAAAAGCACTGACAGCAGGCAGCCCAGACTGCAACAAGGAGCTGCAAATGATCAGACAGCCGGGAATTTCAGACACTGGAAGAAAAACCTTAGTACAGGTAGAACAATTTACCTTCCCTGGGCAGGAAAACACCTACAAAATTGCATCCAAACACAGAACACGGAGGAAAGTTTTGTTAGCTCTGGTTTTGTTTCTTCTGCTCCCTATGTAAGTCTGCCAGATGACCTCTGCTTGCAATAGACCTCAAATACTGCGAGCTCTTCTTTGTGTCTCCTTGGAGAAAATGGTCAGAAATAAAATTTTCCATGGATAACTTCATTTGGTTTCCTTCTCAAGTGAGTGTTACCACAATTTAGTCCCACCTTACCCACTCCACCCCTAACATTTCACCTTTCCTTATGGCTGAGGGATGTTTTGGCTCAGTGCAGGCAACTCCGGGGATGAGTCTCAGAGCTGCTGTCAGGGAATGCTAAAGGGGAATGTTTTAAGGCCAAATACACAACAGACACAATATGCAGAAGATGTTCAGTTTGGAGAAACCTGCCTTAAAGAGATTTAGGCCACTCCAGTGCAACAACCAGTGACCACCCGCATCGGGAAAGTTTGTTCTAACCTACAGTGGGGTATTAGGAAATCCAAATTCCAAGTACTTTTTATAGTTTAGCTCCCTGGTAAAACACCACCCACCCAGAGGCTTGAGGCAACACAGAACTGGCTGCTTGGGAGGCACAGGGTTGAGAAGACAGGCTATTTCTGGCGTTACCCCTCGGTGGTAGGATGAGAACCATAGGCTGAACTGTAAGAAACATCTTGAAGACTCGAATTTCGTGCTGAAGGACATATGTCTTTTGAGGGACGGGGGATTATCGGGAAGAACACTTCACAGGAATGCTGTGCCCTCCTCATCCCTGCCAACCCAACGAGTTTGCAGAACTGAAATGCAAGGTTAGATCTCAACACCTCAGGAAGAGCACAACTACAGACATTCCAAATTACCATCAGTCTAACCTAAAATAGGTCAAGGATCTTGCCCCTCTGAGATAGTGGGGCCAGATCCACCAAAGATATTAGTTAACAGTAAGTTTCTATCCTTAACTTGTACCTGGACACCAAGGTTCAAAGCATCAGCTCCTTCTCTGCCCTCGCCTGGCAAGTTGACACCAGAGACCACAGGGCTGGAGAGCAGCAACAAGCCCAGATGCTCCTGCATTCCTGCCTGCCCCAGACTGCAGGAGACACAGGGCCGTGAGAAACACTTTTGTCCAAGATTCAGTCCACAAACTATTGCCTAAGTTCAGATTACAAACCTAAAAGAGCAGCTGGGCATATACAAGCACAGCTCCAGCACCAGGAGCTCAAGAAAAGGCACCTCAGTGAACCTCTCTGGGTCACTGACAGGAAAGCTTTTCCCTTCAAAAGAAGTTTTCCACACAAGTTTTGTGATTTGGCCCTGTATCCGTGATGCAGATGTTGATGGCTGGAAACAGAAGTTGAGCACAGGGAAATGCAGACTTTGGGATCAATGGGTGAGCTTGGCTCCTGGTAGTTCAGAAGGAGAAAATAAGATGCATTAAAAAGTTCTTTCTGGTCAATCTTTATTTTACACATTTGCATCACAGCAGGGAAACCAAGTTACACAGACTGTCCTGACTTGTCTCTACCTTGTTTCTCTTCAAATACTGTTTGCTGTTCTTTTAATAAAGTTTAAAAAAATACTGAAAAAAATCCATTTTTACATCTGAACAGAAACTGAGGAATAGGATATTTACAGGTCACCAAAACCCCAGGAACTGGACCTTGCTGTACACAGAAAAGTCTTTTTTAGTTCTTCTGGAGGTCATTTACTAAATGAATTCAAACCTACATTGTACAAGGTGCCCTAAAGCTGTTTAATGACACAAGAGGATCTAGAATTAATTATTAATAGTTCCTAAAGGGCAAGGGAAGCTATTTAGACCCATACTCTGTTTTGATAGAGCAGGTACCAGCTCCACTGGCTACAGGATGAAGTGCTTCTGATGATGTGGAGGTCAGACTCTAGTACACAGAGAGCAGAACACTTGAGTGAAATCCCACAGGGAAATATTTATTAAGCATTGTCCTTTCTAGAGGATTGCTGCAGTCAAAACATAAATGGGTTCTTGAGCCAGTCAGCCTACAAGGAGTGACTCTTTTCTCAGCCACTTTCTTCCTACACCACTCAACATCTGAGTATCAGTATTTTCCTAAATCCTGTTCCAGCCACTTGGGAGCACAGGTCATGTGCAGTTCTCCCTGGATCATTGCTATATCCAGGCAAGAAACTACAAGGGGAAACATGCACAGTTTCCCAATATCGCTAAGGACAAGTGATTAATCAGCCCAAAACAGTGTCATATCCAGCAGCTACAAAAAAGAAGCCAAATTAATTCAATTTAGAACAACATTTTACAGCAAATCAACCCCAGGGAAACACAAAGAAACGTTGGTCAAGTGTCTCTGGGCAGCACCACCTCAGCTTTCGTGAAACATTGAGGCTACTGACGCTACACACAAGGTCACAGTTTCAGTGCGAGTCCCACTATGTTCAAACCTCACTGCACCTCCCACTCCTGCAGATCACAGCTCCTCACTCTTTGTACACAGCTGAAAAATGGGGACATGCTCTATGAGTGAAGTAGGGATCATAACACAGGATCTATAAAACATCTGCTTTAAAGTGACAGCAGTCTGTTAGCTGGCATTACAGGTCAAATTGAAGGAGACAAACCAGTTAGGCTAAAGGAAGAAAGATTTCCTTCCTTCTCCTTAATAGGTAGGGAACTCCAGTTCTCAACAAAGCCTACAATACCCAATATTTGCTTTAAATTGAGAAGTTTTCAAATAAACAACAAAATCCCGTCCCTTCTCATCAATTTGATTGTCAGTGACTCGACTGCTTTTCTCTAAGAGGAACACACAGTAAGGAAAAACGACTTTAAAAATCTTCCACAGGACTTCCACCAGATGTGCACACTGGAGTGATCTGGACATGCCCTTTAATGGCCAGAAGGAATGTTACAGTGCTCAAGGATACATGGTGGATGCACGCTCATGCTAGAGAGAGTCCACTTAGCTTAGAAAAAATACATCTTCCACACTATGAGCTCCAGACAAAATGCTGCAATGCAGCAAATTTTTACAACATGCTTTCCCAGGGTATGCCAGCATGGAAATCCAGGAACAGGGCACTCAGCTGGAGGGAAACACTGAGCCATGCACTGCACACATCATGACATGCCGAGTTAGATGACAACATGAAAGAGCATCTTAATAGGACGGCATGTGGCTTCTTCAACTCAAAGTGCTCCACTATGAGCAGGCAGCAGCAGTGTTCCAGATGACCCCATTATGTCTTGCTTTCTTTCAGTACATCTCTTGATGAACCATCAAGGAAAACACTTTCCAGCCTGAAGAATGCAAGAGTCTGGCAGTTGCACTGCAAGGAGGATTCCTCTGGAAGACAGCCTGCTGAGCAGCTACGGCAGGAAGGAGGAGTGCAGCAGGGGCACGTGCATGTCAGCATCCACAGGGATTTATTGGGGCATAACCTGCATTACAAGTGAAGACTGAACCAATCTCACTTTTATCTGCAGAGGGGACTGAGTGCTCCGCTGCAGCAACATACGGGAAAGCATTCAAACCATTTATTCCCATTGCACCAGACCTGCCGTTCCAGGGCTCCTGTCACTCTGCTGCTGGGTACTGTTGGGGTGACTGCTTCAGCTCCTCACTTCAGTAAAAGCAGCGACAGGGAAGTAAAGCTGCATATCCCTAAAAACGATCTGTAATCCACAACAGCTCCTCTCGCTTCCCTCCCTTCGAGAGGCAGAGCTTCCTACCAGATAAGCAGCATCAGCATGTGAAAGGCAAGCACTGATTATCCTGCCTGGGAAGCTCCAAGCTGCTGCACTCCACTAGCCCTGGAGTCATGCAATGCCAGTCATGCAGCTGTGGGTTTGCCTGGGAAGGAGGGGAGGGAGCAGGGCTGTCTTTGATGCTCTGCAGTGCAGCACTCACTGTGCTGGAGAGAAGCACAACTGCGGCCATCCTCGACACCCTCCAACATCCCAGCTGCCGTCCCACCCATCACATCCATCCTACACCCCTGCACGAGAGACTTTTTGTCCTGCTCCAAGGAATTGCACCAGAGAAAATTCACTTGGGAAACGGCCGCAAAAAGATTCTTTTGGGTTTTGACTTGTCCATGACTTTGATTTTCCTTCCTATGCTCAGGTCTGACCATTTCCTGCTGCTTGGCATCCTGTGTAAAGCACCAGCTACAGCTGGTTGTAGAGCTGACTGCTGAAGCTCAGGGCTGAACCTGGAAAAAGCTCTTGTAAAAAAATACTTCCAGAATACTGCTGTGGCTTTTCATGCCAAGACAAAAAGAAATGGCCTGGTTTTTTTGGCCTTTGATTGGTGAGCCAGGGACTTGGCAGATAAACCTACATAAACCATATGCAACTTTAGCAAAAAAACTGCATATAAAAAAAAAAGAGAAACCTGAGACTAAGGTAACAGCACCTGCCAAATTGTCAGCTCCACTGATGCTGAGGTATGGAATAGGCAGCTGTTTGGAACCAGCTCAGCACTCCCTGGGATCACAGCACAGCCCTCATGGTTTTCGTGAACTGCCACACCCATGACAATTTCACATCTCATTCACAAAAGGAATTAGCAGGCTCTAGAATAGCATCGTTCCTGACAGCACATCCTTATCCCTTACACACCTCAGTGCCAACACACTTCAAGTCTTCAGTGGGCTTCTCTGAATAAACTTTACAGCCTGTTTGAGCAGCCCTTTGGATGCAGCGAGTGACACTTCCCTGGGACAGAGTAACTGCCGACGAAGAGGATGAGTTTTTCAGGTATTGCATTTAAGTGTATGATGAGCTGGGACTGCCCGTGTTTGTTTATGGTCCGATTTCTCACACTTCAGCTAAATATGCGGAAGATTTCTTCCTACAGAAGGCCAAAAAGGCCCATAGGTCACCAAACAGCCTTTGCAGTGGTGTAGGATCTCTTCCCACTAAAACTGTCTCACTGCAAGGCAATGACAGCAAAGTTAAACCATCACTGCTGTGATTACTGTGAAGTTACAGCTGAGGAGGAAAACAGAAGAGGACTCTCTAGCCAGAGACAAATGCTATTCTTGTGCTTTATCTGAAGAGAAAGCAGTTCCAGGTATCAAAGCAGATTTGTTTCTACCATTTCCATGGTGCACAGAACCAACACCTGGGAAAAGAAGTGGCAATGGGAGAAAGTGATGCTGCTCCTCAAACAGCAAGTCTTGGTACAGACAGCTCACCAACAGCTCCACAATCCCAGCTCAGGAGTGAGGAGGTGTTTCAAGATTCTAGAGGAAATCCTCCTTCTCAGCTTGAAGAATAAAATAACCTAGTGGCTAATCAGCTGTGCCCCAGAAATGTAGTCCCTCCAAAAAACCAATTCCTGAATGAGTCTGTAAGCAATGCTGGCACAGCCAGAGCTCTGATGATGCCTCTCCCCGACACCCTGGCAGAAGCACTCGGCTCAACAGCACCACATGTCCCTGTCTCTGCATGAATATTAAGGCTTCAGTGGGTCAGTGACTTACACTTGATTTATTTTTGTTAAAGCTAATCCTCATTTCACCAGCGAGCCACTTCCATCCTTCCCCAAATTAACAGCCATTCTCGCTACTACAGCTCTGGACACCAACTGCCCTACTGACAACCCCAGGGACTACAGAGAAAACACATGAGGCATTTTGGAACATATCTGTAAAGACTCCACTGCAAGTCTGCAGCTAACAGTCAAGGATTCCATAGTCCCCTGCATCAAGGTTCTGGTCATAATCTTCTCCTCTCCTGACAAAAACCAAGCATTTAGGACTGGGAGTTACAGTTGCCGGTTTTTGGTGGCAATACCACTTGGAGTAGTTCTGCTCGTCTCAAACAGCAGTGTCATTAATCCTACACAGCCAGAGAGGTACAAGTAGCCATCCAGAGAGGCCCAGTAACTCAGGATAACTGTGAACCAGAGATTTATGCTGCAGTAAAACAGCTAGACAGATTTCCATTGGAGAGTCTGGTACTGTTTACACTGTGCCAGAAAGGAGTGACTTTTGAAACGCCTTGGAAATATTTTATGAAGGAAACCAAAGTGCTCTGGGTCACAGCTTGAAAGTAAACATTTAGGCAGACCCCTAAAAAGCAAACAGCAGTCTTACACCTCCTGTGTACTTGTTGTCAGGTGGGGGTGAGTCAAGAGCAACTCCATGAACAGTGGAGAATGTACATAAATGCTTATTGCACTATGGGCTTAGTGCTTAATGGAGAACAGTCACTTGTTTCCTGTACAGCAACACATCTGAAAACCTGACACATTCAGGTGGACACCTGCAGGGATAAGACAAGAAGATACTTATCACCTCTTACACTTGTACGAGCAGTGGCAGAAGTCATCTGATCCAACACCCGTTCAGTCTCTCAAATAACTGCAGTTGTTCCTATCCATTTGTTCTGCAATGTTTTGTCCATTCCAAAAGGAGAGTTTATAAAAAGAAAAAAAAATACTTACATGTCTTTATCTTCTTTTCCCACCTTCTGACAGGCTTTGCGAGTCCCAGCATACATGTTACATAGCAAGTGTGTGTGTATATATATGAGCATTATATAAAATATATTCTTTACATACACACTGAAGATCCCTCTTCACATAAGTATTACACATTCTGAAGAACGTAACAAGTCAGAATAAAGAACTGATCCAGAAAGGGGGGAAAAAAAAAAAAGCTACCCAAAATCCCTAGGAAAGCTTCACACTCCTTGCAGGTACCAGGAGATCCCATTTTCTTATGATCAAAGGAATAGTTATATTTCTGCACTGCTTTGCTCCCCCTAGACATACCCCACTCTGCAGTTTCAGTGGTGAGGAGTGCAAGTTGCTCCCTTTCCACTGAGAGTAATATTAATAAATTAAAAAAGTTTCTCTGAAAGTGCTGCCTTAGTCCAGTCCATCATGCCACGTTTTCCCATTCGCCCTGAGGCTCTGCTGAACCATTCACCACTTTCTTGACCTTCTTCATGCCCTCCATTACTCCTGAAGTCGTCACCCTGGAAGAGAAGGGAGAAGCATCAGACATCAGACCTTGAACTGTAAAATCCATTTCAGCAACAGCTCACACCCATCTTCCTGCGCCTATCAAACAACACATCTCACATCTCTTTACCAACACTGAGCAGTTTCCATGTTTGGTCTCTTGTATCATCTTGGACACAACACAGATGGGCATTAGAAGCACAGCCACTGTCCTTGAGCACCTCAAGGCCCTTCCCATCTATCATTAAACTAAAGCAGCAAGTAATATTGGCTCATACTTCAGAAAAGATAATGGGTGGTTAAACCAGGTGTTTGTTTGCTGAATTTGAGCAGTTCACTTAAAACCCCCCTTTTACTATACAGCTGATCACCCTTATTTCTGTGACTTTCTTCTGCATTTCAAAAGGTACAACAAATTACACAAATACACACGCAGTGGACAGTGCCCCAAATGAACCTCATTAGCTTAAGGCACACAGCTCCTCTTAACAGCAAAATGAGCAGCAACACAACAGAAGCGAGAAGTCATCATTTTTATACCATCCAAGTCTGGATTTGTCATGGCAATCTGACCACTGAACTACAAAGCCTCGCAATACCATTCAACATTAGGTAGACTGAACTGTTTATCCAGGCAGAACAGCACCATTCCTCTTGGAACTGCCTTGGCTCTCCAACAGCTCTTCAGCTCAGCAGCTTTTCTCTGCTGCTACACAAAACAGGCAATTTGGATGCACAACACATTTCCTTTATTCTTTTGCACAGTGTGATTCTCATTCCATACAGGTATTTTTTTCCCCCCACAAGCATGTTACAAAGGTTGTTTTGGATGCTGAAGGTAAGAGTGTCAATAGCTCAATGCATTCCCAAGGGATGCCTGGAAGCACACGCAGACCTGTCCTGTTCAAAGCTGCCCCTGTTGGTCTGTGAGCGCTTTCACCTGCTGTTTACCATGTCAGAGTGCTTTATTTGATCAGAGCTGCTAACTACATCTCCCCAGCATCACCCCAAGAGGAGAAGTCATCTTCAGATAACACTCTTCTTCCCTTAGTTCCATGTTAGATCCCAGCTTCTGTTCATGTACTGTAAAAATAATTTACTCAGCCCGCTGTGTTCAGTGATATTCCAGCACGGGCCATACTGGGATCGTCAGTGGTTCAGACATTTTAGAGTGGGCCTAGATGAGCTTGGGCTTAATAGGAAAGGGTCACAGGAGTACAGATCAAATAACTTTATTCCCTACTAAAATAAAAGAAGTACAGATAAAAGTAAGCAGGTTGCTTAAAGGAGAAAGATGGAATTAGCGAACAATTAACATTTCCTAGAAGAGGTCAAACTAATCAGTACAGAGACATCTAGATCTCTCAAGTTCTCCCTGTTGACAAATGTTTCCCCCAGTCATATAGGAAAAAATCTGGGGAAACATAAGCTAGACAAAACCAAAGTAGATGGATAACTAATTGGAAAAGTATGCATTGAGATGTACTTAATGGTTTCCTGTCAAAAATGTAAGAACATTGAGTGTGGTTCCAGAGAGGCCTGTCCTGGGTTCACTTCTACGCAGTATTTTCAGTAATTGCCTGGGTAATGGAATAGAGAACTTGCTTATTAAATCTGCACAAGACACTAAGAGCTACATATTGGAGGACAGGACTAGAATGCAGAAAGATTCTGGCAAATCGAAGTAATAGTCTCTAAAGTACAGGAGGATGCAGCAAGACAGCTACCACGTTTACTCTTCAGAAGTAATCAACTTCGTAATTACAGAATGAAGAGCTAAGTATCCATTCCTCAGGGAGGAGCTGAAGATTGCCACGAACTGCAAACCAGAAATGAGCACCTAACACAGCAATGCGGCGGCAGACACATGGGATATACAAAGAGGTGTTTCACACATACACGACACCAAAGTCCTCCCAACACTTGACTCACAGCTGGGAAGATCCCACCTGGCCCACAGCCTAGATTCCAGCACTGCACTCTAATGCCATTAGAGAGCCACTGCACACCAAGGTGGTGACAGAAGTAATGCAAGGTTATGGCTAAGAGGGAATGATCCACTTCCCACGTTTATGGGACAGTTACACACTGGAAGTGCAGGCAGATCAAGTCATGTCCTTTGCCACCAGAGAGGCCATTTACTGTGTCCCCCCTCAGTAACAGTGAATAAATGGGAGAGATTTCTGTGTGGATTCTCCAACACTGAAGGTTAAAGCCCATCTGAAGAGTTCAAGACACTGTTCTTGTCTCGTGACAAGTGCATGAAGTAGCTCTCAAGCCCCTGCTTTTCTCAGATTGTTCAGGTACAACAGGCAATTCCTCTTGCTCTCAGAATCAGTCCAGCCATCACATTTTAGTGCCAATAAAATAAGGGTAGCAGCACTAAGACCAGGCACACTGAAATCCTCATTACTGTCCTTGGAACAGTCGCAGCCCTTCAGCTCTGACCTGCAATACAGCAGGGAAATGTTCCTCACCTGCAGTCTGCTGAACTGCATTTCCAGCCCACAAATCAGAGCAGTTAAAATGCAACAAATCCTTCTTACTAAACCATTCCTCTCCAGAGAGCATTTCTGTGCCTGCCAGAGGGATATCTATCACAAATGAGGCAGAGAAGGAGTTCCCCAAGCACTCCATCACACAGCGGTACATGCTGCAGAGATTTCATGGGGTTTATTTTTCTCCTGCATTGTATCCAAGGGATCAAGGAATGGATAAACATTCAAAAGTACCTCCAGCTCTCCACAGTGGCGGATCTCAGCTGTCTTTTCTCCTGTTTATTTGTTTTATAGTCCAACAACAACCACCGTAATACTGGCAGCAGCCAGCCCTTACAAGCTGTTGCAAACTGGAGTGAAAACTGATCAGCCACAGAGCAAAAAAAGCTGATCTCTGCAAGGGAAAGATGTGTTAGGTGAAGAGAATCACTGCTAATGGAGAGCACCATGAATCAGTCTGCCATGAAGCACAACCTGAGAGAAAGCAGAGAAAAGCAACCGAGCAGGACGTCAAATCTCAGCACAGAATAAGCTGCCTCATGACACAGAGATAAACGCCAGATCCCAAAGCATAAGCAAAGATCAGTGTTACCACAACAGTTCCCTGTGTTGCGGTTGTTTCAGGTGTCAAGGAGAAGCAAAGTCTCCACACACTGAGTAAGATGGATTTACCAACTTGAGAACAAAACCATTAATGGTTTCTTCTCCTGCAATTCCTCCTCCAGTGGAAATATCTTAACCTCCCATGCATGTATGAACATCATCCTCACTGAAGACCTGTAAAAGAGCCCTTTGATATCCCAGCATATAAAGCCAGCTTACCAAGTTAATGAAATTTAAAAAAAAACAACCAACCCAAAAAGTCTTCCTTTCACCTTCCTCACCCCCAGCTCATCTACTGTACTGTTTATATTTTTGTGTTCATGCCCCAGATATGGCATTAGGGCTGGAAGCCTGACAGCTCTTTCTGCCAAGTGTGGCTGCACCTTTTCAAGCAGGGAACTTTAATATAACAAACTGTCAGCGACAAGCCCACGTAGTGACAGAACTCAAGAGGCTGCCCAGGACAGAATATACAGAAAGCCACTTTGCTGATGATGAATGGCTATTGAACCTGCTTGAGAAAGGACAGACAGGTCCTTAGCTCAGCTTTAGCCACACTCTGCTCCCCGCCAGGACAACTTCTGTTGAGCTTGGAATAACTGAAGAGATTCCTGCAAAGTCTGTGGATTCTCTCTCCAAGCCAGAGTTACCTTTGCTATTCTTGATTTGTCTTTTATTTTTGAGAGTTACAAGGACTTACAAAGAGAGGATTTGTGCCTTGTGTTGCTTCTGTCAGACACCTAATTTGCAGATTTTTCTTGAAACTTTGCGTATTTCCAGTGTCTTTAACAATATTTACATTTACTGCCAGACCGAGCTTTGTATTATTTGCAATGCATGAAAACAGACCCAAGCTAGAGAGCTGCACTTAAAATGTCCTATTTTTTTTCATGGAAGACAAGCAAGCCTGGAAAAGAGGTTTGATAACCTCACAGCTTTCCCCTCTGCTGGCTCATAGAAATGTTGAGTCTAAAGGAACTGAACACTTCTGTTTTAGAGAACCTGATTTTAAACAAAAACCCTCTGGGAGAGGAAAATAACCATAAAACCCACATAGCAGAACAACGTGAAGCTTGCAGGTTTTTAGTTTCTGCCATAGCCTGTGAAGACAAGTGGGTATTTATCACATGAAAGAGAAAACACTCATGCAGTGGTTAGTCAGGACACTGTCAGGCACTTAGTCAGGCACTTAGTCAGGACACTGTCAGGCACTAAGAATAAACCCAGGTATTTTCTCCCACCCCAGAAACAACATTTAATATTTATAAACACAAAAATAGGACCAGCCAGACCAAATCAATGAGAAATGTCATACACTTCCATTGCAGTGCTTCACCTGTCACAGAATGTGTATAAACTCTGTTTTTCAAATATCTACAAACTTAATCTTCATGATGAAGCTGGGGAAGGGAGAACCAGACACAGATTATACTCTGCCGAGTGCCCAGATGGAATAAAACTTCTGGTGAATCAGGTCAGAAAAATTCAAGCAAGGCTAAAGGGGAACAAATCCACAAGGCACAACAATGGAAACTCCCAAGGCAAAGAGCAAAATGCCTTACTAGGAATAGGCTCACAAGGAATTCTAACCCTTGAGTTTTTAGCAATGTCTGTCTCACTAGGGTGAGATGTAAATCACTGAATTAGTTCATTAATCTTTCTCCAGCTCATTTCTGGCAGATTCTCCTAAATTTAGCAACTTCTCAATTGACTAAAATCACTGTATTTGAAAGGTGTCCTATTATTAGTCCTAGCAAAACCCCCACAAGCAAAAATTCATTAAGCACCTAATGCAAAGTTGAAATTCACTCTAACAGGCAAAAAGGAAAAAAGCTTGTTCTGGTACAATTACTGCCAGTTCAGACAGTGACTTCCTGATGTGAATGCTTTTTTATCAAACAGCTTCCAAACTGAGACCAGTTTCTTACATAAACCATTTAAACACATGTAAGTGATAGTGATTTTAAGGTCACTACCCACTAGTTGGATTCCGCTTGCAAAAATGACAGATTTTCTAGACCCAAAGCAAAAATAGCTAAGCATTTAAAAAGATCTTTGTTACCAGCCATATTTCTGAGAAGTTAAACTCCTTACATGACATTTCAGTCTGGATTCTATGATTCAAACCTCCTTGTAGCAGTTTTCCAATAAGATTCATTTCTTTCTGAGCTAACTATGACAGCAAACACATTTGGGCTTTTTTGCCTCTGTAATAAAAACAGTGTTGATTTATTTCACCCAGGTAAAGGAGATTTGCCAAACTGGCAAAAACTCTTAGGAAAAGGCTTCTGAGTCTGTACATAAATTGCAATTATGCATCAAACGTATAACTACCAAAGGATTAGGTTAGCTCTGCTCCCATTAAGGCAGCAGACTCTGGGGCACCTAAAGCTGCATCCAACACTCCTGGCAGGCTGAATTTCTTAGGGCATTTTTAATTACACATTCAAAAATGCCACTCATTTTTTAAGTCCCCAGAAAACCACTGCAAAGAAAATGACAGGGACTTAAGGCTGAGCCCTGCTATATAATTTTTCCAGACTAGCTCAGGTCCTGAAGCATTTGTGGTGCCTCGTGGTTTAGCAGCAGGGAATAAACCAGGGAAGAGTATTGATAAAAATCCATCTCCTTGGCTCAGTGCTGCTTAAGATATATTTTGCAAAGCTATATGCTGAATGCCAAGGCAGAAGGGACCTTACACACTGTTCATTTTTTTATTATTACGTTATTTTTATACATTTATTATTATTTATGTTCTGCAGATTGGTGAGTCATTTTTCTTGTTCATTTGGGTTTTTTTAAATACGAAGCATTAATGATGATCCGTAAAACTCATTCATGTTCCATGACCTAAATTAAACTCAGAAGCTTTCTTACTTGCTATTTTCATGGGCATCTTTTTGCCCCATGAAAACCTTTACCAGCTTATTCCACACTACTGCAATAGCCAGGTCAGAGGCTCCTATGCACACCACAAATCTCTTTACACACACCAAAACGTGAGCAGATCCTCATCTTTGTCAAAGAAGGATTTAGAGAGATTAAAGTGAACTGGTTTTAAACACTACTTTTCTCAAATCAAGTGAAGAGGTAAATAAAAGGGGAGAGGGGTTCTTACACAGCTTCCATCTCCAAGTCATCCTCATCATCTTGAGAGAGCTGTAGGTAAGGGTTGTCTGATGCTGGACGGAACTTGTACCCAGTAAGGACAAAGAACACGAGCGTGGCCATTTCATCCAGCAGCTGCAAGTGAAAACACAACTGAAGTTCAGTCCTGCAATGCTCTGTGGTCACGAAACATTGCTCCTCATTCATAAGGTTCAAGGTTTAACGGCCAAGAGGCCTGGGCCACAGCAGATATAAAATAATTCCTGTCCAGTTGTCATTAATCCCAGGCTAAAGGCTGTCAAATCCTTTGTTCTTTCAGTTTTCCCTGTCACTTTAAATACAGTTACCATTCTATCCATCTCTCCAGAGCTGTCAAAGAACTATGGCAAGACTTGGCTTTTAAATGGGGGGGGGAAATCATCCCTACATTGCTATTTTCAACAGTTAATGTATTCCAAGGACTCCCTGCACAGTTACTGGGATTATATGTTAAGAAACCAAGTATTTAGAAGTCCATAGGCAAAAGAAGCCCGTAGATGGAAGAGCAAAAGTCTATTTCTCTGGCTCCCTGGGGCTTCAATTACATAGAGCAAACCTGACTAATTTTTTTTCTCCTTTGTATGTTCTTGATTAATTTCCTTCAGACATTTTTAAATTGAAAGACTGAAAATCAATAATGCAATTACTTTCAGACATCTCATGTATAATCCAGCAGCCTTGCTGGACAAACATAAAACTAAGAAAATATTCTTTCACCTTAAGCACATCAGTGATAAAAATCAAGAGGAGGCAGGGTGCAGCACTGTGCTTTGAGATGTTTTACTGTAACATGAGGAACAATTTATGGAATTTTGTTGTGCAGTTATATTTAAAGAATAATAGAGAAAAACGTTGAGGAATGGATGTATTTTCCTTTGCTGGCAAATACCTGGTACAGCCATTTCCACTGGAATGGAACAGCAATCTTTATGAGAATTGCAATGATCCGTGTGAAGTAAATGTAACACACAATCTGGGAAGGAAAAGGAGAAAGCATGAGAACAATAGCACCATCCTTATAGAACCTTTCTACCCCAGAGAAATAGCTCAAGCAGTTCCCAGACAACTCATTATGTCAGACTAGCCTAATTACGGTCCTCCATAAACATGGAGGATACAGGCTGAGGGCTCTACTGCTTGTTGTACATCCAATAACTCAAGCTATTGGTAACATACTCAAGTTACAGCAGGAAATGCTTTAAGTTTTATGATTTCATAGAATTTCAAGAATCACAATTGTAATTTATTACTCTTGCCACTTAGAAGAGCTTGAAATGAGGCCGTTGGAAATCATTAAGAAGCCCGTGTTCTCCTGGGAAACGTACTCATGGCTCCCACTGACTTAATCAGAAACTGCACACATGCATCTCCAGGAACCATTTGGTCCCAAGTTTAATTTTTAGCAAGTTTACAGTAAGTTATTCAAGCCCATCAATTCAACTGGCAGCTCAAGCTGTCTCCAGAGGAAATCAGGAAGCATTACAAATAGCTGGAATTTAAAGAGAGACAGAAGGATACAACCATTAGGAGAAAAAAAGGAAGTTGCTTTTAGGATTGTAAGCCAGTTGACCAAGATGCCAAAGCACAGCAGTGCCAAGAGCCTCTACCGCATCCACCAGCCACAGTAGCTTCCAACAAGTATTCCATCAAAAGCTCTGAACAGCTTCCAAGTTCCCTTGCATGTGTGCAGGTGTTTTACTTACCATGACATAGTAATGTCTGAAGAGCTTCAGCTTTGCTAGGTTAATGGCAGCTATCAAGAGAACACAAATGTCCATCAGAAAATTGTTAACATGAGACAATTCCTTTTGATGCCTGTCTGCAGGGTAGGCAAGTGGTCAAAACTAGGGCTCAGGTAATCCCAGGCTAGAAGGATTTGTCCTGAGGAGGGTCAGCCTGGCATGTCCACATACAGGATAACTCCCAGGCTAGGGTGAATTCACTCTTCGAAAGGGAACCGAGATTGCTTTCACACTAAATTTTATATGCACACATTCTGCAATACAGAACCTTCCTCTACCTGTATACAGCCAACTACATACTGTCACCTCACTCCTGCCAGAAGGGCCACGCCACCAGACACTGCCTCCTAGAAAATCCTCTTTTCTAGAGCCCTCCCTGACCTGCTCTGTGCCTTCAGCTGAGCTGAGCAACTTCGAGGTAATCACAGCTCTGGGAACCACTGCATCTTGCTGAACAGCAGCACAGCACTTTAATATCTAAGCAGGGTGCTCTATCATTCGTGGCTCAGCCACAACTCACAAGTGAAATGGGAAATCATCCCAAACAGTTCCCCACCACGTGTTTGAGTCGCAGCCATGCAAGCCGAGACCCCAAGCAAACCTGCGCGTATTGCGCAGATCACGTCAGCTGGAGCAGCACAGAACATTCATGTGAACGAGCTGAGGTCAACAGCAGATGGAGCAGCTGTCAGCTCTGGTCTGAGAGTCAGCTTTCAGACGTGCAGCAGGATTACAAACAGGCCACTGATGCTTTTGTGACAACATGAGAGGCAAAGAGTCCAAGATATGTTGACAGCTTACAGAGACACAGTTTAGAGCCAATGAACAGGAGCTGCCAGTTAAAAAATACTGCCACATATTTACTGGCGTTCCCTCCAAGTCCTCATAACGTATTTATCAGATGTGAAAGTGCAATACATCGAGCTTAAGTTCACCTGCACCCTCTCACCGAACTCACCCACTGCAAAGATTTATAAGAGGCTGCATATATTTGCCTGTAAGGTCTTCCAGGTTCACAAGAGAGCAAAACAAAGTATTTCGGATGAGGGAGAGGAAGGCTAATAGCTCCCAAAGAAATGCTTCACCTCCTCTGACAAAAACAAAGCAGCGTTTCTTATGCAAAGGAAATGTCAAATGCACCCCTGCAAATAAATTCCTGTAGGGTCCCACTACAGAAACTACAGTGAAGACAGACAGCATTCTGTTATAAAACTACTTTTATAATCTAAAGAGCAAGAGTCCCTTTCCAGTTTACCTTTAGTGTTCCAGGGGAACTACTGAAAGCTACAGACACCTTGAGCCAGACACAAACCCTCCTCCAGCACACACACTCTAAGACCAACACTAGGCATGAACTGACTGATGACCTAAAGCTAAAAGCTTTTCCTAATAGAGTTGGTGAAAGATTAAAGCATGTAAATATGTACGGTAAGTGCATTGAATTGTGAAACAGGGAAGCAATATTGTCCTATTTAGAGGAGAGCTGCATTAAGTGTGACCATGAAGATCTTGTGATTTCCCACACACCGGTTTGCACACAGAAGGATCTATTTTGAACTCAACACATCCAACTTCAAGAACTGCCACCAGTTGGTGCACTGACAGGCCAGGAGAATTACCAGGCTTTGTAGTCGAAGGAACACCAACTCAACAGCTGTGATTCAAACTGCCAGTCTATCAGTGCTTTACAGTCAATGCCAGCGAGCTGGGGTGTAATTTCTGATGGATTCAAGCACTGCACAGGATGAAAGGACAGCAAAGCCAAAGATCTGACTGCCAACTGAAGTGTCATAATTCCACCTCTCCCAGCTGATGGAGCACAGCTCAACATCTCACCTACTCATCATGATAATCAATAGCAAAGAGTCATAAATGGTATAGTCACATATCCAGAATATCTGAGCAGGGAAAGAAGGGCAAGGAGAAGAAAAAAGACGAACCACCACCAAGGAGAAAGGCTAAGGAGTCACCTGTGGAAGCTGACTTGCTCTCCTCAACTGCAGCAATATTTCTCTCCGCTATCAGATACGTAAGTCAGCATTAATGCATGTCTATAAAATTCTGCCAGGATTTCTTAAACAATTCAAAGTTACAGGACACACTGTTCCGGAGAAAAATCTAAAATCATCATTGCTTGGCATCAACAGCCTGTGAATTGCTTCCTCATAGGCTGAACGTGCTCCAAGCAGTAATACTGGAGTCTTGCTATCCTGGACACTCAAAGATTTCTGTTCACCTCAGCCTGGCAGCCCAGACAGTGACAGCAGCATTTACAAGGAGCAAGGCTCAGCCAGCAGCTGTCACTTACAACTTGAATCACTTGCAACCCAAACGTGTAAGGCTGTGATAACACAGCAGCAATCACAGCATGCAGTAAAGGTTGGGTAAATTTATATTTTGAGTATGATAACCATTCTGCAAAGGACAGTACTTAACTGCAGAGAAGGAAAAAAAAAACTTTAAAAGACCTTCCACCAAAGGTTTTAGAAATTAATTCATGCCTATGTTCCATCTCTTTCAGACAATAATTAAAAAGATAAAAGCCATCCTCCAAGAAAGATTTATAACATCCATACCTTGCTTCCCTCAGTTTTCCCTCTCTATCACCATTTACTTTAACAGCTTGTGCCTGCAATAGCCTGATCTGCATCGATCAAAACACAGCACATCCCAGTATTTTGATAAGCAGTCTCTTTCTGAGATTGTCCCCATGCTAATTTCCAATGTTGAGGCTGTCTATAAGATGGAAAAAGAAGCTGGACCATCCACTTGCACACCACACAACAGCCTTTTGATGAATAAATCTGACCTTTTCAGTATATGAATGTAGTAACAATCACAGGATTGCAGCTGAGGGCACAGGGAGCTGGAGCCCAGACAATACAATCCATAAAGACAAACCATAATGCAGCCAGTGAACGTGCTCCAGGTACAGCTGAGAGTATTTCTGCAATGCTTTGCTTGCCCTACTCACGCTGGTGAATTTGAGATGTGATCTGTGCCATTATCAAACCGTAAACAGAAGCTTTCTGCTCTCCCCCACGATGCAGCACACGTAGATCTAGCCCTCAAAAAAGCAGCTCTGAGAAGTGTGGCTCTACAGTCTCTAGAGTTCTCTGCTTAAAAGCATTCCTGTACTAAAAAGAAGAGGTCAGACAGATACAGCAATGCTCAGTGTCATGCACGAGAAGGTGGCACAGACTAGTTCATCTTGAATGTCCCGAACCACATCAGCCATTTGGCACAAAAGCTCTCCACCAGGGCCAGAGGAAAGTCCAAAGAACAGGATAAGCACTGTATCTCCAGTACAGAGTTGCCACATCAACCCTGGACAGCTCTCTGGGGCACCTAGAAGTGGTGCTGAGCCCAGCCAAGTACAGGTTGCTCTGCACCACACAGGACCAGGCTCTTTGCTCACAGCATTTTCATGGCACAGCAAGCAGGAAGACACTGAACACTGCAAATGGTTTTTCCTGACATGGGGGCAAGCACGAAAGCATTAATCATCATTTGCCCACTGCACAGAACACAGGGAATGATGCCTGGGAGTGACAGGCTGCAATGTATTTCCCCTAATTCTGCTGCCAACTGTAACATGCTGCAGTGCTCCAGGAAAACAGCAAACCATGATCTGACTGTGCCGTGTCACATCTCTCATCACACACACCCAGGTACCAGCAGAACAAACTGCAGCAATGCTTTCCAACCCCATTCCTCCCTCAAACAACAGAGGATGTGATCATAAGCGTGTTATGATACTTGAGAGGTCCAGTGACTAAAAACTTGGAGTTTCAAACAAATATTATGTATAAATAATATATATATATATATATATACACACTCCCTCTCTTTTCTCAAGATGCCTGTAAACAAGGTGGTGGCAGCTGAGCAGCTTT
Source organism: Struthidea cinerea (assembly GCA_013397865.1). Classification (NCBI taxonomy): domain Eukaryota; kingdom Metazoa; phylum Chordata; class Aves; order Passeriformes; family Corcoracidae; genus Struthidea; species Struthidea cinerea. The sequence goes on along the minus strand of VZTI01003657.1, from coordinate 263,501 downwards.
GCAGGCTGAACAATTTTAGGTCAGTTTGCAAGACTGATTTCCTTAAATCTGCAAGACATTTGCAATGCAGATCTACAAATGGACAGAGAGCAAAGGCTCCCACCTGAAGGAAGATATAATGACAGATCCAAGAGGTGTAGCTAAGCACTTGCTTAAGTCTGAAGGTGGCGATTTTAAAAGGGGAAGAAAAAAAGATTCTAAAAATGGGATGTTTACGCCCACTGCTGTGCAAGATAAGAAGCCTGTGTAGGTCAGATATACTGCTTTAAAGATCACCTTCAAGGGAAAAAAGCAAACAAGCAGGCAGCTCAAACTCAGCCGTAGCACTGTGCTGTGCCTACTCTCCACTAGCAATCCACAGCATCTGGGTATGTAAGGTGTCCCTAGATAATTATGGCTTTAGAGCCATTTCTCCAGCTTTCCCACTTTGTTTTTCTTTTAAAATATTCTACTCTAGTTCAAATGACTATTAGCTAGTGACTCCAAATCAGTGCCACTTATTAAAAGCTTTTTTATTAATTGTACATTGCTAAAACAAAGGCCTATGACAAGTCCATACTAAAGGTCCAGTAAATCCAAATCTTCATTCCTAGTCCAGTCACACTCCAGTCACTGCTGTCACCTGACTCAGGGGACTGCTACCTAAAAAACAGGTGGAGAAGCAGCTGGAAGAGAACAAGACAAACAGTCAGGAAACACCACCAGGATACTGAGCCATGGAGTCCTGGAGTTGTTAGTCCTAACAGATGCAAGGAAGCAAAAATAATTTTCCTTAGGTCCTTCTCACTGGCAAGGACGTCACCAGAAGACTCAGTGCCAAGAAAAACAGCTATTGAATGCGTAGTATGTAATTCCCCAGTACATCCTATAAGTTAATGAAGCCTGTGTGAGAGAACAGGGAAAGCAAAGCAGCCTTTGACTAGACAATAAATCCCAGCAGGCCAGAGGCAGCCCAGCTAGGAGAGTCTACACATGATCCAGCCAGCTCTAACCACAGGACAGTAAAACTGCTTAATGAGAGGATCCAGTAACTTTTACTACTTCAGGAGAAAACTACCTTTAACTGCAGGGAAAAGAAGTACTGGTGATTTAGATTTAACAGTTAGCACCAGTTCTATCTTTTATTCTCATGAGAAGCTGAGACATCGAGCAGCACCTCGGCAGAACAGGGCCTCCAAGGGAAGCTTACAGAGCACGTTGTTCTAGTAAAGAGTAGTCATTGATAAGCCTGACATGAATGATTTCACTTCTTTACAGTGCAACCAAATCACTTTTGGTTTTCTCAACCAGACACACTAGCAGCATGGCAGCACTAGATAACATTCTGCTTCTGGCATCGCATTGCCATTCACTTGCTCCCCGTGGGCTCCTATCAGCAGCCTCTAAACAGTCCAACCAGCTTGTGTTTCACAAGCGAGTCCCAGCACTGCAGCTCTCCTGGCCACAACCTGCTCTCAGCCTGTGCAATGTTTTCCCTGAAAATCTTTTCCTTAGCTATTCTTTTATTATCAGTGTAGCATAACACAGTTGCTAAGTCCCTCTAAATACACAGTTACTGAACTTGCAGGATCTGCACAACCAGATGGCAATACCAGCAGGTAAAGCTGGTAACAGCAGGAGGTGATTCACAAGCAACATTCACCGTTACCCATGGAGAGCAACACAAACCAGAGGACTAAACCAGACCTTAAGGGCTACTGTGCATAGCACTGACTAGCTGTAAAGACACAGCCAGTTCCTCTCAAGTTACCATTTTTTTACCTCCACATTTTTTACACACCACAGTCCATCCTATAGAACTGCTTGGATTTACTCAGATCTGGATTTCATCCTGTATGAGGGACAGTGCATAGGCTGAGCCTTTACGCTGAACATCCCTGCTGTTGGCCACCTCACTTTTCTCCTCCTCAGAATGTCTAAGGTTTCTCAAACTCCACAGCACCACCTTGTGATAAGAACCAAAGTAGGTACAGGGAGATCACCTGGGGCCACACAGATCTGAAGGGTTTGTGTCTTAATTACGTGCATTAATTGCTGTGTGCTCAGCACCAGGTCAGATCCATTGCCACCCAGCTAAGAAAAACGCCTGACGTGTGAATTTCTTTGTTCAGAAGAAAGACTGCTTCAAGGAAATCTAAACTTAGACTTTTTAACGGTAAGAGCATGAATACTCCAGAACACATGCTCGGTGGACAAGGTAAAACAAATCCGTCAGTAAATGCCACTGAACCCAAGTGAACACACTGATAAGAAAGCTGTGAATAACATTTATATTACACTACTATAACTGACCTTTTTAACATTTGTTTCTATTAGAAATTAGTAATTTTCCACCATTAGGTTTGGCGGCGCTTTTTGAGCATGTAGGGTTGTTGCTGTTTGGTGGCTTTTTTAACAGCCTGGAACATCAAAAAAGCATAAGTATTGTTTAAATTTAACAGATGGCAAAAAATGTGGTCTGCACAGAGCTAAGTTCAGTACTCAGCCTTACATTTGACCTACAGAGACAATCAGCAGTGAAATGCAGCAGTGTCAGTGAAAGCCAAGGAAAAGGCTGGAAGAAGTATCCAGACCTGGGAACAGATCTCCAGAAAGGGGAGACAAGAGTTAAAAGATGGGACTGTGGTTAAAAGGCTGTTGCCAACAAATGACCTTCTACAAATGAAGCTTTGAGAGTAAGCCACCGAATGACAGAAGGTGGAAAAGGCTGCCTGCTTCCAAAGCAGCCAGTGCTGTGCTCCACAGCTTGCATCCAAGGAACTAATCCAGAAGAAATGGATAAGGCAGGAAAAGCACATGCTACAGCAGCCACATTGGGGCTTTCCATCCATCAGCTCCTTTTCAGTGCTACAATAAACATAACTCCACTTTCCACAGGTAGCCCTTGGAGCTGCTGTACAACCATGGACAAGTCAGGAACTGTGCTATATAGAATGCCAAGTTATGTTTTGTTTCATAACGAGGTTTATTTCCCTCTATTTTGTCAGGAATACAATTCTGCAAAAAATGAAGTAAGTGGGTCTATTTGGGCTAATAGCAATTCTGGAATTAATTTTTAGTTCTGTTTCTGAACACTCAAATGAAGAAAAAATGGCAAATCTGTCAAGATGATTTGCTCTAGATGTCACGTGTAGCTCGAGCACCGAGAGCTGTGCAAGTAGCAGAGAATGGGTTACACATTCCAGTTCTGATAATCAAAGCAATACAAGAAAAAGGTCACTTTCCAAAAGTTATTCCCATGAGCCCACTGTGGAATTAGTGACACTAATACAGTGTAGATTTATTGTCTTGGTTTGGTTTTTAAATCAGCATCACGTGTTTGAAATTCTGGCATTATAACATGTAGCATGAAAGAGGAGAAAGAATACAGATTACTTGCCTTTCCCATCTGTTGCTGAAGCCTCTTGCAAATGTCTTATCGACCTGAAAAATAAAAATAAAGAACAGATTAATGGTAAGTTTTACACTCCCTTTTTACAGTAGTCCTCTAGATCACTGACCAGTTTTGTTAGCTCTTTATTGCTGGAGTATGCTCATAATTAACTGTGCTTAACACTGCACACACTTCATCCTCATGCCCCCAGCTCAGGCAGTCAGCTCAAGTATCTCTATTTCCTTGGAATTAAGAAAGCAGATTGCTAAAACATACTTCAGCCTACAGAAAGCTTTGTGGGAGGGAGGGAGCAGAGCGAGAAACTGGGGCATTTTCCAGCATAATGCTTTCCACTTGTACAATTCAGCTGAGCTACTCTTCAAAGTACTGCCAAGCATTTGGCATCTTACTGCTCTTTTAAGCTCTTTTCATTTAAATAGTTGATTACAGCTTACATGTCTACATAGGCAACTTATGTAACAGAAACTACCCTGCAGGAATGTAAATTCAGGGGCCAAGTCTTAGTCACCTTGCTCACATGAGTCATCCCACCAGCTGCAGTGACACTATCCAGAGGAAAAAGGGGCAGGATTTTATGTCAGGGGCTTCGCTGCCAGTTTATGTTGGCACCATGGCAATGCAGGAACACTGGTTGCATGCCATAAACAGTCACAAGACAGCTCACATTTGCTCTTCAGACAAAATTCCTTTATGGAAAGTAAGTTTTGTACCAACACCTCACTAGGTTGGACATACAGATTCCAGCATCAGGTAGCAAGAACTGTGGCTGCAGAAGTCACCTTATCATAGGAAATCTAGTCCCTCTGCAACTGAAGTTAATATCCCTGAGTTTTTAATTTCCATTGCCAAATGCTCTCAGCCTCAGAGCTGAACCATTGTGACTGGAGCAAGGGGAAGGACAAGTGACAAATTTCTTGGAAGACATCTCCCAGCCTTGGCAGAAGGCCACCAGGAGTGTGTAGGGGAAGGGAAGGATAGTTGAAACCCACCTTCACAAGTCAAGTTGAAGCTTATTTCCATCTACTGAGCAACACCTTTCTCTGAAACACTCAAGAGTTATACTCCAGAGTGATGACATGTTACCAGACATTTATATAATCTGCATTTCAGAAAAAAATAATGGAGATACTGGAGAAAAAGAAGAATATTCTGTGTTTAGGAATATTAGGAGCCAGAAGCTCCTTGATATCCTCCTTTAAACCCAGCTGTTTATCCAATTAAGACAAAATGCATTTAGAAGATAAATGTTCTGGCTAACTGGCAAGCAGCAACAATAGTGTTTATCTGAATTATCTGTGTTTTGGTTCAGTTTTACATAACCAACATTACTCCTTGCCAAGTACAGTGGAAGGAAGGGCGGTGAAATGCTCCCTGTGGGATTATTTCTTATAAACAGTCAAATAAACATGCAGCTACTCTGCTTGAAGGCAGCCCTGATCTTAGACAACACTACTGTTTTGAAATTTAGCAGTCAAGTATCTAATCTCAGTCAGTGAAGCCAGATCCCATTTTTCAATTTAGAGAGTCAACACTTCCGCAAAATTTCAAGTTTCAAAAGCGCCTACAGTCTGCACAGTGTTGGCCACAAGCTGCCACCCACCTTACCTCACCCCCATTCTAACATCCCCAAAACAAGCATCTTCCACAGCACTAGACTGAAACGTTAAGGCTGATGACGTTTATAGAAGTTAACAGAATGCTTGACTCCACAGGACCACTGACTTCCTTTGCTTTGGCAGAGCTGTCGATGCCCATTAATTCACAAGTTTTTCACATACAGCAACTCACCATACCACTGGGAACAGGATGGCTCCACAGCACAGCAAGTCCACCAGGAAAAGGATTTCTTTCCATAGTCCATACTCAGTTGTCCCCTCCTCTGTTGACTCTATGATAATGTAGGCCACGTTTGCCAGTACCTACACAACAAGACATGGTTCATGGTTTAGAAACTGCCCAAGGAGCCACTACAGGTGGGCTGCCAGTTCAGCAAAAGCCCAGTCAGTAACATCAATAATTTTTCTACAGATCTATATCCAAAAGTCACACATTCAGCAGCATCTTCACAAGATTTACAGAAATAAAACTGATGGGAACTTACTTCTGCTGACATTCAGAAAGCAGTTCTTTTGTTATATACTGTGCTGAATCTACTGTATCAGTCGAGATAAGAGGAGCAAAATTTACTTATTGAAACACAGAAACAGGACTGTGTGGCACATACAGCCAATTGCGAAAACATGTAGTTCTAAATAAAGCCAGTAATTCAGACAGGTTATTGACCATCTTTGGTACTCCACACCTGAGCTCTGTAAGGGCCTCAAACACTAATTACATATACTTCTGGTAAGGAATTTCATCTGGAAAGGCAGAAAACCTCTTCTACATACAACAACAAACAAAAGTGCTGCTCTCCTATGAGTGCTGCTCTCCTATGTACTTCAGTTCCTGGAGTAAGAGACCAGTACTGATCACTTTGAACAACTGGGAATGCTTCCCTCTGACCCAACAGGCCTCTAAGTCTTGGTTTCCCATTTTTTATTTCATTAAGCCATTCAGCAAGCATTTCAGCAGTGACAACTTTAATTCAATTCCTCTGCTTAGCACTGTTTTCCAGCCCAAGTTTTGCCCCACTCCTATAGCCAGTTTTCATTTGCTGAAACTGTTTGATCACTGTGAGAGAAAAATTGGGAGAACTACAGTAACTTCTGGACTAGGAAATAACCAACAGGCTCATACAAGCAAGAATTACATGGTACTGTGTGAAGCTTTCACAGCCTTTTCCAGTTTGCACAAGCAGCTCTCCCACAAGACAGGAAGTATCAGCACAGCTCAGTCCTCACCTGAAGTGGGATGACAATCATGAAAATTTTTTTGTCTTTATCTGACAGGATGTGCTTAATGAAAGCCCAGCCTGTGCCAATGAGGGCGATAGTGATGAACAGAAGAGCTCCCTTCAGTCTGGAAGAGAAACAGACACTGCAGTGAGAGACTTTATTTTATTTTATCACACTTCCTCTTCTGCCCAGGTTTCTCCCACAGCCAATAAAGCCACAAACCCAAACAAATGCTTTCCTTATCCATAATTTTGGCAAGCACTTATCCAACCCACAATAGCAAAGCAGATGTACTTGCTACAACTGTGTATCACAGAGCAATATTAGGCTTCATTCACAATATATGCAATCTCTTCCTGGGCGAGTCACCCATTCACCATTGTGAACAGCAGCAAACACTGGCAGCTGTACCCACTTACCATTCACACCAAGAACAAATTAGATACTTGAATATCAGTGTGAACAAAGAAAAGTAAAGCATTTGTTATCCTTTTACCCCTCCACCCACAGAAGTGCCAATTCTCTGCAGCTGCCCTCTGTAAGTGGAGCTTTCCCCTTCACACAGGGCTGATTGCTGAGTCTTTGGTGGTCTGAATGAGAACACGATTTCCCACTTTGTTCAGGAGGGAGACAGCCCCAGTGCCAATTTGAATCTATCACATCAATCTTCTGACATACTTACAGGTGAGTGATGTAATAAACAACAGCCCAGCCCTCAATGGGGAATCCCTGAGAAGAGATGTAGTGATAGTCGATCTGGAAGCAGAAAATACAGCACTTTACAAGCTGCTCTTTGACACCCCACCCTCTAAAAATAGCTCCGCTCCACATCCACTTCCAGTTTTGCTTTCCAGTCAGTGTGTACAAACCCAGCTGTCACATTCAGAGAGCACTTCCTCCCAACACATTCTACTTTTGTTTAGCAACAATGAGATCATTTCCATTTGCTCTATTTCCCAAGTGCTAGTGGATGTGTCTTGTACAATCTACATCCTTCCCACACAACTCCCCTGCTTAACTGTAGTGAAACAACTGCAGTTGGAACCTATTTATTCATTCATTTTGCAGGTTCAGTTACATTAGGTGACTAGCGGCTTGCTAGTTTCATTTTCACTGGAAGCCACATTCACTTCATTAGATTCCAAAAATACTTGTAGCAGGTATAATACCATGGACATGAAGGTGAAGATCAAGGCCGGCACAAACACTGAATGATTAAACACTTGCCATTACCTTCGTTCATGAGATATTTCCAGGGGAAAGGCAAAGTCAATACAATTCAACAGAGACATTATCTGTGGAACGTCTCAGAGCTGATAAGGTGAGGTCTGTTGCCATACACCATAATACTTCCTTGCCCTTGAATTTTACAAACATTCATCAAGGTTTCAATTCATTAATATTTACTGCAAGCCCTGGAGCTGAAGCATCAGCACAGCTCAAGCTTTCAGGCCAGCCACAGATGGCTGAAACATTAAAATGTGTGGAACTCATTCAACCCCCAACCCTTGCTGCTTCAACACTTCAGGCCACGATCTCAATTGTATTTAAAGTCAGAATTTGCTGATGAAAAACAAACACTTCCACCAAAGAGCTGCAGTTCAGTTCTAATGCTTCAGTATTAAGACCAGTTCTCCCTCCCTCTGTCCCCTCTCCAAAGCAGATTTCCCTAACAGCATGTCCTGGATTCCACGTTTCTACTTCCTAGCTGAACACCTTCAGGCAGAGATGTACGCACCGCATGGAAGACTAAGGACAAAGATTTGGTGAAAGGAAGGGCTGCCATGAGCCAGTGGATCTTAAATACATCATTTCTGGGAAGAAAAAAAGAGAAGGAAGAGCATTACTTAAAAGCCAGCAGTAAAAATTTCAGTTTCCAAGGATATTTCTTTAAAACTTTCTGTAAGTGTCAAGCAGTTGCTCCCAGGCTGAGCTGACCATCAGTGTAAAAAGGTTCCCCTTAATGCTGCAGTCCAAGTTTCTGCAACATCCTGAGCAACAGTTCAACATCATGTTCTAAACCCCGGATTTTTACTGCTTGGGGTAATTAAAATTATTAATTAATAAGAATATCCCGCATATATATACATATCTTAACTGTTAGAAAATTTGCTAACCATAATTCAAACCACAATCAAGATATTTATGGCTCTTATGCCGTAAATTGCCATTTCCCATATGAAAAAAAAGTGATCATTTTTTTCTTGTTATTTATTTTAAAGTCATCTCCTTTTGACAACAACTACAGGAATTTCCTGTCTATTTTTTGCCACACACTACCTGAAGAACTTTCAACGTAAGATTTAGCATGACAGTCTGAAATAACAATACTGTCTGAAGCAATTTCCAAATATAAACTGTGCATATTAAACATACAACACTGAGCCAGATTTGGAGTTTTAACTGATCAAATATGACTGTGACTTGGGCATTACAAGAGGAGGAACGAAAAATAAAAATCAAAGTAGGCCCCTACTTGTCACAGACACTGAACTTACCTGCGTTTACGAAGTATGTGGATCCATACAGTCCCAGACAGGAAAAAGAAGATAGCCATGGAAATGTAAAGTTTTGGCAGTGGGATTTCACCTGCTGAGAGGTAGCTTTCAGGATTCTTTTCCGTAATATCTATCTGAATATTAAAGGTGTGTTATGTGTACAGTTGAAAAAAAATTTTTTGTTAAAGCACTGAGTTAACAAGTACATTTTGCAATCAAATTCACTCATTTAAAATGAGTGTTTCTGAAGTGGTGACTTAAGAGACTCAGAAAAAAACCAAAACCTACTCTTTATCCTCAAGAATCTCAAAACATTTTGCAAAACTATTCCCACAAGAATCACCCCCTTGGAAAACAATACTTCAGTTATGCAACATAATTCAGAAAAGCAAAGTAATTTTCCCAAATAATAGTTGTTCTCTCTACCAAACGTCACAATTTGCCCACCTTTGATTCAGAGACAATATCTACAATAGGCTGCCAACGTATTATCCTGTGACTGAGAAAACAGAAGCATCATTTAGCATCCTATTTATACCCCTAAGTGGCTTAGTCATATGTGCTATGACTTCAATAAAATAATGCATCAAGCCTGGTTTGAAGTACTGAAGCTGTCCTGCATCTCTTAAGTACATCCTAGCAGAACAATCATCCAGGTTTTCTTCGCTTTCTAATTTCTTCAGTGGGTCAAAGTGACAAACAGCAATTCAGGAAAGCTGGTCTTCCAAACATACAACTTCAGAAGCAAATTTAAAGTAGTCTGAGTCAAGTTAGGGCTGCTAAGTTTTACCAACTCCATGTCCCCTTGCAGAAGCATTAACACAAACATGGAAAAAGCAGTTCAGGGGCTGAGGTACCTTGGTCAGTGAGAGGATTCATACCAGACCAGCTCATTATACACCAGCATGAGCACAGGAAAGAGAAAAAAGGGAAAGCCCAAGCTCTGATAATGACCAAAACCACACAGGACCAAACCCTTGTACATCAAAAGAGATGAGACATTTGCTACAACATATTGCCTTTAGGATGTGTATCTAACACCATAAAAACACATCTTTATTTAGGCCAGAAAAAGCAAAAACACTGAATTCAAATACCAACAATTTACATTGCAGCAACAGCCTTAATATCTGCAATCATGTAAAGAGAAAAGTGACTTTTGAGTGCAGCAAAACACAAGCAGCAGCAGCTGTAGCTCCCATCCCGTTACAGCGTCAGGTCACAACTGTGTGGACTGAACTCAGGCCACATTCGGTCTTCAGATTTTCAGGCATTTCTGCAAAACCAGTATTTTAATCCTTTTTACAGTAGTCCCTTCTTTCAGAAATGCCACTGCAGAGACTGGCACACAACTCTGAATCACTTCCCACCCCATATGTGCACTCATGTGCAGTGTGTGCTTGGTTACAAGCTGGAGCTGGAAGCTGGATGTTGCAGTCTAAGAAGAACGAGTTAATTATCCTTTAGAAGCCATACTCACATCAAGACTAAACAGCAGCTGATCGTTAGCCGGCCCTTTCTTGCCAACACACTTATGGAAATATAGGCTGTAGAGACCTTCTTGTTTATCCGAGCTGATGTTAAAAAAGAACTGAAAATAAGGAATAGAAAAGTCAGCATTCTTCTCATTCACAAAAGGGTTGCCCTGGTAGGAAGCCATCTCTACTGAAGCATGAAAAAAGTCAGTCATTTGAGGTCAATTGGTTCCCTTCAGCAACCAGACTGCTCTGGGATACCAGCACATCTGGAAGTTTCAACAGAATTCCAGCTGCAAAAATCATTGCACCTATCTAGGAATATGCACTCTGGTAATCCAAGCCTGTTAAGTATCAGTGCTTAACTCGGTTCACCACAGAGAAAAGATAACCAGAAGTATCATATATTTGACATGATGAAGCATAAAATTTTTATTATCCTTGCCCTGCAGCTTTTCTGTTCCTCCCCCAACTATGCAAATTGTGACAGCTCTGGAAATGAGATTTGTGTCAGATAACAGAATCTAAAATGTGTTTGTTTTATAGTAACCGACCATCACAAGTGAACCAGGGTGTTCAAACAAAGCATTAATCTGGTTTCATACAGAGGATCTTCCCCTTGAGCCATCAGTCAGGTCACAGCTATTTGTTATCAGCAATCTGCACTACTGGCATCACAGTAAACTTTAATATGTTGAGGCTCATAGACTATGATATTTAGAACAGCATCACACCAAAGTCAATTTAAAAGCAGCTCCCACAACTTATAAAGAAAGATTTCCATCACTGATGCTTAGCTCAGTAAATTGTCAGGCAAACTCTTGTTATCAGAGACATCTATATACCAGACTCCCACTTTTCCAAAGTAGAACAGTGAAGGAATTGTGTTTAGACATGACAGACACCCTACCTGAAATGAAAAAGCTCCTCCGTCACTGTGAACAGGATGTTCTTGTTCTACCATGCTCTGGGAAAAGGAAAAGAGACCTTTAGATTTTCTTAAGCAGGTGACTCAAACATTTGGCTACATCAACCAGACAATCAAATTTGCATTCTATATATTTACAGTGGAGGCCGAGAGCAACAGCAAATACTCTCCACTTTTTGGCTATGATTATACTGGAATATCCCCCCAGGTTCTTTCTGAAAGAGAACTCCAGATAGTTTCTTACCTTGGAAGATGTTGTACTTCGTTTGGACTTCTTACCTAGAGATAAAAGTATTAATGGTACATTTAGTGTTTGCATTTAGACATCCTCAGAAACCACCACGTTGTCAATACCTTACTCACATCTTCCTACACTTGTCTGCGTGGCAGTTTCCCAGCTAATCATTAACAGAGATTCTTTCTCCTTACGCTCACAGGACTCTTCCCACAGCCAGCACTCATTCTGCATGCATCCTCAGGATATGATTCTCTTCTCTTACACCTCCTACAAAAGCCTACCCCAGAAATCTTTCCAACCCCTCTGGTGAGAGTGGTGCAGGAGGCAGGTGACATAAACCAGATGCAAGATACAGCTCTGACTTTCTATGTTATGGCTGAGTACTGTTAATCTCACTGACAAATCTCAAACTGGGCACTAATACATGGCCTGACAAACATATGGAAATCCTAATTAATCATGAGAAGGAATAAATTCACAGCTTTCCACTAAGCTCCCAGTAAAAATTAAAAACAAATGAAACACAAAAGCATAGGTGACCTGCCAGGTCAGCATTTCTTCTGAACTGGAGGCAAGAGGAGCCTTCAGTAGAGCAGCATGTCAAGTTCACAGTTTGACTCTACTCCTATAAGAAGCTTTTCAAACACAAGGTCATCCCTTTCTACCAGGAAGCAAAAGTTCAAGACTTGAGCTTTGCTTTTGGCTCCCAAACCTCAGTGCACTGTCCATGCTCATGCTACACTTTTTACACCAGAGAAAGCAAAACCACAGCTGTCAGATCCATTATCTCCAGTGCCATCCATCCTTAGTTCTTAACTCGTTAGAACAATTGTGCAAGCTTTTGAATGGTATCAAAGCTTGTGAACATGACAGGCCAAGACAGACTCAGACTACTCCAGATCAGACTGCTCAGCAGATCTGAAGTCTAAACTCTGCCAGGAAGGGATAACATGAGCTAATCCCATTAGAGCTGAGATTATAAAATTGTTTTGTCTGCTGGTCTGGAAACCAAAGGTTTGTGCCTCCTGGAAAGATTACTGGTATAGTTACTTCTCCCTCCCCATAGTTTCTAAGTGATAGGGTTCAACTCTTTAGAGAGACACAGACTCATACAAACATTGGCTGGAAAGGACTTGTGGAGGTATTAAGACCAACTTCTGACTCTCAAAGCACGCCTGGTGTCAACTCATCATGTTGGTCCTGGTTTTACTTAGTCAAGCATTTAAAACCTCAGAAGAGGGAGACTGGATTGCACAAATGATCTGCTCCAATGCTGGAACACCTACTTAGGAAAGGTGTCTTACTTATTTTACTTATTTTCCATCCTAACATCCCACCTGAGGCATCCAAGACTTAATAAAGGGAAACAGACATTGTGTGCCACTACTAAAAATTGCTTGAAATCATTGTCCTCCTAACCTTTCTTCAACTAGTTGTTGGCGGCCATAAAATTCCCCCTTTAGCCTTTTTTTTGCCAGACAATAGACAACCAAGTTGTTAACGCTCCTCACAGGCACTGAAGGTCTCCAACTCTCATTGTCTCTCTGGTGGATCAACAGGACTGGTGAACACAAATCACTGAGCAGGAGCCTCCAGCCCCAAAGGCAGCTCCATGCACAGGTTTACACAGGATGTACATTAAATTCTAGCCCAAGGGGACCCCAGAACATGACCACAACTCAGTGCTGGATGCACAGCAATAAGGAATCAGCAGTGAGAGCACACACAGGTCAGGTTTAGCTGGCTTACCTTTGTCATCTGTATTTTCATTGGTCTTTGGAGGTTTTTTACCAGGATTGCTGCTCGGCTCAGAAGTTTTTAGCAGCTTGGTATTTAAGGCAGTGCCATTTTCCTCAGATACAAATAAAATTTTAGGTAACAAAGAAGCAGCTTCTGAAGAGAACCGTACTTTCACACTAAAGAAACAAAGAGGTTTTATTACAAAATGAAAGTAAAACAACATTTTTAAAGAGGCTATTTGTCACAGCCTACATACAGCCAATAAAGGAAAATCAACTTGTCTTGACTTGTTTTTTGTACCACAAAGAACAGGCAAGAACCAGATCATGACTTACAGCAGAACAGATCATTGTGGGAAAAGTTACACTCTACCTTTACATGAAATACAAGAGCAGATGAAGAAAATTAGGTTTCTTCACCTTTGGTAAGCAGGAGCCTCACTAGAAACTATGTTACCACACATGTGCTCTTGCAGAAGAAAGCAATGCAGACTTGAAGGTACTTCCATAAAAAATGATAATTCAAGTCCAACAATAAAATGGCATACTGAGTGCAAAAGTGACCCAAGACATCAAAGTTCATGCCTTCAGCACAATTAAGGTAGGTTGCTTTTGCCTGCTGTCCCTTTATCCCTCCAATATGCAGGAAGAATTCTTGGACCATTTTATACTGCAGATGTTTTACGCCCACCTACCCTCAACTCTCATGCAACCCCTTGAAAAAAAACAACCTACATACACAGCAGCTTTCCAAGCCCTTAAAAAAACCTCAAGGGTTACATTATCTTCAACTAAAGAAGTAACTTTAAAATGTCTTGTCTGGTCATTACTCACACTTCAGTTCGTATCTCCAGAAGTAAGATTACAACAGAGACATCTGGCTCTGGTGTCTTCTTCAAGATACAGTAATCCACTTCTTCATCCTGGTAAGATAAGCAAAACATCTCTGAAGTGCCCTGTGTTCCCCTCCAGGTAGAGGCTACCATTCTCAGTTCAGCAAGTTGTAAATCCAAATTATCCTTTGCATCCTGCCCATGTCTAAAGTCCCCCCACCCTTTTTTTTTTTTTTTTTTTTTATTTCTTCCAACCATTCCCAGAGTCAGGTAGACTATGAGATGTCCCAGCTTAGAAAAGCAAGTTCACTTCTCTTAGTCTTACCAGGTAAGTGGAGAAACCATCATTCCTTGTTCGATCCAAGCTGAATCCCACCTATGAGACAATTGAGAAGCATCTGTCAATTTGAAGTCAAACCACTACTGAAAGAGTCAAAGATACTGCTTTCTAAACAAATTAACCCACATTTAAGGCAGAATGAAGGTTCTTCTTCTCATCATCTAATTAGACAGAAAAATACATTCAAATGTAACAAACTCGTCCATATCCACCAAGAAAAAACATATCATGATTCAAACCCAAACTAAATCTGGAGTACCTTCTGTCTCTGAACATTTTAACTTATTTCAGTATTATTCCAGATGTTTTTGCTCGACAAAAACATTCATTACTTTTATAACAATAAAGAAGTGAAACTGTGCAGCAGAGTAAGAACTCAGGTCTGTTACCTAATCTAGCATTTCAGTCTATTAAAGGCCCTAATGTAACATGTAATGTTAGAGTTCTCTTAAAAATAAGACTGTCACTGTTCTGGAAACCTGCTGACACAATGATCACAAGCTGAATTGCAATGCAACAGGACACTGTGAAAAAACCCCCCATCAGAGGACTGCTTAGGAAATTGATGTTCAATGTAAGTTACAGATGCGTGCATCGAGTTCAGCAGAAGATCCAGCAAGTTAAAGGTTCATCCTTAAAGCAGAATGGAGAGTGCTCAGGGATAAATCTCAATACATGGATCCTCATAACTGGCTCATGATGGGGAGCAAAGCCAAAAGCATCATGAGTTTGGATCTGACATCTGAGACCAGTGTAAGGGCAATTTCACAGGAGGCTTCACAGGAAGGAACTCACTGATAAACTGTC
The DNA here is from genome assembly GCA_013397865.1 of Struthidea cinerea. Classification (NCBI taxonomy): domain Eukaryota; kingdom Metazoa; phylum Chordata; class Aves; order Passeriformes; family Corcoracidae; genus Struthidea; species Struthidea cinerea. The sequence continues at coordinate 248,412 of VZTI01003657.1, read as the reverse complement.
CATGTCATCAGAGCTCACTGCTGGCTTCAGGGAAAGGTTGCTGACATTGACTCTCATGAAACCATCCTTGAAGAAGCCAAAGGTATTCAGGTGCACTTTCTGCCTCACATCATCCTGTTAGAAAGGAAAGCAAGTTTAAAAACACATGCAGAGTCATCTGCTGCAGCAAAGGGGAAGCACGGTGAGTGACGACACTTGAATATTCATGCAAAATATCTAATTACACAAACAGCAAATTTCTTTAGGATACCTTCAGACGTAACCAACTATTTCACTGGCATGGATCAACTTTTCCAATAACGTGAACAGCAAGAACTTTAAATAGACATGTCTCTGCCTGGCTACGCTACTGGGAGATATGCAAGCAAAATTCTGGAAGAATTTAAACATCTGGCATCAATGATTAAACAACATATAGCAAAATCCCCCAAAGTGACTGGAAACACATCAAGACGGCTATTGTTTGAATGCTGATTATTGTCATTGCCACAGACTGAGAGGAAATAGGTGACTTTGGGGATCTTACCTAACTGAGAGCTGGGGTTTGGCCAAGTGTTTAGCAAATGCATTGTCATCCCCTCAGATCATCTGTTAGGCAGGGTCAGTGTTTGGACAGGCAAACACTAATACACTGGAAAACTGTGTGAGAAAATAAAGTTTTGTATGTAGTCCCATACCTCCAAATGATTTTTAGCATAAAATAAATAAAAAATAAGAATAGAATAAATACCGAAAACAGAATTACTTAGCTTAGTTTCTCTAGCAGGAAAATTCTAGTTCCCTCCTCTACTCCCAGTTTAGCTGCAGAATAATTTCCTTCCTCTCAGTCTGGCAAGGAAACCATAGCAACTGATCTCTTCTCATGCCCTGCTCAGCTGATAAAGGTTTAAGTACAGTGAGCTTTAATATTTTTTTTAAATAAGGAGGCCATGAAGGACCTCACATGAGAAGTAGTTGACGTCACACACAGCTGCCACATCAGATGACAAAAGGTCACATCCAACGTCTGCAGTTGGTCCCTCAAACCTACTGGGTCATTAATTGGAAGAAAAGCAGAAACAAGGCAACAGAAATCAAAAATCAAATTTAAAATAGATTTAAAACATTTGACAAGTTGGCACTAAAAAAAAAAAAAACAAAATAATGTTTCTTCCTCCTGGTTCTTCTAGGAAAAGATAATCAGATTGCAGAACACTCTAAAAAGAGAAGTCAGCTGCTAAAGGCAAACTGTTCTAAAGACAGTCCTGGAAGACTGAGCTACAAATTGTACAAGTACAAAAAGTTCTTCCTTTCCCTCTACGCTAGTATCGATTTTGACATCTCTGCACAAAACGCTCCTGACTCATAAATATCACTCACTGTAATAGCAGGGCACTAATCCTGACTGTAGTGGGTTGACCACACAGCTAACCTGTAATCTAGCTGTAATAAGATCATCCTAATAGAATCAAGTTAACCTGGCAAATAACCAGATGGTTCCCTTAATGCTCAGAAGAGGAAAAAAACTTAAGTGACATAGGGCTTCCAGCAGATGCTTTGTTCAACAGAGTATTATAGCTCTGCTGTCTTCGGGTTCCAGGTCATGGAACATGCTTGAAACAAGAGCCCGTCTGGTTCCTCTGACACTGCATCCCATGTAACTTCCCACTCAGAACAGAAAATTAATCCTGCCTCTTTACAGGGCACATCAGATGTATTTAACACCGTCTGGAAAGAGAAGAATTTGGGTGAATCTGAGGGGGACACAGTGTCATCCAGCCACAAGGTGTTTTGTACCCTGCAAACGTGACCAGAGACAGCTGCTCAATTCAGAGCATTTGCAAGAGCTCTTCAGTTCAATTAAGTGATTTACTCTGCTAATTTACTGATATGCTCCCCACCACCAGCAGATAATTAATATACAACACACACCACTTTCCTCCCTGGTTTTATCTCAACCTTGAGTGCTTAGAATTTACAGATTTAGTTCACAAATCCTTCAGCTTTACATGATCCCACACACACACTGTCACCAGTTACCACCAAGCAACAGCAAGAGCATCTATTGCTCCATGTATTGACAGCCTAAAGACATTGGCTTACTAATAGTTGTCTAAGGTTTAAGGGGTTGAAAGAACCCAGATTTTATTTATAATCACTCAACTACTGACTTCATAAATATTTAAGTTTACAACAAAGGTGTGAACCCATACAAGTGAATACTTCAGCATCCAAGTTGTTAACACACACATTAATTTAATTTACATAGGATGCATTTAAAATTAAGCCTGCCCTGCTGAGAAGAGATGATCTGGGACCCATCACTAACAGGTTACAGTCAAACCAATACCCAAAGTTCTCAAGCTTGTTTCCATAAAAATCTTCCTCCCCGCTTCCACTCCTTTAGGATAAAAAGTGATCCTGCAATATTTGAATAAGGTTACAGGGAAGTGGAATCCACGATCCTGTAGCTCAGAATGCGCAGAAAAATATTCTCTACCATTTTACCCTAAATCTAATTGGGATCACACTGTCAGTGCAGTGGAAGTTCCACCAGAGAGTGCTTACCCTTACCTGGAAAGAATCTTATTATTTGTGTGAGACTAATAGCAAGGCTTATAATTTGTGTAAGACTAAGTGAATTATTGTGAAAGGTATTTTCAACCTGAGCTATTGAAGTCTGAAACCTACCAACATTAAAAGGCCACAGGTATTTACAAGCAACCACTGAAAACCAGCATTTTCTCTGTAACTCTGTGTCTGATAAAGGCCTTGTTTTTGGTCACAAGAAACATTTCAACTACAGCTACTTCTGGAATCCTCTGAAAATTGTTTCTGTTGGTCTTCCATAACTTCCAATTTTTGCAGTGTTTTTTTTGTAGGGGGTTGGTTTTGTTAGTTGAGGTGTTTTGGGTTTTTTACATATCTCATCAAGCTAATGAAGCCGATAACAATTGCTACCAAGGATGAGCGTCTCTGGCAAGGTCAGTCTAACAGCAAGATTCACGCAAATCATGTCTAACTCACAAAAAATAAACTATTTTCTACACTTTTATAAAGATAAAACATTATTTTTAGAACAGGAAACTGCTCAGACTGTGGCTTGTTTTTCTGACAACAAAAAAGCTTCACATTAGCACAGTAATTACAAAGACACAATAATGAAGCTATTCTGAATTAAGCAATAACAGCTTGTTTGAGGAAATTTAATAACAAACACTCCCAAGAAACTGTGGCCTTCAGCTTGGCTTAGTGTCAAGGCACACTTGCAAGCAAAGCAGGAGCCACAGGCAAGAACACCAGAAAGGTTTCATTGTGAAAAGGCTCAGTTGTTGGAGCCTGATGTTTACATAAAGGCTGTAAAGCAGGGGATGAAGGAGGAAGGGAGAGACTGCTCTAACAATAAAGCTCATGTTTATAAAGGAGGTGGGCAGAGGCAGTAACTCATTGCTACTTCTCAGCCCTTGGTAGGTCAGTGCTGCAACTCGCACAAAACACCTGCAAAACCAAACCCATACCCCACTCTGATGGGAAAAAACAGCAAACAGGATTTAGTAATTGATCCAGGCAGTCCCTAACAAGGACTAAAAGCCACGATGTTTCCTGCTAAGAACATTTGCTCGAGGCACGTTGGACATAAGGGTGAAGAAACACCCCAGGAGAAATCCTTCAGCACTCAACTGTTTGTCACAAATTGTTCAAAACAATGATGTAACCAGCACAAGCCTCCTAATTTACTGCTTCAGGAAGAAGTTTACTTTTCCTGAAATACAACAATATTCATGTGGTTGCACTTTAAACAACTACATAGGCTGGAAAATTTCAAAATTACAAGTAAGACATGACATCTACAAGTATAACACCTCCCAGCAGTCACTGTATGCCAAAGCCTGAGGTGGAATTCCTGCAAAGTCCTGGATTCTCCCTAAACTGCTACAACAGCACAGTAATGCACACCCCAGTTATTTACCGCTTTTTCATCTCTTCCAACGTTTCTACTGGCAGAATAATACATATTGTTGACAACCAAAACAAAATTTCAATTCTGAAGACTTACAGAGCTTTCCATGAGCAACACAGAGGCCATTAAAAAGCATCACCCCAAGCGCACAGTTCCCCTGTCCCACAACAATTGTGCAGCTGCTCGTGCAGAGCACAACAGGCAGCAGCACATCCTCACCCTGACCTCCACCACTTCCCATCAACAACCCTGAAGAACTTGTTTTTCTCAAATATAGTCACAGGATGACACATCACTCCTTCAAAGCACACCCAGCAGGCTATGGAAACAAAACAGAAAGCTGTCAGCATTGGTTTCCTCAGCCCCCACTAATTGCTTGGTTAGCGCAAAGTAGATGCATCTGTAAGGCAGTCAAACACCCTTCAGCGTGACCAGGGCAGGAAGGCCACTGCAGAACACAGCCAAAAGGACACTCAACCAACACCCCCGTTCAGAAACCTCTCCCTCAGCTCACGTTCAGCCCTCTCTTATCACATCGCTTTTAACGGAACGTGAAGCAGTTGCACCTTCAAACCACCACAATTCTAAGGCCCCTTCGCACCCTTTACCCGCGGCTAAGAAATAGGCGGCCAGAACAAGCGGGACAGGACTGTGGGAATGCGGTCAGAGGGAGCGGGAGGGTAACGGCAAAAGCAGAACGCGGCGGGGCCCGGGCGGACTGAGGCGCGGGAGGAAAGCTCAGAGAGAAGCGAAGAGAAAGAAGGGTCGGGGCACGCAGCAGGACGAAGATAGAGACGTGGGGAGACCAATTCCGGCCCGCGGGAGGTGCGCAGGGCCGGGCCGGCCTCACCGCTCCCCTCAGGGCACCCGGGGGCCGAGCCAGCGGGGCCAGGGGCGGCGCAGACCTTACTTTGAGGGTGAGGTGATGGACGCGGGCGCGGGCCGGGCCCACGCTGAGCAGCAGTAGCAGCAGCCCCAGCACGGCCCCAGCGCCGCGGACCGCCATCTTTGTTCCAGCGTCAGCGTCCCCCGCGCGCCACTTCCGGGTCAGGAGAGTCACGTGTCGGGCGGGGGCGTGTCACGTGACCGCGGTGGGCGGGGCCGGGTCCTGTCAGGGAGTCATGGAGGGGTTGGGGCTGGGGGGGGGAGCTCGGGCGTTGTCCAGTGCCACCCCCTGCCCGGGCAGGGACACCTCCCGCTAGACCAGGGTGCCCCAAAACCCGTCCAACCCGGCCTTGAACACTTCCCGGGGAGCAGCCACACCTTCTCTGAGCAACCTGTGCCAGTGCGTCACCACCCTCCCAGGGAAGAATTTCTTCCCAATATCCAGCCTGAATTTTCCCACTTTCAGTTTGAACCCACTCCCCCTTGTCCTGTCACTACGGTTCCTGCCGAAGAGTCCCTCTCCAGCTTCTGTAGCCCCTTCAGATCCTGCAGGGTGCTGTGGGGTCTCCACGCAACCTCCTCCAGGCTGAACAGCCCCAGCTCCCTCAGCCTTTCCCCATGGGGAAGGCACTTCCCGCCCTTTTCTCTCCCCCCGAGGCCCTTCTGGGCTCTGCTGGGCTGCCCCTGCCCACGGGCTGCTCCCAACCATGCCCCCCGGGTTGGATCGGCCCCTCAATGAGGACCATGGCAGCAGCCAGGCCCTGGGGTGGGTCCCTCCTCAGCCCCGGGACCCCCTTGGCGGTGGGGTCCCCCCTGGTTGTGGGTCCCCCCCATGGCCATGGGTCACAGAGGGGCACACTGGCCAAAAGGAACCCCCTGAGCCTCCCCCAGACCAGCCTCTGTGGGGTGAAACAAAAGAAAAACCCCAAAAAAGACTGAAGCTCTTCCTACCTCAGCCCTGCAGCATCGTCCGCAGGGAGATGTGGGATGGTTGTTTACAGGGAGGGGTGAAGTGGTTGTTTCCAGCTCAGCCGTGGATCTACCAGTAAGTTCCAGCTTCTTCCTGGGAGCTATGGCAACAGCAGACGTCTGAACATCAGGTAGTCCAAACAACAGGAAAATTGCTTTTCTATTTAAAGCCAGGGTTAAAGTATTGATTTTGAATATCACCAAAAAAATATGTAACAAACAAAGGGATTTCTGCTTCTTAACAGGAATAGTTTTATACCTATTCAAATATTTAAATAAGTAGCTGTAATCCCAATTACAAGTAAAACAAAAAGCAGATTGGGCCTGGTTTCCATGACTTGTTGCTCAAAATGAGAGTAACACAAGAAGCAAAGTGAATGTGAATAGGGGCAATTAAAATGGCTTTTTGGCTGACACATTGCTAAAAGAAAAAATGGAAAGACTATGCAATGGGAAGCCATCAATGTAAATAAATCTAATTTTTCAGTGAGGAACTTTCAGCTCCCAAAACTCAGACATTCTGATTTTCCCTTTCAGTGTGTGGAGTAACAAGTTCTGTTATCTAGAGACAGATAAACAACTGGGCTGGCCCAGGCAAGTGAGGGTGAAAAGGGAGAGAAAAATCAATGGCCTTGACCTTTTTCTTATCAATATTATGGTAGAATGTCCCATCTTTTTTAGAGAGATGATTCAGATGTTCCTCTACATTTTTTTCTCACAATTTCATTTCCCCCTTGTATATTCTTAGGTAAAAAAAATAAACAAAGAAATCTCACCAACAGCCAAAGAAACCTGGACTGTTACCAGGAAAGATCTGGAAGCATGGAAAAAAAAAAAAAAATCTGTTTTTCTAGTAATGTTCTTTCTCTGGGCAGTTCGTGTGGGTGCCACTAGATGTCCTGGCAGCATCAGCCCTTGCACCGCACGGAGCTACAACACAGGTTGCAAAAACCCCACGGACCTACAAACATCGGATGATTTATTTTAAAAAACCCCGGTGAGGTATTTTCTTGGAATTAGGGGGGTTTTTTTGTTGGTTTGGTTTTGGTTTTTTTGTTTTTTTTTTAATATTGTAGTGATTATAATCCCTGTGCACGAAGCACCTGGGAAACCTGGGGAGTTTTGACTCCTGAGAAACAGCTGCTTGCAACCACAGCTGCAGCACAGGCTGTCGTGCCTTGCTCCACTGACAAGTATCAGGCACGCTTTGACTGCTTGAGTAGTCAAAGAGCACGAGAAATTCCCCTGTAATTCTGGGATTTAGTTCAGCAGCAGAGCCTTTTTTAGTCTGAGGATGCTTCCTTCGGGAGCTCCCTTCAGAACCTTCCTTAAGAAGAATCATCCTCGGTCTGAGTATGATTCCTAGCAGTCGGGGATTTTTTATGCCACAGAACAGACATTTTCTGAAGATCTTTATTTTTTTTCAATGTTTCTTCACCAACTATTAGGATATTGTAGTAATTGTAAGTTCCCCAATTACCTATACAAAATGAACAAAAAATAGAATTTATGTTTACTTTCTTTGGCTGTGCATTCTTCTAAGAATTTGTATGTTAAAAGATGTCTGTACCTAAATTTACATCTTTATTAAGATACAAAGCAGCTTCTGACCATCATTAATAAGCTGTAACAATAACTTTCATCATGACATCAATTTGTTTCATTGTAGCTTCCACTTTACTGTGAGTGCAGTTCCCAGTACATGCAGTTGTTCTTAGCCTGGATATTTTTTTCTTTACTCCTAAATTGTAGCTAAACATATACTTAGAACTCTTCACAGACTGATTTTTTTAAGTGTATCATATACAATTATCGAGGTTGGATGGAAGGTATCAGCAGTATCAGAAAATCATGATGGAGGGACAGTCTGCAGGTACATCTGAACACAGAATGAACCAGACTGCCATTTTGTTAACGTATTTTGTGAGCCAGGGTACAGGCATGGAGTGGGGAGGTGAGCAAGATAACATAAATCCAGGGCAGGAGGCACTCAGGACCCAGTCCCACAATCCCTGGAGAAAGAGAGAAGAGCAGGCCTAGGGGTCAGAGCTGGGAGCAGCCAAAATCGAGGTGATCTGCTGAGTTCCCAGCAATGAGACAGGGGCAAGGCTGAGTTGAGAAGCCCATCTGCAGTTCGGGTGATGGTAACCAAGGTCAGTCATGGTCTAATTACGCCTGGACAGGTCATCCCAGTCGCTACACACAGGGACAAGGCAGGTCTAAGATAAGGCCAGATGTAAGCTATGCTCCATATCGACAGGATTTACAGCCAGGCACAGCCTGAGCTAGAACTGAGGCCCCCTAAAACACGGGGCAAACAACTGGGCTTTCAGGCCAGAGTTTAAATTGAGTTCCTGAATCCATAGGCAGAGGGTGTGGACAGAGGCCCCAGGCTGGCCAGGGCCATTAGGGTTTATCAGGGGTTTATCAGGTCTTGATCAGGCCCCTCTGGGCCCTGATGGGGCATTAAAGAGCATCGAGGTCCCCTGTTGTGTGTGAGTGATCTGTGTAGTGTTGTAACAGAAGAGAGGAAACGGCTGTGCTGATGATGGCCTCTAGGAAAGGTGTGTCCTCTTCCTTTCCTGGTGCTGCTTCAGTCCCAGTGTATGAGAGGTTACAAGCAACATCCATGTTCCTTATCTTGAACGTGGATAATTTGGGTAGAATTGTAAAATCAAAGGGAAGCAGCTGTAAGGGTGATAACTCTGGGGGGAAAGGTACGTCCTCTTCCTCCTATATCCTGGAAGCTAGAAATGCTTGTCCATGCTCTCAGAGTTGTGATTTTTCTTGCTTTGCATAAGTAAACAAACAAGGAGAAAAAAGGTTTAGATCGAACTGTAGATTTATTTTATCTACTTTATGTGGTTTCTCAATCATTTAACAGTGAATCTGGCTGTTTTCAAGGGGGATGGGGGTTTCCCAAACAAAGTCCTGGCTTTCTAAAAATGGAATTGCTTCTGCTTGGGTTTTGGAGCTGAATCTGGGAGTGTTCTGAATCATAACAACAGGAGAGATAAACAGAGAATTTACAGGAATAGGCCCATATCTGGATAACAGATCTGCATGGTCTTGTTCTCAGCGTGGCTGAGGGAAAATTCCTACCCAGCTTCTGTGTTGCTCAGATATGGATTGTGCAAACTGAGTGAAGAAGTGCTAGATAATGTAACTTCTAAGTGTAATTTTGAGTTATTTTTTGAGACTGGAACCTACTGAGCTTTCCAGCATCTACTTTGGCATAAAGGGCTCTTAATGTTCCTGTCATTGCTCATTACATTAGTAATTAGGGACCAGCCAAGCTGCAGGCCCTGTTGTTTTGGGCACTGCACAACTGAAAGTAATAATATAAGTGGCAGTCCCTGCCTTGGAGAGTCTCAGGCTAAACAATAAAGACAGTCAAAAATAGGGGGAAAATCCAGTTCTATAAACATCTAGAATTAATTTTATTTAGTTTTTGTCTTGAGCCTCTGTCCACAGAAATTTTGATAACTTGTGATAGTTTTTGGCATAGTTTATTCTAATGTACCATCATAATATAAAACTTGTATTTCTGGCCTTTATCTTTCTGGAACTGGTGGAGCATTTCTATCTCTCGGTGTGGACAGGTTTCCCTGCCCATGCTGGTGTAACAGGTTTGCCCTGTTCCCCTCCCAGCTCTTTGTGCAAAAGGAAATTCCACACAAACTTAGCTCAGATGATACCAGTGCTACTCTCTGTTTCTGTACATTCTTTTTCTGCGAGTATTTATGGGTTAAGCTCTCAAAAAGTCGTGATGCAACTGTGCTGTCTGGCTTTGCAATGTGTCCTGGGTGAACGTAGGGCTAAGGATGGTGGGCCTGGGAGCCTGTGGAAGTACAGGCCCTTGGAACACTGTAGTTGTGCTTCAGGCAGCAGGGCAGGCTTGGATATTCAAATATGTTGGCAGTAGAAGGAAGAACTATTCTAAAATGAGCTGAACAGGGTGTCTCTTAGTTGTTATGAAGTCAGCCCTTTAATAACTTTTAATGATGAACAAAAGCATTGCCTGTTGTGTCTCTCTTCAAAGACAGCTGTGTGAGGAGCAGCGCTCTTATGTTCAAATCAATGGAACTTGGATAAAAATAAATGCAATTCTGTTATTAACATAACATTTGTCTTCATTGTTGTTCGAAATGTTGGAATTGCTTAATGTGTTTTTCTTCCTCATGTAGGGTAACAGCCAAGCATCAGTGGAAGAAGTGCATTAATCTAGAGGAGATAATGCTTGTTGGAGCAGCTGGTCAATTTTTATCTTCTCACATCAAAAGCATCCCCACCCTTTATGAGCAGAAGCCCTTTTACCTCAGGTGAATTAAAATGGTTCCCTTTTTTATTCCCCCCCCCCACGTAAATCTCTCATGAATAGATACAGCAATAAATATATCAGTCTAAAGCTCTTTTTACATTTGTTGTAGCTGAAAAGCAGAAATGCAAAATGAGATTAAGTGACACATCCCAAATAAATGACACAGAGGAAGAGGATCACAAAATAAATATTTTTCTGGCAAGGAAATGAGCCATTTTCTGCAAAGCCTGTATAATTGCTACAATAACCCACATTTATGCAAAGGCAGATAATTTGGTTATTTTCCTGCTTGCTTGTTGAACATTTTGGCGACAGATGGTGGATTTAATATTCTTGGATTTGGGTTATTTTGGGGGTGGGGGGATGTATACACTGCTTAGCTGAGTTAAAAGTCAGTCCTTGCAGTGAGTTCACAGAATTAATTCAACTGGAAAAGACCTCGAGGTCATCGAGTCCAACCTGTGGCCAATCCCCACCCTGTCAGCCAGACCATGGCATTGAGTGCCACATCCAGTTTTGTCTTGAACACCTGCAGGGATAGTGACTCACCACCTTCCCGGGCAGCCCTTGACAATATTTAATCACCCTTTCTGTGAAGAAATTCCTCCTGATGTCCAACTTGAAGCACACGTGACAGAGCTTCAAAGGTTCTAAGTTCTAAAGCTGTTGGTTCCCTTCATTTCTAGGACCCTCACCTCCTTTACAAATGACCAAACCAAGAACAGTTGCTTCAAAACCAGCCTCACCTGGCTCGGGGGAGGGTGGTAAGAGGCAGGGAAGGGCACCTGAGGATGGATGGGGCTGGGATCACCACCCCCGTACTCGGCACAGGTGAGGCACCTCAAGTACTGCGTTCAGTTTTGGGCCCCTCACTTGAAAAAGGACATTGAGGTCCTGGAGCATGTCCAGCAAGGGGCAGCAAGGTTTGTGTAAGTTTTAGAAAGCACAGAATCACAGAATAGTCAGGGTTGGAAGGGACCTCTAAAGGCCATCCAGTCCAACTCCCTGCAATGAGAAGGGACCTCTTCAACCATAGCAGATTGCTCAGAGCCCTGTGCAACCTGGCCTTGAATGTTTCCAGGGATGGAGCATCCACCACTTCTCTGGGCAACTTGTGCCAGTGCTGATGCTTCTGTGACCAGGGCAGGGAGAGCCTCCTCACCCAGTTACACCCATTCCCTAGCGACTCCTTCTCTCAACTGACCCCCGCTCCTCCATTGATGCCCATTCCCCAGTGATCCGCGTTCCTCATAGATCCCCGCTCCCCCATTGACGCCTGTTCCCTATTGACCCCTGCTACCCCACTGACCCCGTTCCCCAGCGACCGCCGATCCCCATTGATCCCCGCTCCCCAGCGATCCCCTCTCCTCCACTGCCCTCTTTCCCCCCTTCTCCCCGCTG
>VZTI01003657.1:120805-236749 GCA_013397865.1 Struthidea cinerea | reverse complement strand
GCTCGCTCCGCCGGGCACGGCCCTCCCGAGGGCGAGCAGACACAGCCAGGGGACAGCGACACTCCCAGCGCCCCCCGCCCGCCCTCCCAGCGCCGGCGGAGCCATGAGCTGGGGCACGGAGCTGTGGGTGAGTGTGAGCGCGGGGGGAGCGGGGCTGCGGGAGCCGCACTGGGGCATAACGGTCCGGGGCCGGTGCGGGGAGCCGGGTCCCTCCGTGCCGGCACCTCGGCGCAGCTCAGCCCGGGGGTCCCCGCGCTCCGCAAAGTTTTGTGTGCAGCCACTGCAGGGAAATCCCAGCGGAGGTTCAGGAGTTTGATTTAATTTTGCTGAAGGAATTAAATAAAAAAGGCTTCACAGCACAAAAAAAGCGGCAGCGGCTGTGGAGCGGAGGGAGGCTCGCAGCGGAGCGTGGGGTAGGTTTTGTGTGTGGCTGCTGCGGGAGGCTCCGAGGTGGATCTATGGGCAGGGGGTCCGGTTTCAGGAGAGGGAGCTGCAGGGTGGAAAAGCCAGATGATAAAATTTCCTGCCGCTGCTGTTCAGGGGCTTCTCTCCACGCTGGATCTGCAGGACGGAGATTTTTACGAGAAGAGTTTTGTGTTGTGTGTAAATAAAGCAGATTTTAATGGTACAGAGGGTTTCAATGTATAAAGCTCCTTGATGTTTTTGAGGAGAACCTGGAAAGTATAAATGCATTTGGTTTACGGTGGAACGTTAATGGAAAATATCAGACTGTTAAAAGGAATGAGAAGTGGGTAATAGCGGTGCGAAATGGTCCCTTGCTAATGAGAAGAAATAAGAGAAGGGAGATAAAAGAAGTCTGGGAAGGCAGAAGAGCTGTTCCACATATTCAATCACAAAGAGGACATGGTGCAGCCATGTTTGATGGTGGAGCATGGAGCAAACCTGCTGGGTCTGGGAGGGTTGGTACCCGCGGACAGGAGGTTGTGGAGCGGCTGTTCCCTGAGTGGTGGGACATGAAACATCTTGGGACAAATCTGTGCACGGGAGGAGGGGGAAGAGGGAAAAGGAAACGGTGTTTTGAATGAAGAAGTCAAGAATAAGTGGCAGAGAGTCATCTGGATTGTAAAGCACTGCAGGATTCTCTCCTGTAGTCATGTGTATGTGGCTGGTAACCGGTTCGAGTTGAGATGAAAATATATCTGAGCTTTTGAGCTGCCTCTTGTAGAAATGGTTATTTTAGATGTGCTAATTGCTGTCCTTTCTGGGTGCATTCCTGGCCCGCTCTGGCAGGCAGTTCAGCATCCCGTTTTGCTGTGACATTGGAGTCATGTTATAGCCAGATCTAGTTAGAACTATGCAGTAAATTAGGGAGCAACTGCTGACTGGGAGAGGTTATTTTGGTGTGTTTTTATATGCCATAGAAATAAAGGTGATAAATGCTGGTGAAATAGTATAGTGATGCTATATTGATTCATCAGTATATAAACAGCTCTGCTGCATGGGAATGTTTCTGGGAAAACCTGCAGTTGCCTCCTTTTTCTGCATCTTGGATGCTTTGGGAGGAGACTGAATAGTTTGAGTGGAATTAAAGTGAGAGGCAGTATAATTTGACAATTTTGACGCTGGAAAATAAATTCTGAATTCTCAGAAGGAGCTTCTTTTTTTTAAAATTGCATTCCTAAAACTGCAAGCAGTACTGAGGTGTTCCTGAACCAGAATGGTAGTAGAGAGTAGTGACTATAAATAGTTCCTCTTGTTTTATGTAATATTTGTAGGGGTGTGTGCTTGTGTGTAGCCATATTTATCTTCTGCAACAGTTGCAAATTGCTTCTGTAACATTTTTTATCCAAAAATTTTGTTTCTGAAATTGTCTTCAGCAGCATCAAAGTATCATGTTTTCATGTGTTCAGTGTAGCATGCTGTACCAGGTTACTGAGGAAAAGGGTTGGATCAACAGAATAAATGATTCTAGATACAAAATTGGCAGGAGTTGCTCCATTTTAATTTGGGCAGAGCTCTGAGAACGCGTCGGTTTCCAGTGCTCTGGGTATTTAGGCCAAAACAGTGATTTCTCACTCTGTGTTCTCCCTTTCACTGGAAAGAAAACCACACAAACAACCTGTATTTAATATGTGCCACTTTCTTTTGTTGACCATGGCATGTCTTTTTAAAACAAAATTAAATTTCCTTTTACCTTGGAACTTAGTTGTCTTTTTTTTCCTTTTCTGTTCTTTTTTTTTTTTTTTCTTAAGTAGTCGGGGAATGGGTTTTCAGGAGCAGGTGTGGTAAGCAGCAAATGCCTGTTCTACATGTGAGTCATTTGTGGTTTGAAGAGCTGAAAGTTAAGGCAAAAGCAAGTGTTTTTAACTGTAGTTCAGAAATTTGCTAGAAGAATCAGCAATATTTGATCAGGCTTGGCTTGCACCTTGTATCTTTGATCTACCAGGCTGGATGCATGTTCATGATTCACCCCTTTAAATATAGCAAAGAAGTAAAATTGAGCTTGCTTTTTAGAGCATGTAGAATGTTAATGTGCTTGGAGTTATGTAGAATTTCTGTTCATTCCTTGGGGGAGAAAAAAGCTGGTTGCAGAAAGCCTCATACTTCAGAAGCAATAAAATCCCTTTGGCAACATGTGAGTTATTCCCAAAACAGGCTTTTAGCCTTGTGCTGTGATGTGAGTGTATCCTGTGCCTCTGGGTTGCAAATCCTACTGCGAAGTTCCTACTGATGTTTCACTTGATTCTGGACTTTGAGTTACATCTGTGGATTGTCCCTGTGAGTGTCAATGGACCCACAACCAGCAGAATGATCAGATGTCCTAATGCAGCCTTGACGTGAGGCAGAATGCCGGGGATAATGAGATCGTCTGGAGCCTCCCAGCAATCCGGTGTTGCAGAACAAAACCTGGAGGTCTCCTGTAACTCTGCGTGCAGCTTCTGTCTATCCAAACCCTGCAGAATTCTTTCTGCCTGTTATACTCCAGACATTCAGGAGCTGAGGAGGAAGCAGCAGGTTAAGGACAAAGTGCAGGCATAGCACCAAAACATTTTGTTTTTCACCCGAGTTCAAGAGTGCATTAAGGGCTGACAGGTAGGAGGGTGCAGCACATATTTATTTCACATCTGGTTCTTGAAACTGGCAGTGTTTTCTGAATACTTAACAAGTGGAAGTGATAAGTAAAGGTTATGTAGGGGTGCACAGGCCTGACTTGTACCTTCAGTACTACACTTTGGGGACAACGGGCTGTAAAAGCACGCTTGGATCTCCTTCACCCTTTTCCTCTCTTGGCTAATGGGAAAGAACACGGAGCATGGCACCCACAGCTCTTCTGAAGGGTACTTCAGTGGGTGAAATCACAAGTGTGTGCCACACTTCCCGCCAGTGTCCTTTTGTGTGGCGTGAAGCCCTTGGAACAAGTGGGATTACATTGCAAACTGAGCTGAAACCAGCCTCGGCACTTTGGTGCTTGTCTTCAGGGTTGAAAAGGCTGTGGCTGCGGACCGGTATATTGAATGGAATGAACTTTCTTGATTATGATATTTGGCACAGGATGTAGTTTGGGGGAGCTTCGTGTAAATTTGTGGCTGAGTGGTTCGTCCTTTTCAGAACACTGTCACAGCACGTCAGGTGCAGGTGGCCGAGTGATTGAATGTGGAAAGTTTTATCTTTTTGTTGCAAATGTTTCAGAGGTGCCGACGCTGTGGGTTTGTTGCTGCGGGTGGTTTTTTTTCACATTCAGTGTAAATTTTTTTTAAAAGCCTGGGGATGGAGTTGATTTAATCAAGTTCTTCTTTGACCTTTGTGAAAGCTGGGTGGCTGCTAACAGCCTGTCACTGTCCTTTCAGCCTGTGAGAAGGTGGATATTCAGTATTTGCACGGGTCTTAATTTGCTGCCCAGATGCGAAGGGCTCTGTTGGCCAACTCCTGACGGAAGCAATACTTTGGGGACCACACCTATTGTTTATAGGGTGTTCCAGTGTACTTTACTGTGAAAACACATGGTTTGTGGATATGATTATTTTTGCCTTTTAAAGTTCATTCCACATAGGTGCAACCCTGAGAACTTGAAGGCCCCTTGCTATTTGCAACTGCTAAATCATTTCCTCTTTCAATACTCGCGCCTCTATTTCATCAGCAGAATTTGTGTTTAAACAGCTGTAATCTTGCATTTCTGCAATTTGCTTGAATGCAGCATTGTTCTTTAATAGTATTTGCAATGTATGGGTGTTGCATGCAGTGGTGACTCACATTTGGAAACCATCTGGAGTACCTGGATGATTTTGACCTTGGTGGCATTACGCAGTGGTGCATAATGGGCACAGTGGTCAAATGTGATCTCAAATGAAAGCCCTGTTTTCCTCTGCTTGTAAGAGCATCTGCAGAGCTGGATCTAGGTTTGATGTATTGATTCTTGAGCCAACATTCAGTTTTATTGTATGCAGCGCTGTAGTTGATTATATGCAATAGAAATTGTGTGCCATCCCACCCATCCCATTCTCACACCTCCTACAGCCCTCACCCCCCAGGTTCTTTGGGGTTAGGTGTTAACTGTTGTTTTCCGAGATTTAAAGGAAGAGGAGATGGTGTCTGATGGGAAAGGGATACAAGTCATTAGTCTTGCATGATAAGTCGCAAGTTAACTCTGATGAGCTGAGAGTTTCCATTATGGGCCTAACCTTCACAGGTGGGTGGGTGAATTGTTGGCAGCTTAGACAATCTTCTCCTGTGGTGACGGCAAATGCTCTTCTGAAACGTGTATTTTATTCTAAATTTGCTGTGAAACTTACTTGATGCCATTCAGACGGCTCCCAGAGGCAGAGCTGTGTATCCCTGGCCTTTTTGTGTGGGTGTGTGTGTTTCGTAGAAACCCTGTTCCCGTTTAGTAACGTGTTAAAACTTTTGTATATTTCGAAGCATCTGGAATTTCACCACAAAAATATACTCTAAAAGCACCCTAACAGCAAATCCAGTGAAAGGCTGGAAGAGGCTGAGGTCAGTAATGAATGCATCACATTTATACTTTTTGCTTGGTTATTCTAAAGCTCTTAGTAAAAGTTGTACAGAGTGCTGGAGATGGGCACTTCAAAGCAAAACACGCTTTTCATTAGTTAAGTAGTATTAGTTTAGCATTCTGCATAGTTATTTGGACGGTTTTGAGGTAGCAAAATTGTCTGACATTAATATCTCCTTATTTCACAGAGGCTCACTCCCTGTTTTAAGTGGTCAGCCTGCATATGCAGATTATTGAGTGAGAAATAGTTTATAGAAGCTGAGTCATTACAGAGTATCTGCATTCTGCAGCTCACACCTTTGTGTGCATGCCCAGCTCGGGGTGGGATTCGGGGCTGCTGCAGCCTCTATGCACGTGCAGTGTAAAGTTAGTGCCATCAGAGTCCTTTTCGTGAGCTTAAAAAGAGAATTTTTACGCTTGAGGATGATTTGTTGTGTGGGGGCTGCCCTGCTGCTCGCAGGAGGTGGTTGGTGGGAGAATGGGGTTATGTGAGAGGTCCCTGCCTACACCCCTTGGTACCTGCAGGCACCAGGAGTAGAAAGATTCCCTTTTGGTACCTGAAGAGCTGCTGGGACTTTAATGTTCGAATCTCTGAGTAATTTCGTTTACAATTCTGATTTGCTTTAAGAAAGAAGATTTCAACAATTTCGTCAAACGACCTATTCTCGTATTTCCTACCTATTCATTAAAGAATGGGGGATTTACGGTCTTTCAGCGTGAGTCAAGACTTGCAGAATACAGTGTTTTCCCTTCCAGCCGTATTGTGGCTGCTCAAGATCCCCCGCTTTCTTGAGCCATATGGGGAAGGCAGTCAAACATGAGCCGATGTTTTTCTGGACTCTTTGCAGCTCATTAGTGTTACTCATGTTGTGAAACATTCTTTTACAGCAGAATTTCAAAAGCTGTAAAACACTCTTTTAAAGCAGAATTTCAAAAGCTGAATTCCACATAAAGAGTAGGAGCCAGTGTTGCACTGTGACACTGTAACTTAATAACCTGCTTTACGTTATTGCCTTTGATTGCTGGACGGGTAACCTGCTAATGAATTTTTGGAAATTCACTTTCATCCTGTTTGAAATACTGCTGCTGAGATTGGTTATACATTGTATCCAGTCCAGCTGTCAAAATCCAATGCTTTGTTGAGTTTCCTTAGTGTTCATGTAAATATTTTAAAATAACTTCCCCCTTCAGTATAATTGTACGCTTCAGATGAAACTTCTCTTCTTCCTTTTACCCCTAGAAACTCTGCTTTTGTATTTATTTTTTTTTCTTAAAACAGTAAGCTGCTTAAATTGGTAAAGTACTGTTGTCTCTTGGCATATTGCAGACTTTGCTGTTCTTTTCAATCAATGGCTTTGGCTCTAAAATAAAAAACAGTGGAGAAGTAGTATATATGTATATATTGTATCTATGTACAGGATAAGATGCTTTTAGGCTTTCTTCTCAAGCAGGTGTGGTGAGGTGGTTTGGATCCCTTTGGAATTTAACATGATCACTCTGTTTCCGTGTTGTCCGGAGACAACCTTATTAACCTGGTCAATAATTTCTTTTGGCTCAGTTTATTAAGAATGGTTTGGTGGCGTAATTAAATACAATGGTTTTTTGCTTCTAAAAATGGAAAAACTGTAGAAGGGCTTCTAAATTAACTCTTCTGTAAGTAAAGTGCAAGAATGAAACGTTGTTTGCCTGGTGTTCATTGCTGATCACTGAAGCAGATCATGTTGTAAAGCACACAAAGAAGCAGTTCTGTTGCAATGTTGTCCTTAATTTATTTGAGGAAGAGTCAACCTCATTGGCAAAACAATCAAAAGAACAATGGCAATCCCCCAGATGCCCTCAGAAACCCTGTAAGGCAATAAAACTTGAAAAGGAGTCACTTGGGAATTAATGTCTGGTTTAGAAGGATGGTCTCCAATGAGCTACCAAGTCACCTAGATAGTCCTTAATCCTGAGAAAATCCCAGAGTGGATTATTCTTCTTGTTGTAGCTGAAACAGTATAGATTTCTTCCATTAAATGTGCCACTTGGCCATCTCTTGTTCAGTGTTTTTCAAGTGCTTCTGTTTGGTACCTAAAGTGTTTTTATAAAGCAAAGCCTTCAGTTCTGCCCTTGCAGCGGGGCTGGTGTAAGCGCTGCTGGGACCGTTCATTCCCTGAAGGGGAAGGGTAGTTTGTAGTGTTTAGATTTACTCCTCTGGGAATAGCAGGTACAATTGGTCTCATAAATCATTCATTTTATAGTTCAAAAATTTGATTTCATTGCACTGAGTCTGTGTATGTGCAGATAAAGGAGTGCTACCTATGTGACAGGTGAAGGATCGTCTTGCAAGGATTCTGAGCATATTCCTTATTCCTAACTGCACTCCTGCAGATTTTGCTCCAATTAACACCAAGAAATTGCTTATTTGGTGCCTTGGACAGTTTTTATGTCTCAGACTCTGTTCTAGACTGAGCTGGGAGCCCTTCTTACTGAGAATGTATTTAACATTTTCTATTCAAATCATCTATTTTCTGCTGCTTAAATTTTTTTTCCATGTTAGGGTGCTCAGGCTGTAGTTTTCCTCTTTCTGTGCCTGCTTCTTGCTTTTTGTGTTTGAGAGCAGTCAGGATCATTCAGTTGTTAGCAGGGCCAGTGTATTGCACATGCTGAACACGATGCCTCTTTGGTTTTGGAAAGCTGTAGTGCTCCCATTCATTGGAGCAAGGTTTTGAAATTTAGCAGGCAGAAGCTGTTGAACAGGGATATGCCTGCTGCTGTTGTTGAGAAAATATTCCTCAATTAGGCAAACCTGCGAGTCTTTGGAAAAATACCACTTTGCCGGTACTCAGTGAAGATGTTATTGACCAAATTTTCCTGGGCGCTGGCTAGGTTTTGGCCTTGGAGGGATTTTTGTGGGGCAAGATGAGGTCACCCATAGAATAATTGAAGATGGCTCAGTCTGGTCCTTGCAGGAGAGCAGCCAGACTTCCCAGGCCATGGCTGCTCAAGGCCAGGGTGGAGCTGGGCAGCCTCTTCTGCTCTCAGGCTCCTTTGTTGGCACCCAGTGGCACGGAGGGAGGAGTTGGCTGGAGGACAGTTTTGGATGAGTGGGATCCGGGCTGTGTTATGGAAGAGTAGCGTGGGTCCGTGAGCAGGGAGAGAGGGGGGATGGAAAGCATGGCTGCACCAAGGCGAGGTAAAGGTCCCTCTGACCACCTTTATTCTTTCTTATTGGAAGCAAACCAGTTCTTCTGTTGTCATGGACTGGTTCTTGTTATGCTCACCTGAGATGCCGTGGTCAGAGTGGAAACCACCTGACTGAAGAGACTGAATGTGGAGAAGGAGGACTAGAGATCATAACCGGGATCTAGTTACAGACAGTTGGGTCTGCTTGTCTAGGAACTGTTCCTGTGATGGAAGTGCCAGGAATGATGGAGAGGGTCATTTGAGGAGAGATAATTCAAATTGGCATTTCTGACAGTGAGTGAAGCAGGACTAGCAGGGCGAAGGAAATAGCAGAAGTGAGCTCAGGAGGAGAAAATTAATTTTAACAAAGAAAACAAGGAACCAGTCAGTAACAAGGAAACAGCTCAGATAAAAGCGCGTAGAGAGAGCAGGGCTGGGCTCTGGGCAGGACGGGTGGGATTGTGACTTGCTGTCAGACTGGATGTGCAACGGGATTAGTGCATTAGGAATGGCAAGTCAAGAGTTTGATGGGATCAGGAGAAAGTATAGTGGGTGCTCAAGGGGAAGGAATAAGCATGGAGCAAAGGATGAAGATTTGATAAGAAGTAAAGCAGAAAGTAGTGCAGAGACCTAGCAGTCCTCTTTTGGCTTTGTAGTATTGCTATTTAATGTGGCTTTTTCCATGTAATGTTTAAGTGGAGTTGACGTACTGGTTAGAATGTATATACATTGATTTCTGTGGTTGCACTTTGCATCTTTGCTCGCTGTGGAGGAATATTTGACAACATCCCCAAATAAAAGCTTTATCCAGAATTGTGTGCACTGATGTTTTTCATTCACTCAATCTGTGCAGAAAGCCTGAAGGAATTTTTTAGCAAATAAGTTCAAAGTGTGTTTAGATAATATTTTTCACTTTGCATTATAGTCTCTTGGGCAGAGATAAATGCTTTAGCACTTTTATCTTGTATTTACAAAATGAAAAAAAATGATTGGCATGGAGCAGGGAGTGAATGGAAGTGTGTTTTCTCAAACAAAAGTTAAATGGGGAAGAGAAATATTTCTTGCCCTCTTGAGGGCTGTCGATCTGTCAAATGTGGGTCTTACGGGAGTGGCGTTGATTACGAGTGTGTAACTCAGGTTTTGCTGTAGTGGAAGAAAAACTGGCAGTGGATGAACAGGGAGAGCTGCGATAGAGCACTACATAAATGTTTTTTCACCCATCCTGGCTCTCTCTCCCAAGCATAACAGTCTGAGATCCTTTGCTCCTGTGTAGTCACTGGAAAAGCCTAATAAAAGGTGACAGGAAAGGGTTCTATGTGCTGGTCAAGAGCCTTTATTTCCTTACAAGTCTTTGGAGCTGTGAAACATCTGGGTTTTGCATAGGATGCTTTTGGCATGTGTTTGCAACTTAACATGCAAAAGCTGAAAAACTGCACAGCTTTGCTTCAGTTTTTGGTGTGCAAAACAACTCCTAAGCAAATGGTTCAGTGATGGATATATTGGTTCAGGGTTCCTTTGCTGCTTTGCTCAAGGACACCATCATCAGCTGATCCAAGAGGCTCCATCCTCCCAAAGCACTGCCAGCCTGACCACCAGGATCAAGGCACCCAACGCTCACAGATTATGGTTGCATGCTTTACCTGAACCCCAGAATTGCACCAGCTGATCCTTTAGGTAGTGAGAATGCATCTCACATGACATGTGTGACTCGGTGCCTATTTAAACCAGTGCCCTGGGGATTTACAGCCTTATTTTTGGAAGGGGGGGCTAGCTAAGTTCCAGCTCTATTTAAAGATAAAATCAAGTGTCTCTGCCTATGTGGCTGCATGTGTCCTTCTGAAATGAATTGGAATTGCCCAGGTGACCACCCTGGAAGTGGGTAGCAGCTCGCATCCATTCCTGGTATATATGAGCATCTCCCCACCACCTCCTCCTCCGGATAACTG
The DNA here is from genome assembly GCA_013397865.1 of Struthidea cinerea. Taxonomy (NCBI): domain Eukaryota; kingdom Metazoa; phylum Chordata; class Aves; order Passeriformes; family Corcoracidae; genus Struthidea; species Struthidea cinerea. The sequence goes on along the minus strand of VZTI01003657.1, from coordinate 226,663 downwards.
TGGGTTGGTTTTATTTTTGCATTGTGGTTCCTACTGTGATTCTTGTCTGCATCATCTTTATTATCTGTATTATGTATAGAATTGCTGAAAGCTCTTTTTCCAGAGGTTCAGTATGATTGACACAAAACGATCTTGAAATAGGAAAGCTGTAATTGTTGGAAAACGACAATTTTTGTGAGAAAATGTGCTGTTGTGAAACACATGCACCTAATTTAGGCATCGTTGGAGACTGGGTCTGCATAGTTGTCACTCTTGGAAAATACTTAGTCTTGAACAGAAAGGTATCACAGTGCCAACATTTAATGGTTGAGGGAGTGTGTTGAATTGTTCCACTAACAAAAACCTTTGCTGAGCTAAACAATACAAATATAAATATTTCACTTGGCTATTAGCAGTTGAGTTGAAGTACTCGATGGTTGGGAACAGCATGATGGAATGATGTGCTCCATTCACACAGAGGTCAGAAGACATTCTACATGATGTTTATGGGTTTCATGCACACAATTATAGACACTTGTATTGACTTGAATCTGCTGTTGGCTCGGTGTAGTTTTCTGTGGTTTGCTTGTGGGTTAATCCCTGGGAACAAAAATAAATGGAATAGTGACAGAGGAATCAAAAGCCAGAATCCACACTAGGAGAGTTGAACAAGTGAAAAATGTCAAAATAATGGAAATTCAGACCCCCTTTTTACAGTTAGAATGTAAGAATGAAGTATTTGGGGGTTTTATTTGTGGTATATCAACACACATGGTGCTTGGGAGTTGCTGGTCAGTGGAGCACTATTGATTTCCCTCTGGGGGCAAGGCATCCATCCAACCTTCTTGGCAGGGGGTGGGATTGATTCCTTAATCGGAACAGCAACAATCCATCCTGAAGCTTCCTCAAGGTATTAGGGCTAAATTAAACAGTCTGGGACTAGTGTGTAAGCCCTAATGCACTTCAAGAGGCTTTTGTGGATAGGAGAATTTTGAAAATAATCAGAAGACGAACCCAAAAGTAACAGAAAAAAGCCACAGGCACAAATCACCCTTAAAAAGGGACCATAATACATTTTCTTTGTGTGGTGGAGTGCTTAATGCTCAGATTCTCTTAGGGAAGAAAAGATGCATGAACTGTACAGCTCTATTCATGGTGCTGCATTTAGAACTTGTTTTCTCTCCTTTGTGTATGTGTTCCATAGCTGTTCCAAAAATAGATATGGTCACAAATATCAAATTAGTAGAATTAGGCATCTAAAGCCAGGAAATACACCATTTTTTAAACAACAATCACTACTGAGGAGATGTGGGATCTTATGCATATTGCATTATGTCTTTATTTTGCAAAATGTTAAGATTGTGTTTGCTTCTGTGCATTTGCAGTGTCCACAATCTACATGAATTTTGCAATGATAAAAATGTCGTCTTTGCATTCAGCTTTACTTGGAATTCTACTTTTCTTTAACTTGGAGGAGGAATGAAACACCATCACTGAGCTTTAGTCTGTATAGTAAGTGCTCCTGTGCAAGAACTGACTACGAAGTGTCAGTAGCCTCATTAGATGTCCTCACTGATTGTTACGGATGTCATTTGTGTACAAAAGGACTCAAAAAGTAAAAGTGAGGGAGCCCACATGACACCTGTTCAGTCTTGCTCTTAGTTCTCAGTCATTTTGTCTTGGCCCATCTCACTCTGCAGACCAAGCCAGGTAAGCAGTAATTTTCTTTTTCCAGAACGTCGGAATCCTTTACAAATATATGCGTAAGGCCCGAGAACTTAATGACAGCTGGAATGTTTTAGGGTGGCTCTTTGTTCCTAATGCCTGTGCATTCTGAATGTCCCTGATGGAAACTGTCAGGCCCTGTCGTCTTGAGCCTCTGGCTTCAGAGATGTTCTGCCTAAGTCTTCTCCCATAACGTAAACTTTATTGGTCCTAGTGGTTATGGCCCACCAGTTTGGGCCATGAATTAGCAGCCAAAAATTTGTAGAGATGGATTTGAACTTCAGGGTTTGTGAAAAACAAACCCTTTATTTTCCCTTCCTTGGCTGGGAGCAGTTTTGACTCAACCTTTGGACCAGAGTTATAGCCTCCAAAAACTATTTTTAAGTGGAAGGTATTGTCATTGGAACAACTGTAGAGAACCGAGTGACCTCATTGTCCTTATTGTGGGAGGGGATGTTCTTGTCAATTTGTAAGAAATTCTTTCTTTCTTTCCCTGCCCTCTGTGTAGGTAGGTAAACACACATTTGTTTTCCGCTTCCTCTCTGAATCAGTCTGGTTGAGAGGCCAGAGTTGCTTTCCCTGCTTGGCAGATAAAGCATCTCGTAGATTCAAGTCAATATCCTCTTTCATATTTTTTAGATGATTCAACTGCTCGTCAAGCAACTGGTCTATCCCTGTGTTATAAAATAGTTGGGGAGTCATGGGACGTTCAGGGAACTGAGCCCAGAAGCTCCAGTTGCTGTGTGAAGATCAGTAGCTCAGACCCATTCAAGTCAAAGGTTGAACAGGAGGTTCCTGTTTGTTCTTCAAACAAAAGCATTTCTTGTGTGTTTGAGCGCTCTTTAATCCAACAGGCAGAGCTGCAGCCTCTAATGGATGAAAGCTGAAGTAAGCAAAGCATAGATATGAGGAAGAGGGAAAGGGGAAGAAGAGGAAGGCTGACATATTGTTATGCAGATGCCTTACACCTTAGTCTTGAGCTCTGCGGAAGAGAAAATTTACTTTTCTAATGTTCAGCAGGGCAGGTTCTTTACTTTTAATATCTCATTATTTTCCCATGTCCTTGCCATGCATCTTCCTTCCCATGAGTAGATTATTTATTCTCAAAACCAGTTTGTTTTGCCTTTCTTGCGTTACTCATAAGATTTATCTTATCATCATGTACTTTAGAATTTGCAACATTTGTTTCCAGAGATGTTGCCTAAAGTGCGGTGTGATAACCTCTCAGACTTGAGCACCGCGTCAGAAGTGTCACATTTAGCAAGGGTCCTGTAGGTCGGCTGAATACACCAAGTGCCATAGGAACAGCAAATAACTTATTCTAGGAGACCCAGAGCAGTGGAAAGAGATTTGCTGATAGTGACTTGGCAACATAATAAAACAGCAACATATGTGAAACTTTTAAAAAGTGTTTTGAGGTGATGAGTTTTCATTTGCTCTGATGAACCGTAATATCCAAAGCTAGGCATCTCTTCCACAAAAATAACGACTTGCCCTTTAATATCTTCCACTTTGGAAGTAAGTGGCTAGCACCATCTCATTTCAGTAATAAATTAATTGGAAGTCCATCTAGCAAGACTTTTGAGGAATGCCTCAGTGTCATTTATAGGATGTCAATCCCTGTAACGCTTGAGTTTCTGCATTTATTAAATAAGTGCAGTGCTTAAAGTATGGTACTGTTCCTTGGTTTTTTAAATTTAAATATTTATTGTCCCATGAACTTGGGTTTGTTGTCAGCATTTTTTGCTGGAGATCCCATGCCCCATGTGCTGGATAGGCACTGTGCAATCCAGGCACTGATGGTCCCGGTCTTGCAAATTGTATGATGTGAATTAAAGACATGGAAGATTGGAAGGATGGAGTACGAGACACTCATGGGTGTGGAAATCCTCAACTTCTCCCATCATGTGACTCTTCTGGTCTGGGGTAAAACATGGGCGATTTCTCTTGTGCCCATGTTTGTTATGAAAGTTCTTCTGTGTTGTGAAATTGTAACTTCTCAATAGTTACTGTAGTCTGGGACAAACATAAAAGTAAAATAGAGAGTATCTATTTTATTGTATCTTCTGATATTGAAAATCAATATAGCAGGCTGACAGTACAATTTATTTTAGGTATCTAGAATTGCAGTGTTCCCTGGATGTTATAAAAAGTGTGTATGTCTGGCAGCCACATTTCAAAGAGTTGTTTTTTCAATGTACTAATTAATTCTCTTCAAATAAATAGTCATGCAGAAAAATGGAATGCAACATCAATATTTAATGGCATCTGCTTAAAACCCTCCCAATCTAGACTTCTGAAGTTGTATGGGGGTGATAGTACCACATCCCTGGTAAAGGGAGGATGGAATGTGTGTGTTTTCTTTTCATTTGAGGAATGAATTACTCCTTAAAAATGAGATTGTGAGGTGCCCTACATGGCCCTGTGCAAAAATAATGTAGGAAACAGCTTGATCTCTCTTTGGAGGCTGTTGGACTGTGAATCCTGTGGATGTAACCAGAAAGGGAGATTCTGTTTCCTGGACGGAATGACTTGGTCTCCACCTTGCAGGCTTGTCCAGTTGCAGCAAGTTTGCAGAAGTTATATTGAAAGTGGGCTGCAGTTTTCATCTTGCTGCAGGAAACAGTGAGCCCAAGTGACCAACATCTTACTCTGTTTCCTGTTCCTCTCTTGAACAGCACAGCAATGAGCTGACCTAAATTCATGGTTCACTTGTGAGATGTCAGCCTGCTCTTAAGCTGTTCGCAGTACTTTCATCTGTGAACTGGCTGTGTTTGATGTTAGTGCTGTGCTATCAGCTGCTGATGTTAAATGGAGGATCATTCTCCTCGTGAAGAAGTGACTTTGTGACAGATTTGCGTGCAATTTGTGGGCACTGTTTATGCCACAGAGTTGGGGAATCCATTACTTTCTGGAAATGACAAGCATTTGTTAGACTGCCTCCTACAACAGTGACAGAAAAGAGCAGCGCTGTGCTTGCCATCCTCTCTTGATGCTTCATGGTTTGTTATTGCTGTGATAGGAAAACACAAGGAGCAGGTTGTAATGTAAGCATTCCCTGTGTTTATTTGTTGGCGGTGTTGTGGTAGCCTTCACTTGATCTTCCAGGAACGTGAGGAGAGTGGAAATCAGGATGACATATCTGTAGTTTTAGTCACGAAGTTCCACCCCATGTGCTTTGTGAGCAACACACTTTGCTATTACAGAGTCCTAATAAACCAATTAATTAAGAAATAGTCCTGTAAAACACACTGTGCTGTCACACTGACCCAAACTTAACCAGCAGCTCTCCATGACAAAGATTTTAATAACATTTAACCATGGTTTGTGTTAATCCTTTGACCAGTCACGTCATGATGTATGTGGTGTGGTGGTCTTGGTTTTGTTTGCCCTCAAAACACAAGAATGCTTTTTATTGCTGTCCCAGTAACCAGTCCAAAGTACAGCAAGCAGCTTTACACTTGAAAAACTGTAGCACCCTTTCAGGAAATATCTGCGGCGCCTCAGATTTTTTCAGCCTGCTCACACATTCAGAACCCCGGACAAGTAGCTTAAGATCTGAATGAGATTGTTCACCAAATGAGTTGGTGCAGCATATTAATTTGCTGCTGCTTCTAAATGCCTGCAGTGTTACAAGAGCCTGCAATGGCACTAAAATACCAGGAGCTTTGTTGGCTCTAAACTCCTTAAAAGAGAGTTTTAAATTCTTGTCTGCTTGCCGTAGCCTTGCCAGCTTTATAAAGAATTTGGAGATCTGTATTTCAGAAAGGTTGTGCATCCTGGGCTTAGGAAAGTTAGTAAGAGCTTTTCCTGGTAGTATTAATTGTCTTGGAGCTTGATTGTGCTCTAGGTTTTACTGTATAGCTGATTATATGAGCCTCCTATTAGTGCCTTTATTTAGATGCCAATGGATCCATTTATTGCATGGTTTTATGTATAGGATTTATGTCGAATAAATATTTGCCTTTGCAGTTAGGTAAACTAACATAATGTGGTTTAATGAGGCTGGATGCAGTCAACCTGATTTTATGTGTATTTTCAGTTGCATTTTAAGTTAATATTTAAATGCCAGAGTAGAACCGATATGACATTAAACCATTTTTCTTTTTTGGTCTTTGTGTAGTGACCCAGCGTCCTCCTCCCTCAAAACGAATATTCTGCCTGGCAGCTGGAAAGGGATATGAATTGTTTTTGAAAACTACAGAAAGTTTAAAACTTTAGAAGTCTATTTTCAAGATCTTGAAGTAGATGATTTTATTTAGAGGATGAACCCAAATATTTTAGTGAAAGCTAAAAAATCCAGTGTTCCATGCTGTCCCTTGTTTTACTGTTCCTGGATTTAGGCAAGGATGTAGTTCTAGAAGATGGGGTGAGCAGAGGCAAGTGGTCAGACTGGCATGACCCAAGTGTGGTTTTTAATCTTGGCTCCAATAAGCGCTGCTTTAAATTGGGTAGCGATTTTCTTCACGACTGTGTCTGAAAACTATATTAATAGGAGACTGTTTACTGTTGTAATTCCCATTAGGATTGTAAAGATATTTCTTCAAGTGCAATGAAGGCTTGAAATCTATGTCATGGTATCATCACTGTTATAGCATGAGTTATAAAATATTCACGTGTGTTTTTGGAACCTAAGGAAATGAGATTGTTGTCACAAGAAAACTGGATTACTCCTTTTGCTCAGCTAGACTCGCCTATCCAGCTTAGGAGCAGAATATCCTTGCTGGGGGAAGTAGTCCTTACTTACGGGATCAAAGGATGTTGCTCTTCTAGCTCAGGATGGCAAAATGTCATTTATTCCTAATGCTTAGATTTCTAAGACATATTGGTCAAAAGAGACTGTAATTGTTGATTTATTTCCATAAAATGTTCTGACTGTTTTTCTTCGAGAGGCCGGAGGCTGTGTAGGGAGCCAGACCAAAAGGTTTGGACAGTCTGTAGCTGCCCTACTTTCTAGAAACTGTAATTTTAGGTTGTCTTGGCTGGCACAGTATGGTCAGCACAGTGAACTTGAGCTTTGTCTGCTGGGGCTTGGAGTGTGGCCTCCTGCAGCATCCTTGTGGCACAGCCAGCAAACCACCGAGCCTCGCTCGCTACTCTGTGGTTCCCCACGTGTCTCTGATTTCTGTGAGCTGGTCCCAGTTCTGGATGTGTTGGAGTAAAGGCAGCACTTAGCACAATGAGCCTTCGTTAGACCTGGGAAGTCTTTGCTGCTGCTACAACTCGCTTTAGATGCTCTTTGATCAGGTGCTCGGGCACTTAGAATTGATGGATGGTAGAGATAATGGTGCTATAAACTCTAGTTCTGCACATTTCATGAGTGCCATTTATGAGTAGGGAGCTCTGATTTCTTGCGTTTTACAAGGCTGACTGACACGTGGTCTCTTTATTCTTCTTGTGTGAATGTTTGTTTAGTGTGATGGAGCTAAATTTACCTCTTTCTCTTTAGATTCTTGCAATTGTCATATGTCCCGTGGAGAATGTCAAGTATCCCTGAGTGAGCAGCCCGGATGACTCCATCACAATCCCGGGCGCCTTGTGCTGCTCTATTGACTCTGCAAACCTGAAATGTGTGTGGGAGAACTTTCTCTTGTAGTCTAGCATGTAATTTAATTGATGTTTGTTTGGTAATTTGCCTCAGATTAAATTATTCATTGTCACCACTGAACAAATGCTTTGTGTGCTTCTGGTGGGTCAGCACTTTGCACAATATTTCCCCTTTCTTATTCCACCTACTTTGATGCATTCATTTAGTTTTGCTGCAGTCTTAGTACTGAGAGCTGAGAGAGGCTTCTGTTGGGAGAAGGGGGAGACCCAGTAGAGTTTGAGAGGCTTTGTACAGTGATTATTAAGGAAAATGCGATTACTTTTCCTCAGATTTAAACTTTAATGTAACACAAGTTCACACTATGATTAATGGGAGTTATTACCTGAGGATAAACTTCATAGAAACGGCATAGAAGTGAGCATGTGAGAATGGGAAGATATGCTCTCGTCTTCCACAGGATAAGAGACTGAAGTTATTGGAGAATTATTATCAATAGCAATTCATACTTTGATGCACAGGTGGATGTTTCTGATCCTTAGCAAGATGTGTCAGTGGTAGAGTTGCCACTTTAGTTTTGGTCTGACCATATTTTAGCTTGGTAATTCTATGGCCGTACAAGTGATGTTGTCTTTTGTAGAGGAGGAGAAGCATGGCAAGGATCAGCTTAAATCCTGAATATTTTATGCAAGTGGGATCAGACTGAAACAACATTTTTGACAAAATCAAGATAAATGGCCTGACTCTAGGATGTTGCAGACCACAGGTGCAGCTGGGGTTAAGCTCTTCTCGGAAGTGTTTATCAGTGAAAAACTGAGAGGAGAAAGGTATTGGGTAAAAGGAAAATATGTGACAGGATGTCAGAGGACTGTCTTGGTTGCCATTTTTACAGCTACAGGAAGGGCCAGGTCTTATTGTAATAAAAAGCTGCATGAGAAACCCTAATAGATGGATTTAAGGCATAGAGTCTCTACAGCTTTCTTTTGGCTCTTTGCTTATATTATATTTCTGGCCTAGTTCCAGAATTTATCCATTTTTTGCCAGTGTAGCTTGACTCCACTCCACAGAGTGGAGTGTATGAGTAGATAATTCTGAATTATGAAATGCACTTTGAACAGAGTTTGTTAGCGTATTTTGAAGTGACCAACTTTGTTGTTTGCAGACGTTTTAAATTTTATGCACTCTGACATTGTCATTCTAGCTATTGCATTAGATTTCTGAGTTGCATATATCTCTGATAAACTTCCTGTTCTGGAAACTTCACTATTTCTTGGATCAGAGTGGAAGCACCCAATCTAATTTCTGGGTTAAAAGTGGAATGCAATGGCAGATAGAAATACTTCAGGCATAGCAGTAATCTTATTTAGTCTTGAGTGTGAAGTGGCTCTTGAAAAATCTAGGATTGTATTTGTCGTGTCATGGTATTTAAGGTATTAAATGCTTTTTGAACCCCATCTGCAAAGAAGTTTTTCAGCAGTTTGTTCCATTTAATTTGGAAATTAGAGGAGGGAACAGTCAGTTCAGATCTTCACTTTTCTTTTGAACTTTGGGGAAGGGTTTGGAACACTCTGAAGTGGGAGGGCTTATTTTTTTAACCCTAGTAATTGCCATTGCTCCAGTGATTCCAGGAGGCAGCCTCAAGCTAAGCAGAATTAGTGATTTTTACAACATTTTTATTTTCCAGGTGTCTGCATAAACATCCTGGAAGGGCATGGTTCCTGCACTGGTGTTTGGTCAGTTCTGGCTTCACAGCCAGGGGAGGAGGTGAAAAGGAGTATCGGGAGTAAAGGCTGTTGTGTTTAGTGAATAAATACATCTTCGCATTAACGTGTGTAGAAAAGAGCTTTGCACACGTCCTCAGTTTACACCCACCAGCGGATTTATTTAGTGGAGATTAGAAGTTTTGCTGTTGAGAATACCAGGCATACCTGGTGAGACCTTTGCTGGTTTTTTAACTGTTATCTTTTTGGGCTAATTTTGATAGAGGGAGATCAAGGGCTCTTATTTGCAAAGTGTAACAATGTCACTGACTGGTTTTAAGTGGTTATATAAAAAAATAATCAAATTAATCCCCCCAAAACCCTTTTCTAAACTCCAACTGTGTGCTCAGAGCTTTTGAATTGTATTCAAAAAAGATATTTTATACTAATGAAGAAATTTTGACTTTGAGGATGCATAGAACAACTTTGGTATTCTACATGATGAAGCCAGTATGACATTGGTTTGTGAAGAAGTTGGGCAAAAAGCTAATTTCCCCAAAAAACATTCCCACAGACTGCCACAGTTTGACGTATTGTTCTTGTGGATAAGATTCTGCTATTGTGATTCAGTATGGTTTTGGATAAGAGAGCAGAATTGCCTTTTTTGTGTGTTTTCTTTTAAATGGATCAGCAGGCTTGTTTGGCTTTCCATTGTAGTTATCCATGCCATGCACTAAGCAGGAACACTCTATGGCTCATTTTTAATAATCAGTACACAGCTGCCCAAAGGGGAAACCGTGGGCAAGAGCTCTTGTTGATCTTTGTTTTAACAGCTGGTATTATTAAGGGAGAGCTTTGCAGACTGGGGAAAAAAAAAAAAAGAGGATGAAAATCAGTCAACAGTTAATCCAAGATGTGGCCAGACAGCAAAAGATTTACTGGGAATTAGTTCTAAAATTGCATTTGTTCAAATAATTTCAGAAGAAACGAATGGGTGTGTATTAAATCAGGGAAGTGCGATGGTGCTGGGGAACAGTGAAAAGTTGCAACATTTGTCAACTGAAAAACCTTCCTGGCACAACAGCAGCGTATATTTAGCATTGTTACCATGCTGCAACTCCTGGGGGAGGCAGCTCGGATCTGGAGCTCTGCTGCAGCTCATGATTTATACCCTCCCAGCAGCAGAGCCCCACAAACCAGGCGGATCTGCTCATTTTCAAAGCTCTTGTTTATAATGCACGGAACAGTGAATCCCTGTGGGTCCTCGCAGCTTTCAGGCTGCGGCTCTGGATACTGTCAGCAAAAACGAAATCTTTATCCCATTCCTGTTCCCCCAGGATGAGCAGAAGGAGGAGGTTAGCGTTGTTTTGTTTTGTTTCTTTGGTTTTTGTTTCTTTCTTTTTTTTCTTTAAATGAGTTTTGTGGGTATAATTAATGCTAATGGTAGAGATGCATCATCTCTCTGGCCCCAGTAGATTTTAGTAGTTATGAGCCTTTGCTTAGCTAATGAGTCTGGATTTTAAAGTCTAGATTCTGCTGTTTATCCTCATACCTAGTACAAATAAGTTCATGTAAATCAGTTGAATTGCACTAGAATCACCAAAAGAAGCAGCATGTGTATGTTTGTCTTCAATTTAAATAACTGAACAAGTGCATAAAAAAGTTGAAATTCACTCAGTCCTTCAATAAAAATAGTCCGTCCTTGCATCTGGCATTAGTTGAAGTTTCTCTCTTATTATCTTGTTCTTTAAGAGCTTTCTTACATCCTGGGTTGTAATTTGCACATTATAATGTATTTTGAAACAAAACTGTGTCTTGTTCTGGGGTTTCTTGAGTGTGTTTTATAAGCAGAATTGCAGGTTTGAAAAGAAGTGTTCCTTTCTGAATGGGCTGCTCATGACAGATGGTTCTCATTGTGGCGAAGTCATGCAGTGCCTGAAACCTCTAAGTGTATAAATTTATTTGAAGGAAGTGAATTGCTGCTGCAGCATGGCTGTCTATGAAAAGTGTCCTTGGACATTGCAAACATTTTGTATTTTTGAGCCTTGCCTTTTCCTTATTCAAAGAGAACTATAAAATTCATTTTCAAGAGCGTGAAACTGACACCTCTAAGAAGCACATTTCCTCTTTCAAGAGATGCAGCACTATCTTTAGAAGGATCTCCCACTGATAACAGCAGGTGATGCCTCAGTATGGCCTTTTCAGGTAACTGTTTGGATAAAACCAAAATAGCACGTCGATAATGCTCCATGCTGGATGTATTTCTGTCCATGCTGTCCAGGACATGGAACCTACATAATTTACCATCAAAAACTTGCTTGTTCCAAGAAAACAAAGCATAGTCTTATTTGTTCCTCACTATCCAGTATTTGGCTCAGTTGCTGTTTCTCTTAATCACCTGTTGCTCATCAGCTCTGTCCTGCTGCAGTTGGGCTGATCACATCCTTCTGCCTTCCCACTCCCTAGAATTAATCATTCCTCTCTGTTATCTTACCTCTTTCAGCATCTTTCTGAGCTGCTGCAGTACCAACAACCACATCCTCTCTCGGATGGAACATCCCCTCTCTCACCTTCCTTCCTGGCTGCTGTGTTAGCACAGTTACTTGCCCAGTTGCTATGGAGGGACTACAAGTTCTGCTTTACCACATCCTTTGCAGGATACAACAGGCGTAGGGGGAGGAGGAGGCTTGGTTTGACCCCAGGATGGCGGGGTGGAGGGTTTGGGGCTTCAGTTGGTCTGGGCTCTGGTGAGGAAGGCTCTTTGCTGTAGTGGTAAGAGCAGCCGTTGGGGGCAAGACCAAGAAGTTTCTTGCAGGATCACCTGCTCCTGGAGCTCCACTGCTTCTGTGGCTTCTGACTCAGAGCCTTCTGGCTGCTGCAAAAGGAGCAGTTGCACTTCACAGTTTAAGCTGTCAGCAGAGAGAACAAGACACTGAGACATTGAGAGTGTGTGTGTGTGTGTGAGTGCCTTGGCAGTCGATGACATCAGTTGTATCCACACCGGGAAGTGAACCATGTGCTGGGTTTTGCAAGGCTTCCATAATAGGTGTTAAAGTGGGTCACCACGGCAGGAGTATGGCTGTACTCCCGGTGACCTCTCCAGCAGGCAGAGGTGTCCTCTTGCCGACCTGTTGCTCTGCACTGCTGCCCAGGAAGCTGCTCTCCCTCCCAGCCCTGCTTTGGGAGCTTGGTGTTGGCTTTGCTGCTGTTTGCTGCCATGGGCTCTGTAACCCAATGTTTTAGTCTGGTGTTGGGCACCTTCTCTACAAGGAGGTTTAACCTTCACCAGGACAAAGCTCACCCTTTTCATTAGTGGGGGATGTACCTGTGCAGCTCTGCTGTAGGTGGTGGATCTTTTTGTGAGATGTTGCAATCAAATTGGTTCCCTGTCAACCCTGATGATCTGGTTGTACTCCCAGGACTGGCCTTGCCTCAGAGCAGCTGGAATATTCATGTTGCTCTCCGGGTGCTGGCCTCTGTGCCAGCTGCTCATGGCTTTTCTCAGAAGTGCTTCTTATTTGAATTAAGTCAGGTTTTCTTCCAGGTAGGGTTAAGGTATGGCTGAAACCTGCCTGTGGGACAGCACCTTGGCTTAATTAGCAGGGGGGGATCACTCTTGAGTTTGTGGAAGGCGGTTTTTGGGGTGGGGATGAATGTGGTTGGTCTCAGAAGCAATTACAAGGCTGTGCAAAGGGCCTTGCTATTCCACTGGGGTAATGTTATTTTCTATCCAAATTAAAACTGGCACAAATATTAGAACTTATTTTGCTTTCCAGCTTCAGCAAAATGCTGAAGGGGGTAAGCATTTCAAGGCTGAAGCATGGCCCAGAAACTGCTTTATTCATAATGTCTATAGAAATAAGCAGGACAATTAGAGGTGAGTTTATCTAGCAACATGAAAGGTATTTCAACCTAAAACATAGTCTGTTTCCACTCTTGCTTTCTGTCAATTCCCCTTCACGCAGGTTTGAAATACACTCAGTTTCCTGATGATGCAGCAAAGAATCTTATGTTTGTTTCTGTGTTCTCCTAACCAGATCAACTTCCCAGGTGAATAGAAGTGATAGAATAGTTAACCTTTAGGGCTTTATGGAAAAACATGTTTAGGGGATGGCAATGAAAGGAAGATGGAGATGGGCAAGTAAGACGGCTTTTTTCTCTGGGCTATTTATTATTCAGCTCAAGCAGAAATTGTGCCTGTTTAGGCATCCTGGTGAAAGGTCAGGAAGAATTTATTTAATACGTGAAGGGTAAAATGAAATTAAGCATGTGTGGCTGAAGAGGTGATGTGCATGACAAATGCATGTGATCATAAATAGCTTTGTTAACAAGAACCGGATGTGTGGGGGAATGGAAGGGTACGCTCAGAAAACAACCGGTGAAGCCACAGCATCGTTTGAATGTAAACCGGGCAGAGATGGTCTCCCTGCCCCATCCGTATGTGCTCCATGGTGCTGTGAGTGCTCCTTGTCTCTGCTGCAGGAAGGGAAAGGTTGGTGTCCTGTATTCCATACATAAGCGGGGACGTTTGTTTAGTGTCATTAACTGAGGGTTTCACTGACTGTTGCTGACAAGTTTTGTGTGGGAAGTTGATTCTCATCAGTAGTGGCTGAGTCAACAGATGCTGAATTGCTTTGGTATTTTCTACTCATCTCTGTTTTCTGGAAGGCTCTTGCAGTGGTAGCCTGTATTTTATGAATTTTCTTTCATTATTAATTTGCCTGGAGACTGTTAACATTTGCATATAGCTTTATTGTAGGTCTCTGAGGATCTGTGATCTGAATTCCCGTGTATCCTGCCAGCACTGTAGTGCCATATGGGACTCAGCCGAGCCTGTGAAGGGCTCATCGTCTCGTTAATTATTTTTATAATTTGAAGTTGTTAAACCATGGAATCTGAAAATGTAATTTAGAATTTGAACACTGTAATGTATTCTTGATCTTCACTTTAATTCCTTTTTGCCTGTGAAAATGAATGAGAGGTTTTTTTTTAAAAAAGGGATGTGAGAGGAGAAGGTATGACCAGAGGTAAAAATTAGCTATTAATTCCCCTATTCCTATTTTTTTAAATTTAGGACAGTATGTAAACAAATAATTTTGTGAGGAAACAGAATCGCACTCACTGGGGAATGAGGTAGTAGAAAGTCTTCAAATATTCTTAACGTTCAAGAATCCTGGGTCTTTTATTGTGTTGCTGTTATTATTAGAATTACAGGAGGAGTATGCTAAATATAAAGGCTTTTCATTTGCTATTAGCATCTGAATTTTCAGCGTAGTCTTTCTTCGTTACTTGTCTCTGTGTTATTAGCATTCTTCTTAATTTCACGCTTCTGCACTGTCACCTGTGAAGGCAGCAGAAAGGGTGACAGTGACAGTTCAGCCTGGATTCTTGGTACAGTAAATGCTGCCAGCTCAGTCTACTCTGGGCAGGTTTGACAGGAAGATTTAAATTGCAGAATTAATTGGTAAATTCTCCCAGAATCTAATGTTTTGTTCACAGTTGAAACCAAGTAGAAACCCCAGTCCTTGTGGCCTGGCTGTGTGGTGGAGCTGGGCGGGGTGAGTCTGGCTGGCTGGGGAGAGACTGAGGCTGCAGCTCAAGAGAAAAGTGAGGACATCCCCTTTATTTCAGTTGATGTTAAGGCTGAAGCCCCTTGGTGGCAAGTGAAGATCCATCATTGGATCTGAACGCCGTGTGTTGAACTATTTCGCAATAGAGGGAAGCCTTCTAGAAAGAGGAAGGAATAGCTCACTGAGCTGATCTTCAAAGACCTCATGAATAACACTTTATTGCTCAATAATTGCTTGTACTCCATGTTATATGGCTGAGGAATGGGAAGAAGGTTTTTCTTTTGGTTTTTTTTTTCTTAATGGCTGACTTTCCTGTTCCCAAAATACTTTGCATAGCTGGGGAATGTGACTTCAGGAGGGCAGTTGAGAAGTGAAGGGGATTTGACAGCTTAAAGTAACCGTTCAAATGAAGTGAAGCAAATGGGCAGCACTATTTCCATTTTAAGCATTGTCAGGGTAACAAGCATGCAGCTGAATTTCAGAAAGAATGCATGGATGGGAGGTTATTTGGGCAGCGGTATAAGCACCAGGAGAGAATTAATGGAAACAGAAATGAAGTCAGAAAATGAGTTTAGAAACACACTTTGCCTTAGGGTGAGAATATTCAAAGCATTCTGGGTACTTGGATGTCAAACTCCAAGTTAAT
The DNA here is from genome assembly GCA_013397865.1 of Struthidea cinerea. Classification (NCBI taxonomy): domain Eukaryota; kingdom Metazoa; phylum Chordata; class Aves; order Passeriformes; family Corcoracidae; genus Struthidea; species Struthidea cinerea. The sequence continues at coordinate 211,498 of VZTI01003657.1, read as the reverse complement.
GGCTAAAGTTCTACTTCCCTCTTTTGAGCTTCGATTTTTGTGTGCGTGCTCAAGAACATGTTAAGCTCTGAACAGTTTTAAGCAGCAGAGGCTCTGCTTTCCCACCTGTGTGAGTCAGGTGGGTCAGCTCCTGTATTCCAGCTCCTCCATCACCTGGGGAAGTGTTTGTACTGGCACATGTTGCTGGCTTTGGGAAGGAGGTGGACTCTGATGAAGCGGGGTAAGTTACAGTTACACAAGTAGTTTAATTACATGCACATTGTGACGGTCAATTAGAAATTTATTCTTTTTAGTAAGCTGATACCACAATAAACACAGGCACTTGAAACTGGGAGAAGATGAGATTCGGCAGGTTGGAAGGACATAGTAACATGAAGGCTGTGGTGGGAGCCTACTGTGATAGACAACTCACTGTCAGTGCAGTATTTCTGCTCAAAGAATGTTCTTAGGTGTGAACCAATCTCTGAGCCAGAGGAAAGTAGTGAATTCTTCCAGAAAATGTTTTGCTGTTTCTTTTTCAGAGAAAACAGGTGCGGTGTGACCTTTTGTTTCTCCCTCACTGTGGTCTGGTGGGAGCGTTCTTACTGAACATTGCATCATATTTCTTGCCTTGTTTTCTTGAATGCTAAAGCCCTGTGGAGTTTATTGTTTCCTAATGTTCTCCCTGACTGGAAGGGTGAGGATGCTGCAAAAGCGAACAGAGGAGAGTCTGTATATTGAAACTGAAAGCTGAAACAGCAGCTCCTGGGGCACCTGATCCCTCTTGCAGCTGATGACTGAACCTGCAGAGCTGCAGTGGCACAGTTCACCTGCCAGGCCTGGTGCACTTTGTGCTGAAAGCATGTGCTATTTTCATTAGACTCCAGAATAATTGAGGGGTTTTTTTTAACTCTTCAGATTCCATCCTATAATGTATTTTTGTAATGAGCTTTGAGAAAAGTAAATAAATTTCTAAAAAGTGTTTTCAATATTGATGATTTGAAGGCATGATATTGTTGTTGACTGCTCTCAAAAATCTCTTTTTCAGAGGTCCTGTTTTTGCACTGATTACATGTATCCCTGGACTTTGGGATTCCATGAATTGCAGGTTATGCTGTACGATCAACACATTTTGTGTCCTCTGTCATCCCTATGATTCATGAACTCAGAGCCTTTGCTTACCTTCAGTGTCCTTCCAGATCCATGGAACGAGGAGGACAGTCTCTGTTGTGTCCCTCTGGCTGCGCTGCCCTTCCTTTGGAATCTCATGCTCAGCCAGTGGTGGTGTTGCCAATTTTACTGACTTTTTTTCATCCTCAAGGCACTCAGCAAAGGGAAGGGACAATGGAATGCGTGACCCCAGTGTAACACACTGCTGTGGGGCGTTGGCTGCTGAGTGAAATGGCACTTGGGCCAACACTGTTCCATGCCCAGAAAAGAACAGAAACTCTTCTCTTTAGCAAATCTGCAGAGTGTTAAATTTCCACTTGCCTCTCTTCTTCTTGATAGTGGAGGTCAGTGCTTGTACCTCTTGTTGAGGTGGCTCTGCCTAGAGCTTGGCACAGGGCAAGTGCCTCATCTCACTTTATTAATTTTTACAAATAGAAATTTAGCATCTTCCCCGGTTGATCTGTCTGACAGCTGCACCACCGTGTGCTCCTCTTACACTGTTCCTCAGGGAATTTTGTTTCACCAAACTTGGCCTAGTGAGGCCTTAGAAACAGTCCAGCCGGTCCCTCTGTGGGATGACAGCCCACACTGAGGCAGCTACCTGGTGCCATTGCTGGGTTTTTATTCAAACTCTGATCTAAATGATGCTCTGAGAATTGATTCAGGGTGGACTGATGGTGGGAGGTTTGGAGAAGCCACCACCAGCGTTGCCTTTTCAGGGTGAACCTGCTCTGTCTTGGAATCTGGATTACCTTGAAGGGCAGGATCTCCTTGAAAGGCATTCTTTCCTCTGGGAAACCTTGACCTTTCCTCTTTGGATGGGGTCACAATAGGATAAGAAGCTAGTTTCTTGGTACAAATATGATCTATCTGATAAAGATGGTTAAATTTGCTTACAGGGTTTAAGGAGTGAATTTCCCTGGCTGAGATTTCCCTTCTCTAAATCAGGAGCGTGTGAATCAATGTAAACTTGTGACTAATGGACTTCCCTGTGGGGTATTTATTTTATATGCATGTGTTTATGTTAAATAATGGAAATTGTGGAAGGGTAGGGTGGGGGAGAGCTAGGAGACCTCTTTATCACAAACCTTCAAAAGGCCATGTTTGCACTACTCTCCTGACTCCAGCATAATCCCAGAGACAGAGAGGTTGTATATTTGAAGCCGAGCAGAAGGTGCTTCTCTGTGCTGGCATCAGACTCCAGGCTGAGCTGAGCCCTCTGGCAGGAGGAGGACCAGTATGTTTCCCCTGATCTTTTCTTCTCCCCAGCTGTGAAACTGTCTGAAATCGAGATTTGTATATACGCAAATATGTCCGTTCTTAGTCTGCATGTGCCCTTTCTGCAGAACGCACACATCCTCTTTCTGGGCGACTGATGCTACACTGGTTCAAGGGTGATTTATATTGCTGGAAGTCAGGCTTTTATTCTATGTAGTTTGAATTTTTTTTACTTCAGTTGCCCTTAACCACTTTCTCGTAGTCCTGGAGCACTTAGGAGTTCTTTACTATTTTTGTAACTTCATACTATTACCTTTTTGCTATTCTGCCCACAGTGCCTCTTTAATTGACTAAAACCCACATAATTTAAGTTGAAACCTAGTCCGGTTTGGCTGACTTGGTTTGAAATAGTACCTGATGCTAAACCAGAGCAAGCACACAATGCACAAACCCTGTGTGTTCTATCCCACCTGTCTTACCCGCTGGTTTAGCTTGCTTCTTGATGGCGTTTTGCAAATTTTGTCTTCTTAACATGGTTCCTGTTTCTCCCCTTCAAATTACAGTTAAGCAGTTTTATTAGCAGGTTTATTTTCTCTATTAGCTCCTGTGTACATGACTGTATTCAACGCTGGCAGCATCCCGCCTGCCACCAGTGTAACTCAGTGCCACAGCCAGACGTGCTACAGGGCAGAAAGTGGTATTTGATAAAAGCAACATGTTCACAAACCAGGCTTTGTTGTAGCTTTCGGTTATTTTTCTGCTCCGTGTCTAGAGGGAGTGGGCTTGTCTGGCTTTTGTAACTCAGTGATAGCTCTGCAAACTGAGTCACAAGGCCAGATCTTTTGCAGAGAAGTATCACTTGTGTCAGGAACTTTGGTAGTGGCAGTTCAGCATCCAACCCAAATCTAGTGCTGTGTGTAGTTTTTTGGAAAACATGGTAAATCTACTTTTGTAGATTGTGCAAACTTGCTCTCTATTTTCCTCGTAAACAATAATGGAACCTGATGCCAAATAAGTCAGGCTGATATTAAAGCCCTTGTTTATTTTACACGGTATTTCTGTCAGAATAAGTATTCACTGTATCACAGTTTAAAAATTATATTTCAAGTATTGTAGAAACAGTAACTTCTGCAAAGCCTGTGTGAAATGGATGATTGTGGAATTTGAGTGCTGTTGAAGTAACCAAATTTTTAAAAGTAAAGTTATTATAATTGAAATCTGCAGCTAGTGATAAACTGGCTTGGATAATTAATTAGGATTTAGAGTTGCTTAATTTCTCTTGGCATTTGCAAATCCCAAACTGACTTGTGGAATGTTCTTGATTTTATTGAAAGCATGTGTGACTGTTTTTGAGGGCAACAATATTTGAAGAACAAAGTAGTATCTGTATATAAATGGAGGTGGACAAGAAAACTTTCAGAAAACATAGCTTATGTCATTTTGGGGGGGCATCGTGTTGTCTGTTTTGGACTGAAACAGGCTACAGGGGAATTGCTCTGTAAAAAGATTAACTGTTCTGAATAACATTTTAAATTCATAGCACTGACAAAGCTGGAGTCTAAATCTAGAATTTTCATATGAAAATCAGAATTATTAATTAGGAGTAGATCCCAAATTCATGGAACTTCTGTTAATTCTTCAGAGTAAAACAAAATACTGTCAAGAGTATCTATTTCTTATCCTACGTCTGTTTTTATATTAGAAGACGGTATTTAATAGAATTGCCAGTATTTCTGGAATGAAACTGATTCAGAAATGAGTAATGAAGAATGTTACTGAATTGGGCTCGTGGTAAAATACAGATTTCTGTTGATTAAAACCCGTCTCACCACAGAAGTATCTAACTGGTAATGGAAAATATTAACAACTCTTTGTATATGGTGATACTCCCTTTGTAAATTAATTTTATTTGTCTCTATGCTCAATGAGACTAAACAGGTTTTTTCCTTTTTGATTCATTGCAGGACCAGTTTGACAACTTAGAAAAACACACGCAGTGGGGTATTGATGTTCTGGAAAAGTACATCAAGTTTGTAAAAGAAAGAACAGAGATTGAACTCAGCTATGCAAAGCAACTTAGGTAAGTTGATATGTAAAGTTCTGGACTTTGAGTTGCATCTCTTCAGAGCCTGTAATCAACTCTAAGTTTGCTGTGTCAGTGGTGATTTTGTTTATAGTAATGGCTTTTAGAAAATAGCTTTAATTTAGAGATTGGAAAGTAAAAGTTAATTTAAGATCCTGTTGTATTATATCTGGTAGTAATCATATGCTTTGCAAAAAGAGAGGTTATTGAGGTGGCTGAGCAGCACACTAGGGCTTACTCACAGTTTATGCATGATTAATGGCTCAGGCTTTGAGGACAGCATTGTAATGTTTTCCATGGAATTGGGGCTGCTGTGCACAAATGCTGAAGGGTTTAAGAATTCAACAGAATAATGATAATTTGTTAGGCGAAGTTTAGGTTTTCTTGTACTAAGACAGGCCCTTTTTGAACGTGCGTGGGGAGAAAACTGCAGGTCATAAAGTCAGCCCCAGCCCTTGGTAATTTTTCCTATGTAGTTAACAAGGTTACAGCCTGAGATCTGAATTACAGTTTTATAACCTGTTGAGGTGTCTCCTGATCAGAGCAGAGATCTTTGTGAATTAATCTCAATTAATTCCTGCTGGGTACTTTCTATATGTCCGTGTCTGGTTTGATTTTAGACAGAGACGAGTATGTGTGAACCAGACACAGAAAACATCTTTCTTGAGGTCAGATCCTGGGGAAGGGGTGCTAAGAACCCTCCCACAGGAGAAGATATCACCTTGCTTTTCCCAGTAAGGTAGAAAAAATTGAGAAGCGATCAGGGGTTCGAAGGAAGAACAGCACACAGCTGGTCCTGCTGCTGCCTGTGGGGCAATATTTTTGGCAGCCACTAGTGACCAGTGCTGAACTGGAAGTGGTGGAGTTAGCTGGGAAAGGGAGAGCAGGAATAATTCTTCCTAACCCCTCCAGTAAACTCACCTTTTATTTGCATGGTGATAATAAATCTGCGAACTCTTTCTGATAATAAATCTGAGAACTCTTTCCGTCTTCTTGGTTTTTAGAGAGATGGGATCTGAGGTTTCAGTTGATCTGTGTATCTAAAACACAGTGTCTACTAAAAAAAAAAATCCCCCAGAATTTGCTTGTGTTTGAATGGATTTGAGATGCTCAATGGCCTGTGATTTATGAGGAGCTGGTAGTAGATAAATCCCCCCCTTGATGGTTGTGTGCTTTCCCAGGGGAATGCCAGGAGGGTTCCCCAGGGTTTCTGCTACAGACAAGCAGGAAATAGAAAATGACTCGTGCAGGAACAAATTGCTCACATCCTATGGAGAGGAGCAGAGATTGAATTACAGGGGCAAAATGAGCTGGAACAAAGAGTGTGACTGGTCTGGGAAAGCCCAGCACAGTATCTGTGTGAGCTGGCCTGTCTTAGGAACAATCCTGCACTAGACTCACTGGAGTATTCAGGATGACGAATTCCAGGTGTAAAGAGCTTAGTAATTAAAATAAACACACAAGCAAAATGTAATGAAAGTGAAAGGTGGTTTTACCTGTGACCAGGTAGAAACTATGAATTACTGAGTTTTTTTTCTTATTCTGTCCTAGACTTCCCAAAAAAAACTTGTTCAATTTTTTTCTTGCCTCTCTGTATTTTTGTGGTTTGAGGACAAATACATCTGTCCCCAAGGAGCTCTTAAACACAGGGCTGCTTGGAGGCATCTAAGAAGTTAAAAGTACAAAAGAAAAAAACAAAAATGTAGACTTGTCAAGTGTTGAGGTAAAACAGTGCTGGACATTAAAAAAGAAAAATAAATCATGCATCTGCTTGTATTTAATAAGTGTCCTTAAGCCTGGTGCAAACTTCTTTTGTACCACATCCATTTGGTGTAAAAGGGCTGCATCACGTCACTGCATGTCATAACATGCAGAAAATACTATTAAAAAGAGACAAGGTAACTCAAGGTACTCCTGTGGATGTAACCCAGTTTTGTTTATAGTGTAAAGCTGCTGAAATTTATTTCATTCTGTGAAATGTGTATTTTCTGTTCCATCCCTAGGTTCCCTAACTAGCTGTTTCTCCTCTCTGACTATCTACATCTCAGCCTAGTAATCTGTTGAAGTTTGATTTTCTTAGATTTAAAAATGTTTCTTTTCTTCCTCTTTATAATTCTGCAAATGTATATTTAATGTTTTGGGTTGGACCTACATACCATTTACAGTTAGCCTGGTTTGAGAGTTCACTTCAGGTCTGATATGATTATTTCCTTAATTGTTTTGCATTGTATTTGTTGGATCATTAAGCTGGGCTAGGAGGGAAGGGATGTAGAAACTATGGTAGAATGCTTATTCTGTATTTTAACTTCCGTGGGGCACTGATGTGCTGGATGCTGTGCTCCCAGGGCTGAGGTGGTGTGTCCTTGTCACTTCCCTTGCAGCACATGCACTCAGAGCATCACAAAGGGTGTCAAAACCCTTGCCTAATGTGATGATGGATAGATAGCCTCCAGGAAAATGTGTTGGAAAAAATGCTTCAGGTGTCAGGATAATCTGAGAATCAGAGCCCCTGATGTCTGACGTCTCTTTCTCTCACATTTGTCACCCAAGTTGAAATAAGGGAGCAGAGAAACAAGCTGGAAAGGCAGAAAAAATGATGCAGAGTGAAAGGCAAATAGAAACACTCATGGAGATGGGTGCTCAGGGTAGCACAGAATCTTTCCAGAACTGGTGTTTTACTGCTGGTCTTTATTATGTGAGTTCCCTCTCTAATCACTGTTAGCACTGAAGGTGTCACTGCTTCGTGACCTTGGACCTGGGCAGTGCTGGTGGTGACACTGCACCAGGACATGCTGAGCTCCAGCAGTACTTCTGGATTCAGCATCAATTGTAGGGTTTTTTGGTGTGTAACTGGTTAAACCCCTACATTTGATTTTAAAAAAGGAAAAAAAAAAATCAAAGAACTTAAAAATATAGACTCAATTAGTGTGTTGTGTAAATTGCACAGAAGATAATGAAGTGTTTAACCCAGCTGCTAATCCTTGGTAAGTGGTTTTTGTCTGTGAAAGCAGACTCTGGATTTTTTTGGGGGGGTTTCTTTTTGCCTCAGCTCTGTAGCATTTCTGCACCTTTAAAGATCCACAGGAAGCCAGTTGCTGCGTGTGTCAGAATTAATTGGGCAGCATGACAGTGCAGGGAGATGGAGTTTTGACTGTGTGAAAATGCCTTATTACTGTAGCCTTCTGTGCTTGTTTTCTTGTGGTTTTCCTTTCCCCTTCAAGCAGAGGCATGGAAAGAGGCATTCCCATGGCATACAAAGGGTGCTGTAAGATTTATTTTCATCATGCAGAACAGTTTGCAGAACCCTTCCCATGCTGGTGCTTGGTGGAAACTGCAGAACTAGAGAAGTTCATTTTTTCAGAGCATGCTCTTGGAGAGAAGGCACAGACTGAGAGGGAAAGACTCATTTGGATCCCTTCCAGTTGAGATACTTAAATTTTGAGGAACACATGTTTTGTCTGTGCAAATCTGCCAGCGTTCTGGCTACTCCTCTCTTGAGGCAGATGCTCCTTAATTCCTCAAGGAGAACAACAGGAACAAGAAATGTGAGATGAGGGGCCCTGCTCTCTCCAAGTCAGCAGTAAAACCAGCATCAGCAGGGAATGGGTTATACCTCTGTAAAAGCAGTTTCTTTACAACTCGGTGTGTTCTGGGACTTCTCTAAAGAGTTTGGCACGGGTAAGTTGATAAAACTCAGTCCTCCTTTGGACAGTGATTCCATCAATACTCCTTGTGTGCTGTTCTTAATCGCTGAAACAACCTTGTAAAACTAAACCAAATGGCTTCCCTTTCACAATAGGATGAGAGGCTGCCAAAGGGAACAGACTTAATATGGCTCGCTTTAGGACAGAGGAGTATTGAAAAGGCCTTAAAATTGCTCAGTGAGATTTGCTCAGCTCTGTGGTGCGCGCTGGTTAAAGGCTGTGCTGTGCTGCAGTGCAGTGTGCATCGTGATGCTGACACCAGCGAGGTGCACTGAGGGGCGGGTGGGCAGCACACCTTCACAACCCCCTGGATTTGCTGCTGACGGGGAGCTTGCAGGGCAATGGAAGCCATACAGTCATTGTCAGGCGTGCTCACAGCAAGGTTCAGGTTTCTTATTTGAGATACAATCACTCCAAGAGCATATTGGTGTTTTAAAATTAAATCAGTAGTTGGCTGGGAGATAATGAGATGCAATCATCTGTGCTAATTAGGATAATCAAATGTCACACTTCCCCCAGCATTAGTTGATAATCGCAAAACGATCCCCCTTTTGCCATCTCAGTGCAGCTTCCCACAGCTTTATGACGGTGTTTTTTTTGCCTTCTAATCATCCTGCTAAAGGCAGGCAAACCTGCCTGGCCAAAAGTGTCATCTGCTGCATCAGATCACTCTTCCTTGGGATTACCTGTGCTCTAATTAAAAAAGTCCTCTAGATCAGGTGAAGGAGATCTGTGCATCAGCAGAACCACAACCCAGGTGTGTTGACTCCCTGACCTTAATTTAGCAACTTCTTGGGTTCAGAGTCTGCTACTTTGTTGTAGTTACAAAGACTGGAGCACGGTGCAACCCATTCTTTGAGTGTTACTGCAACACAATCAAAGCCTGATTATAGTCGTGCTTCTGGAAAGCATGATAAAAACTCCAGCCTCACAGAATGTGTGTGCATGTAAAGGTCATCAGTAAACTTCAAAGGATATTTTAAAATTTCATTTTATATATCTCTATTTTTAATTTTAGGAACCTTTCAAAGAAATACCAACCCAAGAAGAACTCCAAAGAGGAGGAAGAATACAGGTATGTTCATGATCCACTGCTGGGTGAGCACGTGTTGATAGAGGAACAGCAAAGTTTGGGTCATCCTCTAGGATTTGGCTTGTAAAGCAAAGATTTTAAAGTCAAGTGTAAGAATATAGAAATAATAGGTGCAGAAACAGGTTTATGTGGTAGATGCTAAAGAGTGGATTTGGTCTGTAACTACTCAGTTCCCTTATGTTGCAGTTTCTGGATGCCTGGGTTGGGGGTTTTGTTTTCATTTTTTCTTCAATGTGCCTTAAAACCTTCAAGCCAGACTGATCCTGGCTCTTTGAAGTGCACCACCAAATTCATATCTGCTTTCAGCAGGAGCAGAAAGAGTTGTTAATTTTAGCATGAAACTCAAGCACTCTGTGTAAGTATTAAATTACTCAAACAGGCTGACAACACAGATTAGTAACTTACGAAAGGGGTAATGTTCCAACACCACAGTGGCTCCTGCAGAGCAGGGTGGAGGATGAGGTTTGTACTCCCAGTATCCTGGGGCTTTCTGCTGTTGAAGGATGTGGCACAGCCTCACCTTTTGATTCACCTGCTCAGACCTGTGTCCCCATGGCAGGGGATTGATGTTGTGCTTGCAGGCAGCAACAGAGAGCTCAGCTCCTTCTCTGAGCAACGTGGTCCAGGTGATGAGACACCACAGGTCATTGAGAACACTCCTGCCCTTGGGGAGAATAAAGATACTCTCTAAGGAGAACGTTCTAGAAGATGAGCTTCCCAACGGACTCTAAACCAGAGCGAGAACCTTTCCTCTCAGAGCACCATGACCCTGGAGTTTCTCAATGTCAGTGTTGTAATGCAGCTCTGAATGAAAGCATGGCAGGGGCTGACCCTCAGCCTGGTGTTTCAGGAGGCTGCTCTGCCTCTGGAGAGCCCAGCAGCAGCCTCAAACCCTTGACCATGAAATTTGACATGTTTCAAAAGAGTTTGGATGTGGGTCCAACTGGATGATTACATTAATACAGATTTTTGGGTCAGCCCCCCAAGCTGCTCTATACAGCTACTCCAGTGGCTTGTATAACAGAGATAACAGCCTTCTTGCTTGCTTTTTAATTTATTTTTAGTAACATTGTTTGGGAATCAGTTATTTATGCCATTGTTTCCTGAGGTTATTGGTATTTACACAAGGAAGATTATGTTACCAGCACAGCAGCCGTTTTGGTCTGTACCCAGGATTGGGAATAAAGCTGCCTTTGGATAGCTCTACCATAAATGGGTATTTTGAGTTTACTACAATGGGTTTTGACATATCCTTCATCGCTGAAAAAGGATATTGGAGTTAAATGATTCTATGTGATGTGGCACAGAAGATCCTGTGTATCCTTTGCCCTTTATAAATACAGTGTTCACCTCAGTGTAGTTACTTTGTGTCTCAAAACAATGTCTGGGGATTTTTCATGTGACCTTTGGGTGCCTTGGATGCTGCTTTGAGACAATCTGGCTAAAAATCAGCTTTTTCAAGCTCCTTGTCAGTCTGTAGTTCTGTGCCTTTTATACCTTGGGATTTTTTTGCAGCTGGGATTTCTCTCATTTCACATCTTCACTGTGGATGTTTCTGCTTGTAATGGATTACGTGTTTAGTACCTTTTCATCCTTTTTTTTTTTTCCTGTTTTTCCTGTTTTTATTTTCTTCTGATGTGTTTTTCATCCCTACTTGTACCACTCCCTTCTATTTCCTCTAAATATCTCTGTCTTTGCTTGGATTTTTCACTTTTAGGTGATGTTATCAGTGCAGGCCACTACTATTTAATAATAATTATAGTTTTTCTAGTATGTACTAGTGTCCTGCTGCTGGTTTCCAGCTGCCCAGCACAGCCAGCTGGGGTATTTAAATGCAGCTCTGTTGGCACTGGGATGAACATACCAGTGACATAATCTGCTGTTGTGAAATTTGTGTGCACAGATGTTTGTTTCTTCCTTTCAATAATACATGGAATGCTGTATGGGAGATTATTTGATATGAAAAATAAACCTTGTGAGGGAAGGTACTAAAAAATATGGGTTGACAATGAACACCTGGTTAGTAAACTCGCTACTTATTTGAAAACTTTATAAACTATATCTGATTAAAATCAAATTTACGCTATGAAAAACTTTCTTTTCTAGGCTATGCTGGCCAAAATTTTGCTTGCTTAGACAGGATTTTGCCAGGTAGGATATACTGATGACTCTGTGCACTGAATCGTAGGACTTGAGAGAGTGTAAGTAGAAATGTTTGGTGAATAGAGATTAGAAAACTGAAGCCCCAGAGCTGTGCTGATAAAGAACCTGGCACTCTAAAGCAGTGATATTTTAAGAGCCAGTGTCAAACTGTCTACACTGAGATAGATTTATCAGACAACTGTCAGTGTGTGGGACAGGCTTCCTTTGGAGAAATTCCTTCCAGTGAATCTGTGCTAATTCATACCCAGCCTCACATGGCAATGCTGAGTGCTTAAGGAGGATCCCACCTCCCTTTGCAGGGTGTCTGTCTGAAAAGAAAGGGACTAAAAGCAAAATTCATTTCTGTCCTTTGCAGGTACACATCAACTAGAGCCTTCCTAGCCACTTTAAATGAAATGAATGACTATGCTGGACAGCACGAGGTCATTTCAGAGAACATGACCTCTCTGATCACTGGAGAGTTAACACGCTATGTGCAGGAGCTGAAACAGGAGAGGAAATCGGTAACTGATCCTTTTTTATTTATTATTCACAATGAACTGCTATTTAAGACAGCTAATTAGTGGTAGTGGAGTTCAATGTTAAGTGAGATTTATTTGTAGTTAATAAACATGAGCTGTGCTAATGAGCCAAGCATTAAAGAAGTGGGTTATGTGCCCTGGCCGAGTCGCTGAACCGTTTGAATCAAATGTTATAAAATCAGACAGCAATGCCTGCAGGACAATCCCTGCTAAGTAAGGTCAGAGACCATCTGTGCTTAAGGCTCTGTTAGCCAGAAGCTTGCTTAGGGAAGAGTCCAGCAGCACTGTGTAAAGCCTGAAATAGACAGAGGAACTGCAGTGCTGAGGCTGATTGAGAGAATTATTTGGATTTTGATTCACATTTTTGTGCTTCTCAGCCAGATCTGGTCAACAGGACTCTGTAAAAAAGTTATTTTAATAAGAAATAGGGGGGTTGTCTTGTTTGGTGAATGTGGGGAATGTGGTTTTCAACCTGTTGTCATTGAAGACTGGTAGAATTAATAGCTTCACGTTAGTGCTCCATCTCAGCTGGTGCTTTAGGGACCTATGTGCCTGCTACAGTGAATGTTCAAAGCTGATTAATTTGCACATCACCAGCTCTGAAAAATGGATTGTTGAGATGTGATTTCCTTCCTTCCCTTGAACCTTTTTATCTCCTGGATGTGTGAGCATAGGAAAATATTCTAAGCACTACAAATACTCACAGAACAGGTATAAAATGACTAAGCGAAGTGCAAAGAGAGCATGAGGGCATTATATTTCATTTCCAAACTGTTGGTCTACTTTGGAAAGTGCAAAAATACTCCTGCAAAACTTAAACATTTATAAATAGTCCCACTAAACACTAAGCATGTGTTAAGGTGTTGTGTGGGACCAGAGCCCTGGAAATCACCACCTTTTCCTAAGTATAGTATTGCAATGATAATTCTGTCAACAGAGGAAAAGCATATATAGACATGCCTTTAATCTGCAGAATGGTGTGTAATCTTTGAGGAACAGCATGGGAGGATGTTTTACTTATAGCTGTGATGAGAAGGTTTTCTCAGCCCCTCCGTGACCTTGTATTCAGCATGGATCTGGTACAATCAGCCAAGCAGGAAAAAAAAAAGCAGCATTCTAGTGTGGAATTTTCTGTCAGTTCTAATGTTTGCACCTATTTTTTTCAGTTATATGGGCATAGAAGGTGATTGGAATATCTATTAAACATTTTAAGTATGATGGAAGAGGGCTCGCAATGTTTCTTGTAAAGAATTTAAACAGTAACTATTGATATTTTGTTTTGTTTGTAAACTTCTCTGTTAAGCATGGCTCATATAAGTAATGGGGGAATGACAGGAAAATTAGTTTAATATTGGCCTAGCGATAAGAACATGGGAACAGCAAAAAGCAACTGACAATGTATTTACCTGCTGTTGCTGATAATTACTGGTCTTTAACAGAAAACAGTTGTCAGTCACAGTTGTTTTGTTCTTGCAACATAAATAGAAGCTTATATGAATTAGGAATCATTGTCTGGTTCCTGGAGATTTCTCATTTATGAGAAAATGGTGTTGAAAAGGAAACTGTTCCTGCCCTCAGGCAGGAGTTTTCATACACAGCCTCTCACTTCATCCTGTAAAAGCATCGATCCTGCTGAGATCTGCAGGAGGGGAGGGTGGTTGCTCTGTAAATATCACAGAGGGCTGCGGCTTTGACAAAACCTTTTACGATATCAATTAATGAATGATTTGGTATTTCCGGAAGTTTTGCTGGCGTGCTCTCTGCTTGTTCTGCCGTCAGCTGCTGTGCTCCAGGTCCAAAGAATCATTTGGATGAGCCACTCCTGGGGCTGGGTCCATGTGTAGGAGTTGGGAGACCCACATTCTTGTCCACTGAGTCTTGAATTAAGTCATTCAGGTGTCCAAATACCTGTAAAATGGTACAAATTTCCAGTGATTTCAGCATGGCTGCGGTAGATAAGCACCCTTGCTCTTTTGGTTATACTTTACCCACTGGAAGATGGGAATGATACACAGAGGTGTCATAACTATAAATGTGTGAAAGATGAACTCAAGTTCAGCAGAAAGTGGTCAGGCAAATCAGAATGGGGTTGGAAGGGACCTTAGAGCTCATCCCATTCTCCCCCTGCCGTGGGCAGGGACAACTTGACTGTGCCAAGCCCTGGCCAGCCTATCCCTGAACACTTCCAGGGATGGAGCAGCCACGGCTTCTCTGGGCAACCTGTGCTGGGCCCTCAGCACCCTCACAGGGAAGAATTTTTTCTAATATCTCTAAATATAGCTGAATTTACAGCTTCTGTTTCCAAAGGAAACCCCTTTGATGCACAAGAGTGTTTGCTGGAGTCACATGCGATGAGCGTGGCTGGTGATCTTTAAACACGTGGGGGCTGGTGCCTGCCTGCTCTGCTCTGTTTTCATGCTCATTTAGCTCTGTTGATTCAAGTGGAATTACACCAGCAGATGATCGGGGTCACACAGTAATAAATCACTTCTTGGGCTTTCCTTGACATGTGCAAGCCCCTGGCCTGTAAGCGGTGCAGAACTGATACTGTATCACGCCTTACATTGGTTTTACGCTGGATAAAATTCATTTGGCATGCAATTTGTACATATGTTGGGTTTGTCTGGCTCTCTGAAAGGTGTACTTGATGGCTGCTTATGTCATGGTTTTTCTATAGAAGACAGTTGCTAGCGGTGAAAATAAGGAAAGAAGCAACTAATCAAAACCAGGCAGGAGAAGTGTGCAGGTTGGACAAGTGGGATGACGTGCAAGTCCAGTGGTTTGGTGCTGTTGTTCAAAAGACAGATACCTCCTTTTTCCTCTGATCTGATTCAGAGCTTGGGAGAGTTCTGCGTTACCTTTACATTTTTTTCAGATTACGTGCTTTGTTGCATGATGGCTTTTGACCATCAGAAAGTGGTTACAAAAAATCAAGCAAAGCCTCTTTGTGTGAAACTTGAATATCTTTAGCAACAAAGGTGAATCAATGACTTTATCATATTACACATTCCTCTTCCATGGGATTACTCTCTGTGTTGGCATTGTACCAAATGAGTTGTTTTGCCCTCACAGTCACTGAAGTCAGGTACACCCCCTGCCTGCTTTTCGCACAGGGGGAGGGAGAACTCCTTGTGTTGTTTCAGTTCTTCCCAACTGCCCAGTGAAGTGAAACTCTTTATAGCGCAGTTCCTCACTTGAACTTCTTCTTGTATGCTCTTGATCTTGCTGTGTCCATGCTCTCTCAGTAGAAATTCTCATCCTCAGGATCCTTGTTAGCTGCTTAAAAGCTCAAATTTCAGTTCTGTGTTGTGTGAAGTGCATGCCTCATCCATCTTCCTCTTGAGGTTGTGGAGGTTAGATGCCTGTGACTGAATTCCCCTTTGCTGTTGGAAGACATCGCCAAGTCACACAAATGAGGTGGGGATTACCTGAGTGGTGCAGGGAAAGAACTCGCTTCTGCAGCCATGCTTCGTGTCACCCCGATGTCACCAAAGCCTTACTTTGGGGTAGCTCTCGAAGGTGTCAAGTTTGAGCTGGAGGCCCTGCAGTATTACAAAATTGGGTCTTAATCTTGTTCATCTGTGAGAAAAGAAAAGGTGGTGATCCTGTCACGTCAGGAGGAGTGTTTGGACTTTACTTCATGAGCACTGACATGTAATACACTTCTAGGTTGGAAATGTACCGAGCCAACCATTGAGAATTTCTGTTTGTTGGCTTTTTTTTTTCCCTTAACACTTCACAGGACACAGCTTGATTTATAGATCCAACTATGGCTGAGGATCTGCTGCCTTCAATTCTGTTATTTGGATAGAAATTCAAGAATTATTTCCTGGGGCCATTCTGATTTAGATCTGTGGTCACAAACTAGGTCTGACTCACGGCCTCTGGCAGCAGCTGCTCTGTGTAGCCATTGCTCATGTCAGCTTTGCTAAAAATGTATTTGGGAGTCGTGAACTATCTCTCTTCTTACTGCTGCTGCTCTCACCTCTACCTCCACCTCCCCTTGGGGCTGGACTGGCTCCATACAATCAAGCATGAAAGCCAAGAGCTTTGCTGCAGACTGCACTGGTGCAGCACTGGGATTCTGTGGTTGGGAGAGAATTTACCTGATGTCAATACATTTCATTTTGTGCGGGGATAGAAGGGGAACAGGGAATGAATGAATCCTTATGGGTACCATGGGGGCAAAACGGGTCTGGTTCTTTATAGTGGAGCATGTGCGCCCTCCCTGTGTGCATTCATCCCGGGGGTGCCTGTCAGAGGACTTTCTGTTTCTTGTAGGCTCTCAGGTGTTGATGAAAAATAAATAATTGGAGGAATTCTGTCACGTTCACTCATTCTGAATAGTGCCCTGTTCTGCAAATAGTCCTGTGGTTTTCCAGGGGATTTCTCCCGGCGTGGAGCAGGCGTGAGGCAGGATGGCAGCACACGGCCCTGTCAGGAGCACAATGGATTTTTCCATGCTGCATTTTGGATGTGCCTCAAGGTCTGTGTGTGTTTGGAGCACAGCTGTGCTTTGTGCTGCAGGGGCACAGAGAGACATTGCTGCCTTCCAGAAGTGACAAACCAATGGCCAAGCAAGAGGTGGGAAGAGAGACAGTGAAAGGAAGTGATTTGCCAAACTTCAGACTTCAGGTTGATGCAATTTAAACCAAGCTTTCCCCAACTCTTGTTTTGGGACTAACCCACTTCCAGCTCATTGCCCTATGAA
Source organism: Struthidea cinerea (assembly GCA_013397865.1). Lineage (NCBI taxonomy): Eukaryota > Metazoa > Chordata > Aves > Passeriformes > Corcoracidae > Struthidea > Struthidea cinerea. Next base: position 194,856 of record VZTI01003657.1, on the reverse strand, counting down.
TGGCGTGAAGGTCTTATTTTAATATAAATATAAAGGTATTTGTCAGAGATTATGTTGTGCTTGATAAATCACTGCACAACAGTCCTACTCGGAATATTCATCCTCTTTCTTGCCAGGTATTTCAGCTGTATTTCATTAAGTTAAATTGTACCAGTAGAGCGTTAAGTAGTAATTATAAAAAAATGAAAGAATGCACAAAATTATTTAGGAAAGATCATCATAAATTCTGTGGATTCGTATGGAGCGTTTGTTGGTTTTCACCAAATTGGGGATCTCAAATGCAATGAAGCTGTGTTAAATATTGCTTTGTTATCATGTAATTGTGCTGTGAAGGGCTGTTCTGTGAGGGGAAAAAAGCAAGTACTTATTATCAAAGTTTCCAAAGCATTGTTGTGTGGGAAACTAATACTAATATCCCATCCAACTGAAAGGTGTAATGTGACCTTTGGATTTAGTAGGGTTAAAGTTGAGACCACTGAACTCGATATCCTGCTCTTCCCAGTTTTGAATGGGTACATTGAACTATGAAATGATAGTCCAAATAAATAAATTGGCTTCTGTTTACCACATGAACGATTCAGATTGGGAAAACAAAATCTGTTTACTAACAAATGTAGTTCCATTTTCTGTGAATTAGCTGGAATATTGCTCTGCAGAGCAAGAGCCCTTTAGAGGGACAAGATGAGAGATGCCTTCTATGAACAGTAACGTTTCCTGCTCAGTGCATGACTGGGAGATGCCTGAGGGTGAGGGGGTTGAGCACTGGCCATGGATATATTCTTCCCTTTGTGTTCTGCCTGTACAGCCACAGAGATTGGCCTGAAATGAAAGAGCAACAATAGAGCCAGATGAGTAGTGCATATGGTAACTGTGGAGAATGGTGTTCACCCAAGCCTGTGGCACGTGGTACATGTGAGCATGTTCAGCTGGCATTTTAGCTGGCATGTAATATTTTGTATATCTGATGCGGGTCTGGATGCTCCTGTGTAGGTGAATGTGTGCATGAAGGTATATGGAAACAGCTAGAAGTATTTCCTTGCCTCTTGTGGCATTAACTTGTACATCTTCTAGTTTCTGTAGTGCAAGACTTACACAGGAATGCCACAGACCATTTGAATTTACATCTTTTAACTGTGGATCAGTGGAAGGGGAGCTTTGTGACAAGACTGGGAATGAGAAGAGGTAGAAGGTAGAGCAGCATGTTCCTCTATACTTATTGAAGGCTATAAAAGCACAAACAACTTTTCACACCATGGTTTTTAGTAGTAATGTTGAATCTCCATTTGAAAAGCCCTAGGTTTGTTTTTGGGGAGCACTTGAGCACAGGTGAGCTTTTAAGGACAAGATTAGTTCCTAGGGATGGGTTGAAGGAGGGTGCATGATCTCCAAACAACCTGTCACACCTGTGTGCTCACTGATTCCAGGGCCTGCTGGCCTTGCTGCCCCGAAGGCAGATGGTTCAGCAGGACCTCTCCAAGAGCTGGCCAGTACAGCAGAGTGCTCCTGAGGATCCTTTAGCTCTGCTGCCATGGAGCTGTACTGGAAGCTGCAGGATTGCAGGGCTGCTCCTGCACAGTGCAGGATTGTCTCTGTGCCTGAGAAGAAGTTCTGAGTTCCAGTTCCCAATATAAGGACTGTATCTGTCATATGTAGCATGAAAATGACCAGTTACCATAAATATTACTGCCACAGCGTCTTTTAGGTTTGTGCCAATCACCAGGGAGTCACAGAATGGTTTGGTTTACAAGGGACCTTAAAGATTATCTTGTTCCCACTCCCTGCCCAGTGCAGGGACACCTTCCACTGGACCAGGTTGCTCCAAACCCCATCCATCATTCTGCTGTAACAGCTCAGTAACAGTAGGGGCAGCTACTTCAGGTTGTCACTGATCTGGAATTTGAAGCTTGAGAAGCTTTGGTCATAGTGCTTATTAAATGGAATTTCTTTGGAATGCGCCACTCCAGGAGCAGATATTTCAATCAAATTAAGTTCAACCTTGAACAGATATTTGTATAACCTGTTCCAGGCTTGACCAAGTTGATAAGTACCTGTTAACAGTAATGTTCCTATGGATAGTGCAGTGGAGAACAGGGTTATGCCCCAATATTAAGTAGCTGATGAACGTGTTAAAATTGTCATGAATTTCATGTCAACATTCACAGGACTTATGCTACTTTTATGTCTGATGCTACTCTTACTATAACAGAGTGATAAGACCTCAAGAACATGTTGCTATTTTTGGAAACAAAGATTTCTTCGGAGGAGACTGTTTCCTGTCTTTGCAGCGAGGAAAAGAAAAACATTTGACGAGCCTTTTTGCAAATGTTGCTGAGAAAATCGAGGAGAAAATAGTGTTCCCTTATTTCCGTCTCTGGTGTGCTTTAATCACTAGCCATTATTTTAGAAATCACTTGTAACAAAAATGGAGATAAGGGTTTGAATTGGAGGATGAAGTACTGTAGACATACTCATTATCAGTGTGAGCTGGGAGTACTTGTTACAGAAGTCAAAGGTAACTGTTTTGTCAGTCTGTTATGTTGTCTCGTATGTAAATAGAAAAGAGAACGCAGCACCCTTGCCTTAGAAGTATTTTTTGAAAATTCTTGAAAAGGATGTTGTCAAATGAACCATATGCTATGCATATAAATTAAGACTGTTTTTCTGATTATTTCTAATACAAACATATTATAGATGTACAAGTCTTAAGTTTAACTATGTAATCAACTCCTGTTTGTTTAAGAAAAACAAGGCTGTCTTATTACAGCCTTTTTTTAAAAAGGCTTCACATGATCAGTTTAGGCAGAGCCTAAGCAGCCCTGTTGCCGTGCTGGTAATCTACATGTTTCAGGCAATTCTTTCATTTAAAACTGCCCAGGAACTCCTCAGCAAAAATACTGGAATGTGTCGTCCTTCATTAGATGCTTTTAGCAACATCTTTTCTCCTGCTCCTCTCAAAAGGTCAGGAAAAAAAAAGATAAGATGCATCTTCTAACAAGCTGTTGTTGTCTGCTGGGTGAGCTCTGGGGCTGTGTAAACCCTCGTGCATACCAAGGAAGTTTCGCAAAGATATCCCGCTGCTCCTAATTGTGGGAGCGTTGGCAGGAACAGGCTCTGCATTGTGGGTCCCTCGCTCGCTGCTCCGGGGTTTTGATCAACACGGGTGAAATCTGAGCCCAACAAAAGTCAATGAGAGGTTTGTCTTTGATTGCACAGCAGCCAGGATTGCTCCCCAGCTGTTCCAGACACAGGCAGCATCCTAATGAGGAGAGCACACCGATCCCGATGGCCGCGTTTGCAAAGGGAAAAGCTCATTCCTTGAGCTGAGAGCTTTTTGAGTATAACAAAAGCTTTTGCAAAGTTGAGGTAATCCACGCTCCTCACATGAGTGTCCTAACACTCTGATAAAAGTATCTCAAGTCTTAACAACTGAATTTCAGAATTTCAGGAAGAATTTCTTGATGGAAAGGGTTGGATTGGGCTGCCCGGGGAGGTGGTGGAGTCACCATCCTTGGAAGTGTTTAAGGAAAGATTGCGTGTGGCATTCGGGTCTGGTTGGAGTGGTGGTGGTTGGTCAGGGGTTGAACTCGATCTTGGAGGTCTTTTCCAAACTGATTCTGTGAACTCTGATGAGATCACCTAAAGCCTGCGTGATTGTGTTTATCCTGTTAGCTGGAATGGATGGAGTTGTCCAGTCAAAACATGGCCGTTGTGGATTGTTCAGGGCAGCCTGGGACACACTGGGCTTTAACACAGGGAAAAAGGACAGTTGTGGTCATGTGTGGTCTGCGTTTGGGCCGTGCTGCTGTGTTTTAAGCCATTTAGTTGGTTTAATATTTCAATAAAATGTTGCTAAGGGAAATCCTGAAGTTGGCACAGTGTTTGCCAGCCAAAGAGTGCAAAGTATAGATTTCAAGGTGATTTAGAGAGGTTGAATTAATGAACACTAATAAACCTGAACTTTTCACTTTACTGTGTTTTTTAATGTGTGTTTAGAATTCTGTGGATATGGGTGAAAAATCTGGAGGAAATCATGGCATGTGAGCCACCAACACTGCTGCTAATGTCTCACTGGCACACTTGAAGTGTGATTTATTGATTGAGTATCTCGCTCATATTCTGAGTTTTTTAACCAGCCTGATTGGGGGCATTAGTTTGGGCATCCAGTTTGGTGGGGAAAAAAAAATATTGTATCAATTACTCTAAATTTAATCATTGTGTGCTGCTGAAATGGGTGTGACTAAGAGTGGTAGTTTTCCACAGGCTTTGCTAAATCGTTTGTCATGTTTCCATTTGCTGAATGTTCAGGTGTAGAATAGCCAATTATTTAATTTGTTCAAAGAAATTTATTTAAATTACAATCTTGAAACCTTATCAAGGAATAGTTGAGCTTAGAGTTATTTTTGCTGGGGTTTTGGAGGGTGAGGAGGTGAAGGTAAAGGACATCTGCTGTTTAAGAGGATTGTAAAGGAAATGAGTTTGCAGAAGTTGAAGATAGTTCATGGTTTGAGGAAACTGGAGGCTTCCTGTATGACTTCAGGCCGATCACTTGACCATAGTGCCTTGATTTTTCTTATAAAATACAGCCAGTGAAGAAACACAGATAGTTGGAAGGTTCCACTTAGTTGCTGTATGTAAAAATGAATTTTTGGAAGGCAGAAATTACTATTTGCGGGCAAAAAGATTTGCAAAAGCAGAAGTGCCTTAGCTCACAACAAGGATGTATATGGGACAACACAGCAAGAATTAGGGGTTATAAGTATATTTAGAAAATGGTTGGACTAAAAAAAGGCAGTATTGCGCTGAACTCTTCAAGATGTGATGCACCTGTATTTATCACTATTTAATATTTCACTATTTAATAACCTTCAGCAATGCCCATATTACATTTAGATGTTCCATTTGTGCAAAAGAGTTTCTAAAAAAAATAAAGTATCAAAATCTGAACTAGATGTGGTCACACTGCTCAGGCTCAGTGCTTCTTGCCTGTGCTTCCAGAAGCTTGTGCAGTTTGTTTTACAGAGAAGATAAATTTGGAAATAACAGGGATGGCTTGTTAAAATTACATTATTCAACTACAAAGGTTTAAAAATACACGCCGAGGGCAGTCCCGTTATCTGATAGGCTTTTGTTTCCAAGTTCATCCTTCAGCTCCTCTCTACAATTGCCTTCTGTTAAATGAACCTGGCATGTTGTTTTCCTGAGGTTTATGGGTCAATGACAGTGCTGGGTTTCACACAAGCCAGCTGTTCCCAAATCAGGTCCCTTCCTACACCAGCCGAGTCGGATCAAGCGAAGTGGGGAGCACACAAATGGGGGCTGGTGGAAGCAGGGAAGGCAACATGAAGACACCGGAGTCATTTTACTTCCAGCTTCACTGTTAAGACTTCCATGAATTTCATGCTCATTAGCAAACTTTTGAAAAATGTTGTGTTAAATTGCAGTTGTTCCTTGGGACTGTTTTTGTTGCTCCTTGGGACTGTTTTCCTAAACTCTAATTACAAAAGCCTGAAATGAGGCGCCCCTGGCAGGGAAGAGGCAGCGTCTGTCACACGCAGAGTTGAAAGGACATGGAGATCTACAAAAGGAACCAAAATCAACTTGGAGCCTTTCCCTGCCACCCAGCAGTTTTACACTGATGTCAGGGGTTTTTTAATGTCACAGTGTGGTGAGGCAATATTTGGAGAAGGTCTCTCCTGTCCCAGCAGTGCCAGGCTGTCACTGCTCCCCCTTCCATGGCCCAGTGGCCACAATTGCTCCCTCCTTGGAGGGCAGGAGCAGAGCCAGGGCTGAGCACAGCACATGCCAGGATTGAAAGCATTTCTGACACTGGGCCTCTCTTGTCTGCTTTAAGAATTTTCTTGTGGAGATAAGCACCCTACAGACACATAGAGCTGTGGAATGTTCCTGTGCTCAGTTCTAGGTGAGCATCCCTCCTTAGCAGACAGTGTTTGGGATTACAGGTAGCAGCATCCAGAGCACCCAGGATAGCCCTGGTGTTGTTCTGTTCTTGCAGACAAGTTGAACATTACTGTGATTTTTAAGGATAAATCAGCCTATTGGACATGGCATGACAGAGAATTGCAGTTTTGGGGCTTTTTGCTGTCGTGTCTAAAGGAGCCAGAATGGCAGCTCTGAAATGTCCCTCACTCCCCTGACACAGGAAAATACCAGTTGCCGTAGTGCAAGATGCAGGAAACCAAGGAGCTGCCAATTATAAAGTGCTTGCAGGTGTATTTTTTTTAATTGTGGCATTTTGTAGCAGGTTAATGGTCTGGAGCGTGAGTTTTTTTTACCCCAACGGACCACGGCTATCGTGTTCCTTAAGGTTTATCCGAAGTCTGATTACACTTGGGCGTGAGAGCACATGAATTCTAGTGGGATTATCTGGCAATATCTGGCCTTTATTTTTCACATTTACTATGCGACACCATTCCTGTATTTGAGTAAAATTAATTGCCAGTAAATAATCCAAAAGAAAGGCCTCTCTCTTCCTGTTTCAGTTTGCTTCATTATTTATTTTACAGGGTGGTTTGTGGAGGGAAGTAACCTGTTGTAGCAGTCAGCTGGCTCTGCGTCCACATTTCTGTCTAGAGCTGGGTCATTGACTTATACAATGGTCTGGAATGGATTGCTTATGCTGAGGGAAAGCCAGGCATATGGAAGAACAGCTTGTCCAGAGAAGCTGTGGCTGCCCCATCCCTGGAAGTGTTCAAGCCAGCTTGGACAGGGCTTGGTGTCCCTGCCCATGGCAGGGGGTTGGAACAAGGTGGTCTTTGAAGTCCCTTCCCACCCAAACCATCCTGTGATTCTATGGAGGGATAAAATCTAATACATATTAGATTCTTTGATAAAGAGCATTGTGAAAGGGCTGAGAGCTGTTATTTAAACTAACTGCAATTAAGAGTCTTGTTCCAAAAGGCATGCCAGGAGAGGAGTTCCCTGTTGTTTGGCTGACATCTCAATTTAGAACTTGTGTTACACCTCACTCTGTTGAACACACGCTCACCGCCAGCGTGTGGCAGAGGAGGGGTTCTGGAGGGACACACAGCACCAAAATCCCCTTGAGAGGAAGGAGCAGCTGGCCTTGCACTCGCAGCCAGTAACTAGGAAGAAGAGGGGTTTTTTGTTGAGTCTGAATGAAAATCAGGACAAATATCAGTTGTTAGAATGTGCCAATCAAGTGCATCTTGGTAAATTCCATGTAGAGAGAGATTTTAATTTAGAGCTAGTGTTCAGTCTGTCACCAAAGAAATACTCGTCAGATAAAAGTGCTTCAGATCTCGTGATACGGGAAACCAATAATTATGAGATACAGTGAACAATACAAGGTAGAATTGCTAAAGGGATTAATTAGCCTTAGTCAAACTAACCACTATAATTGATGCAAATATCCATCTGCAGCCTGCTGAGACATTAGATAGTCATCACACACCTGCTCAATTTGCCAGCCTTGCAGAACACAGCTGTCAGAATGATTTCTGCTTGGGTTTTTTCTTGAACATACTTGACTGTTTGTTCTTTTGTTGTTCAAAATGTTTCCTTTCTCTTTTCTTTTTCTAAACAGCACTTCCATGATGGCAGAAAGGCACAACAACACATTGAAACTTGCTGGAAACAACTTGAAGCAGTAAGTGGCAAATTCCTCAGACGTGACATTTAAATCGTTTATATATTGTTTTCAAAGAGATGGTTCCAAACATTTTATTTGGGAAAAGAAAGGTATGTGGATAAAAGCTGTAGAAATGGGATTTTTAAAACTCTGCTGTCTTAAATAGAGTCATAGTCCTGAAAAAGTCTGTTTTAACAGAACATTTGGCTTCTGTGGGCTCTTTGTCTATCACGAGCAGGCATTTCATTTGATATGACTTGAAAAGTGTGCTAAGCATTGCTGAAACTGCAGAGTCCCTAAGGTCCTGTTCAGATATTCCACTGAAAGTTGAACAGCTTCATAATGTGTGAATAAATTGAGCAGGACCGTCTCTTGAGTGAGACTCTGCTTCTCAAAAGTAAATACATTGGAATTGTCATTCATGTGATGAGTGAACAGCGAGGCAGGAGAGGATAGAAAGGGGCTATCAGTAACCAAAAGTCCTACTTGCAAATTTATTAATCTTGGTAACTCCCTCATTAATTTACAAAAATGAAGGGGTTAAGCGTTGGAAGAGGGTGATTCAAGAGTGGAAGTGATGCTAAAAGGGAAAAATACTGAAATATGAGCAGCCTGGATAATGGAAGAAAAAATGTGTCTCTGGTAACTCAATCTTTTGAAGTTCATTAATATAGAAATGTATTCCAGCGTAAACAAGAGAGCTCTAAAATCCTTCAGTTGTTACAACAGATTGTTTTAGTGGCAGGCATGAATTTTAGGTAGATTTTGGCATCTTTTGCTTTCCATAATGAAGATTTCTGGTTTTTCTTTTCAGAGTAAAAGGCGGTTTGAACGTGATTGCAAAGAAGCTGACCGAGCACAGCAGTATTTTGAGAAAATGGATGCTGACATCAATGTGACAAAAGCAGATGTTGAAAAGGTGAGCTGGAGGGTGGAGAGACATGTAAACATGGATGTGATAGGTTTACTTCCTCAATCCTACTGGTAGGATAAGCCCTCTGAGGCTTAATGCCTTATTTGAGTCAGTCTGTAGGTTAATTAAAAACAGGGAGATCTCTGCAGAAACCTTTATTTATATAAAAACTTTAAACAGATACGGTCAAGTTGTTTTTTTAGTAGGTGATATCTGAGTTTAACAGAGCTGATGTGGCTCTAAAGGAGTCTATGCAAGCTCAGTTTTAACTAACACCCCAGGTTCTGTGACAGTCAGGCTTGTGAGGGCTCCCTGAGGGCTGCTTGCATTTTCCACACATTTTCGTTCCCTCTGTGATCCAGGTAGAACCAAACTTCCTGCCCTCCCAGCGCTTCAAAGATTTCCCAATGTCATTGGATGCAGTGAAGTATTACCAGAATTGTTTTTCATAGTTGTAGGTTTAGAGCAGGACATCTTTCCACGTGATGCAGAGTCCTGGAATCCGTGCTTGTCACAGATGGCACAAGGCTTTTATTTTCATTTCTCAGTTGCTGGCTGGTTGCAGAGTCATTTGTGGCTTTTTTACAATGATCCCTACTCAGTGAAGCTTTTGAACTAATGCTTAATTTTAAACATCCAGTCCTGCTTCAGCCCATCTGTCTGGAAATACGTTCTTTCTTCAGTTTGATTCAAAATTGGATGTGTGAAAGGATGCTTAAAGTTTAAATTTTACTGGTCCAAGTCCAGTACCTGTAGCTTAAGGAAGCAATGAAGAGGAAGAAAATGTTTTAAATTGCTTCTGTTTTTGGAGTTACACATTTGCTCAGAAGATGCACTAATGGAGATCAGAAACACCACATTACCATGTGTAAGGATGGTTTTGTCCTCCTTGAGTCTGAGTCAGACAGGCACAAAATAGCCAGAACATTTGAAAAGATTTATTTCTTGAAGGGAAAAAAAGGCAACCAAAAGAGAAAGGAAAAAGTAAAAGCTAAGCTTAAAATATACCAAATGTTTTGGTGCAGGGACAGGAAAGGAAAGTGAATTATAGGTAAGAAATCTTTTTAGTCTGAGGTCTCCTTGTAAAATGTAGGTTTTGCTTCTCAAGAGGTCTGCTTCATTCTATTCTCAGTTACTTCAGTCCTGTGAAGATATGAAATATAAATTTCCCTTCATCTCTGTGGGATCTCGTGTTTCTGGTATGCTGAGCATCAGGACATTGCGTGGCAGATAGCGTCGAGGATGCTGTTAGAAATTAGGCCAGTAAATCATAAACAAACTCGGAAAATTTCCCCCAAGTGCTATTGCATATCAAAGGACAAAATACCTCTGTAGTCTTGTAATTTGCTTGGCTCTTAGTTGCAAATTCACCATGTAGATTTGATCCTTTGTTGCCTTCTGGATTTGCCAGGGCACTTGACAGATGAATGCCTGTACTGATTGTTAAAGATGTGGCACCACATGTGGGTTTTCCTAACAGAGAGGGATCATCTCTGCTTTATCTGTATAAAGTGATTTTAGAATACTTCTTTCATAGATAAAATTAGGGCTTGCCCTAGTTTTTTTTCCAAAGCTGAGGTCATGTCAAAGGGATACAAAGACATGACTTACTGTTTGAAATAGGGGACTGAAACTCCTTATTTCTACATCCCTTTCCAAGGCTGGCCTTTTCTGGTCAGAGTAAAAGGTGGCATATTGGTGATATATCAATTTAAGAGTGTTAGGTAAATTCTGGGAAGCAATTTCCTACCCTGGTGCTCTTTGCCTGTCGAGTGAAGCAGAGAGGCTTCCCTTTTAAATTCCTTTAGCTTTTTATCGTATGAATTTGTAAATTATTTATTGCAAAATGAGGCTCAGTGGTATCTTGAAAGAAAAATCTGTTAGTTATGCATGTTGGCAGCTCTCAGGAGAAGGCATTACTCCACTTTCCAGGCAGTCAACTGAGTAGATGGGAGAAGGAAAAGGTTATCAAAATGAGTGGAATGTGAAATAATATTACTGAACAGAGAGAACAGTGTTTTCCAAGTGCATGTGTTAAACTGGGTTCATCCATGGCAGGCTGTGAATAATGCCCTTTCTTTGCTCCCCTCTGCCCGTGTGACTGGGAGGCTCTTGCGTAACTCCCAGGGCAGAATGGGATATTGTTTCCCCAGCACTGCTGCTCTGCCCGGCTCGCTCCAGGGGGATGCAGGAACTGCTCAGCTCCAAATGAAGCAGTAGGATGACTTTAGACTCCTCTTTCTACTGCAGCACTTCTGATTTCTCTTGCCCCTTATGGCTTGGCTGCTGCACTCCTACTCCCAAAAGCTCCCAGAAATCCACCTGGCCAGGAGAACGGGCAGTTTGGCTGTGTCGGAGCTCTTCCCTTTGGCAGAACAAGGTGCTCCTCAGGCAGTGGGGCTGGTTGCCCTCATTTCTTTGGCTTGAGATTGACACCTTGGCTGCTTCAGCTTGTACCTGCCAATATGAGCAGACACAGGAGCTATTTTTTGCATCACACGATAGAGTGGATGGCATTAATGGAATTAAAATTCTGCAGTGATCACAATGACACATGCAGTCAGAAGAGAATACAGTGCAGTTCCCTAATGCTAAACTGTGTGAGGCTCTGAAATGCTCATTTCTCTTCATCCTTTCAAGTCATTGTAGCCTTTGACAACTGCAGCAGGAAATTCTGTGCCAGAGCTGCCATCTACCAGCACTCATCCCTTGCCCTAGGTATTACAATGTGGGAGCATTAAGTAGCCAGAATAGTGGCAGAGGAGCAGAATAAGGGTCACTTTCCTCCTTATTTCTCCAGGACTGCTTGGCAAAGGGCCTCAGGTGTGTGCTTAAAGGCAGGGCTGGATGTGGAGTCAGGCATCACGTAGCAAGGTCCACATTCCTTCTGTAGGACCGGGTACATGGAGGGCATGTCCCTTCTCTGCCTCTCCTGTGGCCAGGATGGGCTCCATCACCTTGCCAGCCAGCAGCCTGGTAGCTGATCTTGGAGAGAGGAGTGTTTGGCTTTGTTTCCTCTCAGCTCCTTTTTTGGTAGCAGGAACATGGAGCAGAAGCTGTGTTCGGTCTCTGCAATGATCATAATATGCAGGAATAGAGGGAGAGTGGAGCAGGGCACCTGAACTCCCTTCCCTGTTTGCACCCAGCCTCTAAACCACCAGCAGCCAAAGTCTGCAGAGATGTTTGTGTCAACACAAAATGCAGTGTAGCAAAGTCAGGGCAGGAAGCTCACTGTCTGTGAAAATATCCTTATAAACTAAATAAATGCTGCAACATGCTGATGCTGCTTCCAGAAAGCCTCGTAGGTATCACTGAAAGCTTTATTTCATTTGGATCGCAGTGGGTTGTGTGCTTTAAAGCACTTCTCTTTCAAAAACCACAGAGAAGCTGCTTCAATTTTTTGACCATTTGGGGAAATGGTCTCTGTCGCCAGCACGGAGCCACTGTACATATAAGGCAGGGCTCTATTGTTTCTGCCTTCTCTTCAGAGCTGCAATCACTAAAAAGCTGACATCTTTATGGGGTAATGTGGTGCCTTTGCAGACTTCTTGTATTAAAATTTAAAAATCAACTGGCTTTTCTAAGGTTTTCTTTTCAAGGTAGGCTTTTCAGAATCTGATTTTAAAGAGGAAGTGGCTGAGGCCAACCATGGGAAGGGTTTGCCTCTTGATCTGCTCAGCAGTTGTGGGGAGGAGAGTGATTTGAAGTACTTGGTGTCAGGCAGGATCTGTCCCTTGGCTGAAGAGGAACACGGTCATATGTTGACCTTAGGCAATAATCTGAGATACTTAGGAACTTTAGATGTATTTGCCTTTGGTTTTGATGTGGAGAAACTGAGGGAAATGGGAGTGATCTCAAGTTTAATGAAATCTCTAGGAGCTTTCCCCAGTGCTCTGCAACCTTCAGGTTATGTCTGCAATATCCAAGATGTTTTGGAGACCCAGCATAGCTTCAGATTTGCATAAAGCCTTAAAATACAATATCACCATGATATTAGTTTTGTAGTCTGGAAATATAACTGTGGAGAGATACTGAGGTTTCATGTTTAAAGTTTCATTTTCTCTTTTCTTGTGCCACGTTACCTGGGTGCTGAATTTCTGCACAGGGTCTGTCGCCCTCCTTGCCCACAGGAGACACACTTGGCATGGCTTGGGGTAGCCATGAGCTGAATCACGGGCAGAGTCTGACAGAACGTGGGTGTAGAAACCCTGCGAGCTGGAATCTGGGGTTAGCTGATCTTCCTGTGTGCTCAGTGGTGCTGTCGAGTGGTAACTGCTTTTCCAGCCTCTGGTCTGCCGTGCTGTGGGACACAAATCCCTTCACTGGGAGCTTACACATCCTTACAATGAGGGGTGTAACAGCTGTTTTGGGCTCTGGAGACATCTCAGGTGGGTGTTTCAGCAGTCGAGTCACAGCAGAGCTGGATGCAATCACCAACACTCCCCAGACTAACCTGGAGGAACATCTCCAGCTCAGGGCTCTGCTGTTGCCACATCCCCCTGAGGTTTTGTCAACAAAGTCTGTCAGTGGTAAACTTCACCATAACCCAGGTTGTGGGTATCTGCCTTCTGCAGACTGTAACTACTTAATAGGCCTAATTTTTCAGGAGATGCCAAGTCATCTGCTCTGTGATGGTGGGACTTATATCTTTTCCCTCTCCTGTCCGCATCAAAGCACGCACTGGCACAATGAGTGTACCAGCATTTTAGAAAATCTAGTGCTGTGCAAAGGTGGTGTTGGAAGATGGAGAAGGTTTACAGTGCTTGCGTTATTAATACTGCAGTGAGTGGTTCCACAGGCTTTGCTTTTCCTGTTCTTTGCCGTGGATTTATAGAGGTACAGCAGCAGCGTCAAGGTGAAATATGCAGGTGAGGTGTGCAAGGCCCAGTCCTGAGCAGGGTGCAGGAGGGCCTGGCCTGTGCATTTCTTGTTGGAGAGTTTGATGCTGCAGAAGATTTTCCCTGTGTGGTGGTGAGTCTTTTGTATGTTGAGTAGGCAGCTGATTCTCTTCTGCTCCACAGATGGAACGGGCTAAATTTCTGTCTCTTTGCTTGTGATGTGTGTTGGATTTCCCATCAATCCAAATGCTGGGTAATGTGATTTAATGTTATTTCTCTGGGTACCGCTTTTGCTTTCTCCTTCCTGAACTGCTTCCTTCCTAAAGGATGATGCAGTGTGTGAATGCAGGGAGTCCCTCAGGAGAGCAATTTGCATTTCTGGAAGAGTAAGCCTTGTTTACAACCTGCCATCCCTGACGCTCCGTGCAGAGCAGCTGTTTCCCTTTTGGAATCATGACTAATTTAAGAGGGTCGATTTCTACTCAATAGAGAGTTAATGACTCCAGCAGGAGTGTCTGGGGAACTTAATAAATCTCTATATGTACCCAATATGTACCCTGTGTTTGGTGATAAGAGATCAAAGAGCAGATCATGAGCCAGTTTTAGTGTAAGACAAGGAAATCCAGCTGAACTTAAATTTCCTCTTAGCAGTGCTCCTCTGCAGCAGTGCTCTACGTGGCAATTTAACTGAGTTTTGTAACAGTACAACTCTTTTGGGAGGTGATTGCTAAAGGGAAGGAAAGGGGGTATGAAGGGGAGGCTTAAGAACGACTTGTGAATTAAGAATCAACTGCAGTTTGAATCAGCAGTGCAATGGAACTGCTGTTCTAAGCTAATGCAAAGCAATTAGTTCATGCTGTACAGTTGGAAAGCTTCTTTATAGTCATTCTTTTTCTGTCAAAACATTGGAACAGATCTTTTCACCTGTGTGAGAAGTGAGGCCTCAGAATTTAGATAATTTAGTTTGTAAGCTGTTCAGTTTCAGTGACTCGTAGAATGTCAGGTTGGAAGGGAATTGAAGGATGGTCTGGCCCAGTGTTCCTTGGCAAAAGCATAGTCTAGACAAGATGGCCCGGAACCCTCTTCAGCTGAATTGTCCCATGTTGGGGATTCTGCCATTTCCCTGGGGAGATTATTCCAATGGCTCCTTGTTCTCGCCTTGAAAAATTGTCCTCTGCTGTCCAACTGGGATCTCCCCAGGAGTAACTTGTACCCATTACCCCTTGTCTTTTCCATGTGACTCCTTGCACAGTCTCCATCTTCTCTGTAGACACCCTTTAAACACTGGAACACGGTGACAAGGTACCCTAAGCCTTCTTTTCTCAAGGCTGACCTAACCCAGGTCTCTCAGCCTTTCCTCACATGACAGCTTCCCTGTCTTGGATCATCTTTGTGGCCTTTCTGGACCTTTTCCAGTCTGTTCAGGTATTCTTTTTTGTATAGTGAGGACCACTGAACACAATATTCCAGGCGTGGCCCGACAAATGCTGAGTAGAGTGGGACTTTATCTCTGCTGGGAAAGCCCTTGTTGCTGCAGCTCAGCATCAGCATCACCCTGGTCACTCAGACTAATTCACCTCTTCAAGAGACAAAGTTGTGTATTTTACCCATAAAGTCAGTCTTCAAGGCTACAAAATTCCTACTGGTAACTTTTTCAACCCTGACTGTCACTTCTGCGTTGGCTGTGTTTGTAAATTCTTTCTTGGAGAGAGAGGACTAGAACCATCCCCAGTATTCCAAGTATGAGCTAAGCAATCTCTTACCCAGTCCTGAAATTTCCATTATTTATATTCAAGAAATAATTTCCATTATTTGTATTCAATACCCAGATTTATACACGGCAGAGTTTAATTGCTTATGTAGTACAACTAAACAGACCTCCAGAAATCATTTAAACATTGTTGGCCAGTGCTCCAAATACATCTTTTCTTGTTACCTCCTCCATCAAATCCTCATAACCTTCCATCCACAGAGATTATCCTTCTTTTATAATGAATTAGACTTGCCAGATATCCTTGTGGAACTGCATTTGTCTGAGCTATGTGGAAAACTCCTGGGTGTTTGCAGGGATTCACAGTTCAGTCATCCAGAGAGTTTGGTTATTTAGTGTTCATGACATGACAATGGCAGTGCAAGGAGGCAAACTTTCGGATCTGAGGCACAGTTATTCCCTAGGGCCTTGGAGCAGTGTGCTGAGAGGTGCTGCTATGCTGCTCTTCGTAATTAATTTAGTCCACCTCTGTTGTTAGAGCTTCAGCAGGACTGTGGTTTTTGGGGATATCTTTTGTTAGTGTGAGTTTCTGAATTCTGGCAGAATTGTGTGCAGTGAGACTGCACTAGATAACAGTTCCTGAGATGTGGTGAGGAAGATTTTCCATCCTCTGTCAGTGGTTTGCTCATCTGTGTATTCTATTCAGCCAAAGGATTTCAGGGATCTGCAGAGTCTCAGATTTTTCCTCGACCTCTTCAAGTGTTAAAAGAAAGGATTTTTCTTTTTGTTTCTTTCCCTGCTGTTGTTTTGCACCCCCCATTCTACCCTTTTTTTTTTGCTTTCGGGAAAGCAAATTTCAAATCCTTTCTCTGCTTGCCAGTTCAGAGAGACCCAACTGGTTATTGTAAAACAGAAAACAGTGGAGCTTGATTTGGAGGCTGTGTAAATCCGAGCCCGGAGCCCTGGCCGTGTTTTGAAGTCTGTGGCAGGATGCCTACTGTTACTAATGATCCTGCCCACGCTGCCAGTGCTGCTGCTCCCGCGAGGCTCCCGGTGCCCTGGTGACGGTGCCCGGTGGTCGCAGGGCGGCCACGGAGGGAGGGCCAGAGCCTGGAGCTGAAAAATCTGTGAGCAAGAGAAAGCATTCCTGAAATTGGTGAAGCGTTTCTGAGTCTGCCTTTATCATTAAGCTATTTTGAAGGGATTGGGTAGTTGAGGGGAGGGGGCAGAGGTGATTTTTTTTCTCTTTTTTTTTTTTTTTCTTTTTGTGTTTGCCATTTAGTCTGATCTCGGATTTGCCAAAGACAGATCTGTTTTGGCAGGCAGTGGCCTGGCAGTGATGCATCTCACATGCTGTCTGAGTTTGAAAGAAAAGAGGGGGTGCGGAATGAGAGAAAAGAAATAAAAGAAATAAAGTGACACCAAAGTTTTGACTGGAAACTCTGCCATTCTGGACAAGAGCAACTGCTGAGGAGTTGAACTGTTCCACTTAGTGTAGACCAGCTGAATAACAGCCAAAGTTTTTTTCTGCCCTTTTCAGTTATTCGTATCACTCCCACCATAACAGCCCCGAGGAGCTGCATTTTTTGTCTGTGTAAACCCAGAAGACAGTGTGTCTATTGACCCTCTTGCTGCTTCTGGAATGTGTCTCAGAAAATTGTTCTCAGCAAAATATCCTCATTCTTTTCTGCATCGGAGACCAAAATGGCAGAAAATGTACTTGGTTTTTTAAAATTTCTCCTACGTTTCATCACAAGTTGCATTTCCTATCAAAGGGGGCCTGGGGGAGAAGGTGTATGTGACAATATAAATAAATGTATTTAATTCTCTGAGAGCCTGCGTGTAAAGTGTAGCAGTTTGCTAAAGTTTTTGTACACTTTCAGGGTTGACAGTGCCCATCATAAAGGTGTCCATATTCCCTTTCTCTGTTCAATTTTCCTGTTCAAAGGCATAATGCATTAGGACTGATTTAATTCAGCTCAATATATAAAGCTTTGCTAGTGCTGCATGTTTGCAAGGATTAATGGCAAGTCTAATTCATTGGTCTCATTCTGCTCTGCACTGATTGCTGAAGTTGCATCATATTGATAAACTGCAGGTGGTTTCAAGCAGGTGATAAGAAGGCTCAGACTAAATATATCTCTCTAACATGAGTTATTTCGAAGGTTTGTAGAGTTAACTTTCTTCTAATCTCTTATTTTAAAGGGGAAAGAAATACCCCCATAAATATTTCAGTCAAGTCAGATTCTAGTGCATCAGTGTCCCACTCTGGCATCTCTGAGCTCCTGGTAGAGTCGTTTATCTGAACTAACTCGTTGTTATTTGAGAGTCTGGTTTTTGCAACTCAGTTGTTAAGAAGAAAATCTGCAGGAAATTTAGTTGAAATCATCTTGAGAGAACAATGTTTGTGCTCTTCCTGCTACCTTGAGAGAGAGATGCCACAGTGTGTGTTGCCAGCTCATATGGCCATTGACCTCAGCTTGTTTTTCACCTAAAGTGGGTGTGCTGCTGAGGCCTGATTTTTTAAAAAAGTATTTAAAGTGCTGAAGACAGCCACAGAAATCAGCACTTTGCAGGTTAATACCACTCTGCAGTTAGCTACAGTTCTGCATCCTTCCCCATGCACCAGCAAGGCTGGCTAAAGGAAGGGAAAGGGATTGGGTTTGAGTGTATTTAATGGCACTTGTGTATAGATTCTGAGAGAGGAGGTCACATACAATAAGCCTTACCTGCTGCTAGTGAGCTGTTAGCTGGCTCAGTCTATCAGAGCTGCACTCCTTCAACTCGAGTGTTCTCTCAGAGCTGTAGAAACTCTCCCCTGTGTTCAGATCTGATTGCAGTGGCTGTGGGAGCCCAAAGCTTACCTGTATGCTCCCTGCAGGGTTGGTGGTGCTGCCAGTCCTGGGCTGTCATTCGTTTTTGGGAGCACTTTTCTGGATGAGATGAGCATGGACAAATGTGACCTTTTGGTCGTGGTGCTGCCACGTGAGTTCAGACAAGAGCTGCCTTAACAAAACCAGACTTTGGGGAGGAAGCAATGCCTATGTGCACTGTGCACATTTATTTTGGGGCAAAACACTGTTACGAAGGTATGTTTGGGTTGGGAGACGTGTGATATCTGTGTGTCTTTTGCAGTGCCAGGCATTTTGGAAGCAAAACGCTGCTGTTCTCCCCACAAACCCTCAGGTGTACCAGCCCTTTTTGCTTTTCTGTGGTGCTGAAAGGTGACCTCATCCTTTCTTCCTTTGAAGAGGGGATTTTCTGCTGCATTCAGAGTCCCTGGCCCTGACACCTCTTACAACTGAGCAATCTGTCAGTCTGTAGAGGTGGATTGTGTTTCACATATGGGGCTGGAAACTGAGCCCTTGCTCACTCATCCCTGCCCAGTTAAAGGAGTGGATGTGTTGACTGAAAGCTGCATCCCAGTATTGTTCTCCTATATCTGAAGTCATCGTCTGGTTTTCCAGACCCCAGTTATTCCAAAGCCTTTCCTCCTGGAAATACTGTTCAGAGCAAATCTTTTAACATTAAGAACCCCCCCAAAAACCTTCTCTGAAGCTGTTTGCATGCACAAGTGAGCAGTATAGAAGGCAAAACTTGATTTTCTGTAAAGCCCAGCTATAAATAACTCCTGAAATAGCTTCTGTGACTTTCTGCAGTTCTGGGCTACTGCATCCATTACTCTGAATGTGAAACTTAACATCATTGACTTGTTTTTATCATTCTGTGCTTCAACAGAATTCAGGAGTCTCACTGTAAAGTACAATTCTGTTAGTACTAGAAGTGGTGATGTTAGAGGAAGTGACATATGAAATGAAGTAATAAAAAAAATTCTAGATTTTAAAAAATATTTTTATTTTAAGATCCAAATACCTCATCGGAAAGATATTTAAACAGTTTGAAGCTTGCCAAATGCATTAAATGGCCAAAAGAAACAAAGCATCACTAGGGCTCTCATACAAAAATTTCTGGTTTTGGAATGCACCCAATTCTATTTACTCATCTGCTGCCCCCTCTTATTTGGGGCCAGTTAAGATCATTTTGGAAATTGAGTGTCTACTCTTGTATACATTTAGCTCAGAGTTACTTTGTCATATCCAGCCAATAAGTTTGCTCATGAAAATGAACTCTGATGGCTTTAATGCTTGCTGGGTCTGCCTGGAAACGTGTAATAATGGATTTCTTGTTTTTCTTCTTCAACAATAGAGTCAAGGGACAAATTCCTGAGTTGCATTATTTAAAATTATTTTTAAAAAAGAAAGAAAGAGAGAGACAGCTGTATGAGTGGGAGCGGGGCTGGTGTAAAGTCAGCTCAGACAATGGGTTGCTCTTAGGTAGATGAGGAGAATGGGCTTCACAAATGGATATTGATCTGCAGCAGCTGGGACGTGAGGAAGGGGTTGGGAGACAAGTGTGAACCATTCTTACAGCTGCCTGCCTTTCCACGGCTGACTTTGTTTTCCTGGTAAATTTGTGTTTGTGGCACAAGGATATATTGTTTTCCACTCGTATTTAATGTAGCTGTATGTGAGCGTGCGGATGGTGAAGTTTAATAAGCTTTATAGCACTTGGGCAGGGAAATGATTGATGTGGCTTCTTGGAATTTGATTGCAGGAGGTGAATTTTCTGGAGTTAGGCACTCATCCTTTGCAGGAGTTAGTGGACAGTTAAAACTCCTGGGAACAAGCAAAGCTGAAAGTCTGTCTTTTATTGGATTCACTTATTTGGTTATAGTCACATTCTTCTCCATTTGATGCTACTGTTTCATCTCCTGTGATGCACTTAGTGCCCAGTATCTCCTCATTCTGCTCGAATTATTTCTGTAGAAAGAATGTGAAGGGGATCTGTGAAATTCCTACAATCGGCTGCAGAAGCAATATCTGAATTGAGGTGAAATAAATTATTAGGTGAGATGTGCAAACTTGACAAATGTTGGGGAAGGCTACTTCTTTACAAATTGAGATTTGAAACCTCCTGGCAGAATTTTTTACCTTCCAGTTATGATTACAAAAACGTTCCATGATTTGGTATTCCATGGATTTATTGTCAGGAAACTATTGTCTGCTTGGAACAGTTCAAAGAATAACCCCCGCCCCGTTCTGAGCTGGTTTTAATGGAAGCCCACTTAAAATGTGCTGAAATTCTTTGCTGTGTTATGTCCCCTGAAACACGGGTTTTAAAGCAGCATTTCTCTGCCTTGTCTTACAGAATTATTCAGAAATTGAGCAGCAGAGCTCCAGCCAGGGAGGGGGAGCTTCAACGAGGGGAGCAGGACAGGGAGGGAAGGCGTAGGGAGTGTAGGAAGGGAAGAGAAGGAAGAGCTGCTCTATGAAGGCCAACGGCAAGGAAGGAAAAGGCATCGAAACCAAACAGATGGGAGAGGCAGTAAGGGAATAGTACTGGGCAGTGAAACAGATAACAGAAGGCCTTGGGAACAGTGCTGTAAGGGGAGGAATCTGAAGACATGAAAGGGTCACTTGGGGACAGATTATTCTAGGGAAAGAAGTGAGATTAATTGCCCAGTGCTCTGCTATGTTGGGTAACAAAGCAAATCATCTGTGTGGGTAAAAATAGTAAGGGAGGCATCTCAGCTGCTGCTCAGGCTCCCCATTCCTTGTGTGCTTCATACCAGTGCTGTTTAAAGAGCTTGGAGAAAGAGCTCTGCAGGGCACACAGAGTTAAGAGGTTTTGTCATGATTATGTTGGCTAAAATGAGACAAAACTGTTGGGTTTTTTCTCACTTCCCTTTCCCCAGAAAACACTGCTTGCCAACAGGGAAGCAGCTCATTAGAGGAAAGCAGGTGGCATCTACCAGGGCGTAGGGGGAGCAAGAAGTGTGTCCATGAATGTCTTGGGAAGGTGCCTGTCCAGCGGGCAGGTGGAAGGGCAAACTTGTTTTGGTGTTTGACGTGCAGTTCAACCAGGAGTTGTTCATGGAATGGAAAATGGTTCATGGAAATAGCACGTTGTGACCCCAGAAAGGATCGGCAGCTCTGTCCACACAGCAGCTTAAATGTTTCACAAAATAGGAGTAAACCAAAAGTTGGTGTTCAGAGTCTCGTATCCCAATGTTCCTGGACAGTAAGAGGAGTACCACAACGCAGTTGCTTTCCATGTAGCCTAAATTATAAATTTCCTTTGGTATTTCCTCAGGCAAGACAGCAAGCCCAGCTGAGACATCAGATGGCAGAAGACAGCAAAGCTGAATATTCGTCAACCCTACAGAAGTTCAACAGTGAGCAGCATGAGCATTACTACACACACATACCAAACATCTTCCAGGTACGGGTTGCTGGCAGGGTAGCCCATAATCTTGTGACAAGAACAGATTGCACATCTTGTCAATTCTATGACCCTGGCGTTTCATTTTTGGTGATTTTTTGGTCATTCTTAGAAAATTTTACATGCAATCTGCCACCCTGAGAGGTGGTAGGATAAATTATCCCTTTTTCTTAAGTTAGATAAAAAGGGATCAGTAATACACAAGGAAGGTGATGTTGAACTGTCATGACAGATGAGGACAGTCTTTGGAGTCCTCACAATCTTTCTCTGTTCAGCTCCTGTGTCCGTGCAGCTGGGGATGAGGGAGAGCATCACTGGCATTGTTGGGGCAGGAGGCAGCTGGGCATTGTTGCATCTGTAAAGTCCCACAGCCCTTTATAACCTGTGTTCAAATCAGGCTGCGCAGATGTTTAAGTGCAAACCACAATAATTCTGCAGCAGTGAATCCAAAAAGGTTTTAAGCAAGCTGCTGATTGTGTCTTAGGGTGCCTAAGGACAGACTGCAGAGTCTTTTTTATTCTTATAAAAAAGCCATCAGATTCATTCTGAGTGAAGATCTGAGTTTGTGCTTGAATGAATGAATTGAAGTTAATGTAGTAGAACAGAACTTCTAAATGACTGTTCCACTTTAATGGGTCAGAAGTGGAAAATACAACCTTTTCAAGGGAGGAAATGTCACATGCTTGTCATCAGATGAGAAGTAGCTGATATTTGCATGGCAAACACTCACTTTCTCGCCCACTGCTGAAACTTGTGAGCTAAATGGACACCTCCTCTTTTGCCTCATGGTATTTCAAACCAATGCCTTGAGATAAACTGTTCCTGGAATCAAGTAAATACTGGAGCTGGTGAGCACTCTGATCTGTAGGTGACCATGTCAAAGCCCTTTTCCCTATCAGTCCACCAGTGAGCTCCAGGGCTTTTTTTTAGATGTTGAAATAAGTTGTTTTGTAAAGAATTGACGTTGCTTATGGACCAGTCAAGGCAAGGGGGATTTTTAAGTTGTCTGCTCTTGCAGTCCAGTGTGAATCAGGCTGCTCCTGTTCATGCCCGTCTGTATCCTGCTTTAATTTGTTGTAATAGAATTATGCCACATTCAGTTTCCCTCCATGGTAAAGGAGAGGCCCCTGGAAGAGATGCTGGAGATCCTGGAACTGAATCCAGTGAGCAGTGAGGAGCATGTGTTGGGAAGCTGTGGTGGGAACAACGTGTGATGTTTTCGTTGTACATGAATACATCAATACATGATGTATTGTGAACAAGACATGATGTAGAGGACTCCCTAAAAACCAAAAATCGCCTTCTAGGGAAAAGAAGGGGACACGTGAAGATCTTTTTTTGCTTGGATTCTACAGTGGAATGAAAATAAGATTGTTCAGTACATGCACAGAAAATGAAAGAATTTGTTGCAGAAATTCTTTTAAAAGCCTTAGGAACAATCCTCACAGAAGTCTAAAGCTGGGAGTTTGACAAATCAGCATTTTTTAACATAAAAAGTTAATTGAAAAATTTCCAGTAATAGTAGAAGAGATTACTTTTAGAATGACATTTTGGTGTTTGAGGGAACAGTGTCACTTGGTGCCTTCCTGAGAACCGCTGTCCTAGTTTGTTCTTAAAAATATATTTAATCCCTAAGTTTTAAAGTAGTTGATGTAAGCTGGAGGGGAAAATTGGGTGAAGTTGTGAAGTTAATCTTGATGTTTGACCTGAATGAAATGTAATATTTTAGAAAATACAAGAGATGGAGGAAAGAAGAATCGTGAGGATAGGCGAATCCATGAAAACCTTTGCAGAAGTCGACCGCCAAGTGATCCCTATCATTGGGAAGTGTCTGGATGAGATAACAAAGGCTGCAGAATCAGTGGATCACAAGAATGTAAGTGGTGCATTGTTGGTTGCCATATTTAGTATTGGTCTCAAATTTATGGAGACTCAATCCTGGGTCCAGGCTGCAGCATGAGAGCTTTGCAGTCACAGAACGAAACCAAAGAACAGCTTCTTGCCCCAAGCTGCTTTGTCTGAGGCAGGATGTGCTCAGATAATTTCCCAAATCTACTTAACACCCAGAAATGCCTTTCCTGCCACACTTTTTAATTTTTGTTTGTTTGTTTTTAAGGAATATTCTCTCATTTTATTCGGATAATTACTTTTTGAAATACTACTGTTTAAAAGTAGGCATCTGCATAGAGTAAGGTGATGTTGGACATAATTTCAGATACTTAATCACCAATTCTTATGAAAGTGGTTTCTATGACTCATAGTCAGAAAACTGAATGTTTCAGAAATGCCTTAATTGCAGATAACTTTATAATAATGAAAATATTTAAAGTATTGGCTACCTGAACTATTGCAAAATCTTTCTGTAAAATATTTCCTTGCAGGTTTGAGGTTTGCTGGCAATCTGTAAATGAGTAAATCTTGATTTCTGAACATCATTTTCCTTCACAGGATGCAAAGAAGCCTCTCTGATAGAAAGGCTGATAAAGATTTCAGTTGAGCTTCCTGATGTACAGTGACCACAAGGGCAAAAGTGTTTTCTGTCTGGTTTGCAGAATGATCTGCTCCCTTCCTACATGAAGCCTCTGTTCTTCCAGCCTTTCTCATGGATCACATTAGTGCTTCAAATGCTGACAGCGTGTCTTGCTGCCTGTTTGCATTTCCCATACATGTTTTTCACTGGAATCTTTTCTGAGCTGTTCAGTGCCCGGAGCTATGAACTGGCAGAATAAGCCCGAGGCTGAAGTTTTGAAATTAATCCTCTCCTCTTCTCTTCGGCATTTGCTCTCACAGAGAGCAGCACAGGAAACTCAAGAATCTGAAAATCACTCTCTGAGTGGGAAAAGGGGGAATTGGGGCACAGATCCCCATGTTAGAACAACATACCCTGCTTGAGGTACAGCTTTTGGTGCCGTGTGGTGAAATTCAGCTGGAGAGATTCATATCTCAGCCTACACTCTGCCCGAGCCTTCTTAGCAAAACACTCATGAAACTTAAGCTGGGTGTTTGAATCAGGGTGAATTTTATATTCTTACACACAAATAAGTCCAGTTGGTGGCTCATACACAAGTGTGACATTGGAAAATGATGACTTTGAGCATTGATAACTGAATTTACCAGGACCTCCTGTAAACTCTGTGCTGACAAAAATGTATTTAACCAAAACAGTTATATCTGTTTGATATAACTGAGCAGCTACAAAGGGTTTAGTGTGTTCTATCGGGAAACAGTTATGTTCATAAAGAGTTCTTTTTTCTTAAATATCACCAAGGATTTTTTCATCTCTGGAGCAGTAATTTCTAATTTTGTTGGTCCTAATGAAAGTGCTGGATTAGCTACTAACTGTGCTACTGTGTAAATAGGATTGCTTTATGCCCTCACTGCACTGCATAGCATCCCTGTTAATACCAGCAGAAACTGCCTGGATTTAGCAGGGAATACTGGTTAGCTGTTACTGTGTTTCTAAGGCAGTTTTAAATAAGTTTTTTTCCATTTCCCCTTTCTAACCACTTGAACAACACAAAGGTCCTATTGCAAGTGTGAGCAGTGGTGGCTGCCCGGTGAACCTGTGCAGAACCTGATTCAGAGGGCTCTAGCAGCAGATAAACCGAGTTTGTTATGGGTTTGGAGTTCCTGTTATGACATTATCTCTGTGATATATGGAGCATGCTGGTTATTTTTAACTCCATTGTAGTGGAAAGATGTTTTGAATAAATGGAAGGAACGCTGTAAAATTCAGAGGGGAAAAAGTGAGAAGCTCCATGCATAGGATAAAATACCAGTGGAGTATTTAATATAACATGGTGGAATCTCTTGGAATCAGAGAATGGTTTGGGTGGGAAGGGACCTTAAAGCTCCACCCCCTGCCATGGGCAGGGACACCTTCTGCTGTTCCAGGTTGCTCCAAGCCCCATCCAGCCTGGCCTGGAACACTTCCAAGGATGGGGCATCCACAGACTCCAGGCTCTTGTAAAGAGTCTCTCTCCATCTCCTGTAGGCTCCTTTTAGGTGCTGGAAGGCAGCAGTTGAGTCACCCCAAAGCCTTCTCTTTCCCAGGCTGAACAATCCCAATTGTCTCAGCCTTTCTCACTCTTTCCCCCTCTTCTCTAACCCTTCTTCATCTTGCTTTCATGTCTATCACTAAAAACATCTTTAAGTTTAGATCTCGGGAAGTTCTAATGTCAAAAAAGGATGGGATAAAGGAAAGTGTTGTTCTGTCTCCCTAACTCGTGTAGGAATTTCATGGTGCCACCTGAGATAGACTGAGGATCTTAAATCCATGTGGAGCTTTTCCTATATCTTGAGTTTTGCTCAGTTGAGCCTGGCCTCTGGATATGTTTATATCCCACTAGATTTCTCCTGAATGGCATTGTACCTACAGCCATTCAGAGAACCTGTGAAATGCCTTCAAAGCAACAAGTTATTTTTGTGTAACAGGGCAGTGATGATCTTCTCTAAAGAATAATAAGGTATTTGTGTGCCAAGGCACAGTTTCTCTACTGATCTGAGAATACAGTTGTTAGAGTATAACATAAAAATCTCTCTTCCCAAGAAAACAAGTAGATAAGAAGTCTGTTAGGATATTTTTTTCCTGAGTCCATTAGATTTAAATGCATTTGGCAAGCTGAGGTCTGAATTTGATCTTATGTATAATTAATTTTGTTTGCAGACTTGAGTAGGAGAAATGCTATGGATTGGGTTTGCTTTGATTGTGTTTTTTTTTCTTTTCCCTCTGTCCAAAACAAAAGAGTAAAGCCATTGTACAGAATCTACAGCCAGTTTGTGGCTGACTTGGATCCCTCCTAGCAGTGCCAAAAGGGAATGTGGGTTCAGTGGCTCCCACACCAGGGTGCCAGGCTGGTGTGACCTTGGACTGCTCAGATGTTGAGTAAAGCTCGTTAAACATTTACAGCCTTTTACTATCACTAAATTCACAACCAACTTGTCAACTTGTGGCAGAGTGATCACACGAGAGCTCTGTTATATAGGAGTTTTTATTGGGATTTTCCTCTGATTTGCTAACAGCTGTGTCCCAGCAAATCTGTACCTTAAATCTTTGTTATGAGCCACTTACTGAAGTGTGATTCGCTCTTCTAGTCAGTAAAGTTCATAAGCTCTTACTCCTTGTCAGCAGAAGGCAGAGAGATTTGTATTGATCCTGGGCTCTGGAAGGGCGTTCATTCCCAGGAATGAGCCTGGTCACCCTCAGCGTTGGTCCCACATAGACAAACTTTCTTTTTCTGCCTTAATGTGCCACCAATTTGATGACAAGCCTCGCCTGAGATGTTTACACTTGTGCTGCATCTGTCCCACTCCAGGATTCCCAGATGGTAATAGAAGCCTTTAAGTCAGGGTTCGAGCCTCCGGGAGACATCGACTTTGAGGATTTCACGCAGCCCATGAAGAGGACGGTGTCCGAATCCAGCCTTTCCAACTCCAGAGGGGATGGGAAGTCAGAGCCCAAGTTTGGTAGCAAATCCAAGGGCAAGTTATGGCCATTCATCAAGAAAAATAAGGTACTGATTTGCAAACGTGAGCTTGGTGCTAGTATGTGTTTTGTCAATAACCTGTGTCTTGTCTAGTGATCTTGGCAAGTTCAGTTTTTTTTGAAGAGAATTTGAGATTTAGAAAGTTAATAACTGATGTCTTAATATGGTGTTTTGTTGTAGTCTTTGGTTACTTAAGTTTCTTTATAACTTTAATTTTTTTCTTGTATAATTTAATTAATTATGTTGCAGTTTTTAAATTAATTTAACTTGTCATGTCTCTGCCATGGTCCATTTCTGTTCCTAACTCAGTGAAGGAGTTGTAAACCACTTACCTAGTGCCATGTGTGCTAACTAACATTGTTACTGTGGGAAGCTTCAATGTGGCATTACTGTTTTGACACTCCTCAAACTCTCCTTGGCTTTCCATTTGCGTTGTCTTTCCAGTCTGTGCACTGGGGTCAGCAGGTGGGTGGCTGGGAACAGGGAATTGCTGGGATTCACTCTGAAGCACAACTAATGAAGCAGAACTAACTGAGCAGTTGACTTTTTAAAGGACCATATTAACTTATGTATCCATTAAACTTTTTTCATTCCACTGTCATACCCTACACCATAATGCATGGCAGCATTTATCTGGGGTTACCAGGACGTGTCAGGGGGACTGGACTCAATCAGGTTTCAGTAACACTGATGAAAGCCCAGAAGAGCTTCATTTTTTTGACGTCACTCTTGCTCTGACCCTTTACCAAACCAATTTGAGTTTAAAAAACCCCCCGTTCACAAGGGGTCATTCCTGTAGTGCTGGTGTGACGGAGGACTCGCTGTCTGGTGCTTACATCAGTGTAGCCAGAATAAAACCACAACCAGGACTAACTCCTGAGCAAATTCATAGAATAATTTGTACAAGTGAAGTGTGATGCACATTGCTGAGGTATGATTTGGAAGCAGGAAGGAATGTGGTTTGTTGTTTTCCAGATAATAGAAACGCTACTGGGCACTAAGGTACCTTCCTTATCTGATCCATTTAAATTCAGGTATTTGAAAGCTCTATCCATATGCATTATTCCGAGCTGTCCACAGAGCAGAACAGGGCAATTTATGGGGATAGTGCTGCATGGAAGAGTCTGCATGAGCTTCCTTCAAAATACTTTTGTGTTACTCTTCTGTTGCATCACTTACTAAAACTTTCATTTATCACAACTCTTCATTTAACACGACTCTTAACTACTGCTTTCTCCCCTCTTTTGAACCATGGCCTTTAATATTTAATTATTTAATTGGTTTTTTCTCTGGATTTCAAATATTGGTTTTGATGCTTATTTTCGTTTTGTGTTTTATCTTTTTATTTTGGTTTTTATTCTGTCACTTCTCCATCTCTTATACGTAGCTTATGTCCCTTTTAACATCCCCCCATCAGCCCCCTCCTCCTCCCCCTGCCTCTGCCTCACCCTCTGCTGTTCCCAACGGCCCCCAGTCTCCCAAGCAGCAAAAGGAACCCCTCTCCCATCGCTTCAACGAGTTCATGACCTCCAAACCCAAAATCCACTGCTTCAGGAGCCTAAAGCGCGGGGTAAGTTCTCCTCTGGATACCTCTCTCTCTCTCTCTTTCTTTTCTTTCTTGCGCTTTTATTGCACGTTCTGTTATGTAAAAACTTTTGTTTTGTGAACGGTTCCATTGTGTTTTATCATAACATGCAGACAAATCCAAGGGTTCCCAACCTACAAAGCCATTCGTAGTCAAAACCCCCACAACGAAACCACAAAAAGTACAGTTGCTGATGGAAATTACCCATCTGGGTGTCTCGGGGGAGGGAGGGATTGGACAAAATACGGAAGGAGGAGCTGAACATTGAGTAATGCTCATGTAGAAGTCAAAGTCATTAGTGCTTCTCTCTGCAGGGTGGGTTCAGCTCATTGTCTGTGTCAGGAGGAGAAGAGTAAATTAGGAGGGATTCTAGAAAATAATTGTGATTTCAACTGGTGAAAGTTCAGGCATTTCCCTGGAATGATGTGGCATTCTCACTGGAGCAGTGGGAACTTTTCGTTCTGTTCGCTGGGCCTCAGCTCGTGGTTCAGGTGCTGCAGTGTTAGTATGTGTAGTAACTCTGAGTTTTGGATAAGAAACTGGTGAGATGAGAAAGGTGAACTGATTCTGGGTGATAATAAAGTAGTTTCCGTGGTCCATGTGTGCTTTAAACCAGGGCTGCCAGGTCAGAGGAGACTGGGACACAATTCCCAGCGCCATGATGCACAGTTTAAAATTACATTCTGTGTGCAAAAGCTTTGTCAGTGCAGTATGCAAGCTCCAGATGACAGAGGAGAGGTTCTGAGGGAGCAGGATTTGGGATTCCCCTGCCAGCAGCTGCAGTGCAGTGTGTTAATGCTGCTTTGAGCGCTGTATGCATAAAGTGCTGAAAGCCTCCATGGCTGATTTGGGGATTCACTGGGTTTAGGTCACACTGGACCAACACTTTGTGACACATCCACACTGTTCCAAGCTCAGTGTCCTTGTCTCCTTTGCTGCTGATAAAGAAGGAAATATGACCTGAGTTTTTCCAGGTCAGCTGCTGTTCCTGTTGCTGACAGCAGCTGTGGTTATATTCATATACCCACGTTGAAGGGTTTGTGTTGAATTAAATCCTCTCATTGGTGGTCTTCATAAGCAGTAAATAAAATGTCAGGTCCCTGAGATAAAATTTTCCATTTTTCAAACAAAAGTAAGACTTTATCTTCCCAGAGACTCACACATGGCGTGGTTGTACTGAAAATTTGCTGGCACAGCATGGCTTTGCCTCCTAGGTGAAGGTCCTTAGAATTATTTTCTCCTGTAAAAATTACAGGACGGAGACAAAAGTGTTCAGTATTTTAGATGGTTTTTAGAGCAGACAGTAACAGTGAGGAAGTGACTACTTTAAAAAGCCCAAATTCTGCTCCAGGCACTCATTTAGGACAGAGAACTGGAGCTGTATAAAAGCAGAGATGATTTCCTTGGGGAACTTCAGTGGGTGGTTACAAAGAACTGAGAACAGTGCTGTAAACAATGCACTGTCTCATCTGGTTACAGACAGGACAGTTAAAAATAAAGATGTTTTAAACAGTTTCAGTTCTTTGCTAGGAAATTGCCATTTAATGGGACACTCAGAACCCAAAAAATCCCATTTCTTCCCATCCCTGTTTCACTGGGGAAGTGGGAAGTTTCTAAGCTGCCCAAAGGCAGGTACTGTTCGTGTCCCTCCTTTCCTCAGTTGCAGTTTGGCTCCGAGCAGCTTTTCTCAGTGGTTTTTTCAGGAGGAGACAGACTTTCAGTTCTGCTTGTGCAGCAGCAGAGCTGAGGATGTGCTGGGTGGTGGCACCACTCCAAGGGTGGCAACTGGAGTCCTCCTTGTCCTGGGCAGTGCTGGGTCACTTTGGGGTGAGGGCACTGCTGGAGGTCAGGAGGTGTTGCAATCTAATGCTCCATAGTGCCATTCAGAGAATAGAATGTTGGAAATAGTGCTGAATATTTCCTACTTGACTTAAAAATACTGGTTTGTAGTTCCATGGGCACTTCACCAGTTTGTATTTCAAAGGTACAAATTCCTATTGAGTGATTACTTGGCCATATAAGCAATTATAGCTAATTGCTTTTACTATTTCCTGAAGGAAGGCCATTATTTTATGTATTAACTCCCTAAGAAATCCAAGCACACCTTAAGAATTCTGCATGTCATGTTGTTTTAAGTGCTTTGTGTGAAAGGCAAAGTAATGAGAGCAATGTCCTTGTAGTGTTCTCTGGAATCCCTCAAATTTCTGCTGTCACATTCATTTAGAGTGTGCAAGGAAGGGCTATTGCTAAATCTTCATTTAAACCTTTCACTGTGTTCTTTTTCTAGTTCATTTCCTTCCCCTGTCAGCTACCAGGATGTTTGTATGTAAATACTTTTCCTGCCTGACTCATCCTGTGGACTTGGAGTCCAGTGTTCAGATCATCATCTCTTATCCCAGAGGATGAATTCAGGCCCCTTGGATCACCCAGAGATATGGAGGAGGAGGAGGAGAGGCTGCACACCTCTGGCAGCTTGCTCTGTCTCATTTGAAGACTTGTCAAATTCACATTTTATAGGTCCTTGGTGATTTGTATTTTACACATGATCAGACTAAGAGATCATCAAAGGCCATATGACCTTCAAAAATAAAATCATTCTAACCAGGCAAAAAGGAAATCAAGAACCACCCACAAATCCTTTCAATTTTTCAGGTGAAAAAGGAGTGGGTGGTGTTTGTTTCAGTTGATATGACCCCTGTTTTATTAGGTACAGCTAGACAATACTGTTAATTCTGCTTTAACCTTATTAAGTTTAGTAAGATTTCCTTTACTCTGTTCTTTTCCATTCCCCTGTAAAATCCAAAAACATCTTCATTTTGCTCAGGAGCATGAGCATTAATGTCAGGAATACTGGATTGTGATGTTACCAGAGGAGTGAGGAGGATGTAGGGCAGGACTCTCCTCAGCACAGAAGACTATTGGGTCTGTACATCAGGGAAGCAACTTTTTGGAAGGTCGTGCAGGGACCCGCAGGGCAGCGCAGTGTAACAGGGGTTTGGACTCTGGATCATTTCATTTGCTCTGAATGGTCTCTGCACTGCTGGGTTTGTTCCTTGGCAGAATTCCACTCCAGACACCTTCAGTGAAGGTGCCCACAAGGCTCTTTAAGTCTTATTTTAGAGTTTTCAGCCAAATTGCCGAGCAGGTGCTTCCTGCATTTCTTGATAACCTGAGCTCTCAAATCCTACAAAGCCAGGGAAAGAAGTTTGCTTCAGAAAAAATGGGATCACGCTCCTTTTTTGCACTGTCTTAAGGAATAAGGAAAAGAAAAGTAACTATTTGACACGAGCGGGTCCTAAGACCATAGCGGGATAAATTCCAGCAGCAGGAATTGCACATTGTAATTGATCCTTGAAACATAACACATGAATGGATTCCCATACAACTCCTCCATGAAATCTGTGAGATCAGAATGTGCCTGGAGAGGCAGTGTGTTTTAGCAATTTCCTTTAAAAATTTTGGTTTAGCATCTTATGTTGCATTTGGCAAAATCACTGGTGGCTGTCAAAACAAATTATATAATTAGCTGTGATATATCCTGTGCCCAGTCTGGTTTTAATTTTGCTTCCAAACCAAAAATCCAGTGAATCTTGTTTTCATGGAAGGAAACAGATGCCTGAACAATTCACAACAGATGCAAGGGTAATGTGGAGGCACTGATACCAGTATCAGTGGTCATTGCCAATACGAAATCCTAGTCTGTTTAAAAAAAAAAATTAAATATTTAGGTGCTGACTCTTGTCAGTGTCTATGGTTTTCCAATCACATTTTTGTATTTTCCTCAAATCTTTTTTCTTCTAACCCCAGCAGCAGAAATGTCCATTATAGACAATACCATAAAACTGTTAGAGCACTTATTATGGATCAGAACTAGGAGAAAGGGAAAAAACACATTGTGAGTGTTTTTTCTAATAGCTGCTTAAAAAGACGCTATAAAATTAGTGTAACACTTCAAATCAACTTCATCTCTTTAGGGAAGTTAAAGCCAGAAGAGCACAAAGAATGAGGAACCAGTTACATAACTTATAATTTCATTTATGCTTGCTCTGCTTTTTCTAATTCCATTTTGAGGACAAAGGAAACTCGGTATTCTGCTGGTTGATACTAATTTTGTGTTCTTTTGTTTCATTGCTGTAGCAGCAGTAACATCAGCACCTTTTTTTAAAGAGCAATCCTCCAAACTAACAACATCCAGGGGTAGAACTTACACCTTTGAATGACTCCGTGTGCGCTGTGTGGACTTGGTTTTCCTCCCTTGCCCCCGAGCCCGGGAAGTGACTGAGCAGAGAGGATGGTGTGGCAGCTGGGGCAGACATTGCTGCCAGTATCCAAGTTCCATAAAGCACACGGAGGAAATTTTGTGGTTTCCTTTTTAGTGGAAGTTGTTGACTTCATTACAATGTGATTTTATTTCCATTGCACCCGTTGCTGTTGTCCCTCCCCGCCCGTCCCCTCTGACGCTCTGTGCACTCCTGTCCCTCGACACCGAGCTCGGAATCTGCCCCACTGAGCAGTACGTTGTTGTTCTGTGAGCATGCAGAGACAGCAAGCAAACCACCCCCTCTCCAACCTGCTCTGTGCCCTGCCCTGGGAATATTTGTTGTTCTAACCTAAGTGTCTCTCTCTGTGCCGAGACCGGGGCTTTTTGCTGGGTGGGGTCACTAAAGCCATGGCTTGTTCTAGCACTGAGAGAGATGGCTTCTGACCTTGGTATTTAAACAAGCATTTAAAAATACCATATCTTCTGATCTCTCTGAGCATGCTGAACTCTTACTATTCACCTGATTCCCAGGAGGCTCCCGCTCTGCACTTTGAGGGTAGTTAAACACCAAGCTGTCTTTTGCTATAGAAGCAGTGAACACAGAGGTGCCGCGCTCGTCCCCGGTGTAACCAATGTGTGTTTTCTCTTGCTGACTCACCAGCAGACACAGTCTTTGTATATTCACAAAGAACTCATGAAGAGGACTTTAGGGACACCCACGTGTGCCATTGAGGCTAGGGAATATGTTGTAAGTCTGAGTATGGTGTGATCAGCCCATACCGTTGCTACACAGTCGCTAACCCCACTTACAACGCCGTCCCGAGTGTGCTGTGGGAATGTGCTTTGTCAAAGAGCCAAGGAAAATTTGGTGGGAGGCAAGTGGCAGCTTATGGTGTCATGTGCAGGAAAAATAATATCTGCTAGTCCTGGAAATGCTGAAATTGGCACAATTAAAGTAGCTGGACCTGTGAAATTCAAAGTGTTGCAAACAGGTTCTGCACATTTATTCTAAATTATTTAATGAATGCAGTCTTGAGCATCACGAGCAACCCCTGATGGACAGGAATTCTGTGCCTTGGTTGTGGAGCACTCCCTAGAGCCTCTGGAAGCTTCTCTGAACTGTCTGTAATGATAGTTCATGGAATCAAGATATGTGACCTCTAAATCTGATATTTGGATAAAGCAGAGCTTGGGGAGATAGTTACAGGGCCACTATAAAAAAAAAATTAAATTATCTCTTGGTTGTATGGAAGTCCAATGATTTATTTCAACCCTGTTTTCTGTAAGTGAGGTTAGTGGCCGTGACTGTCCAATAACACATGGACCTGCTGGCTTTCATGCTCTCTCATGTGTTATTGAAGCTTGTGGCTCTTAGACTCTTCATTTTTTCCCTGCAAGACTAAGCTAGGCTTGGTTTAAATTGACAGCTTGAAACGCATTTGCTCATTTCAAGGAGATGTAACTTATTTGATCATTCGGGGGGAAAATGCCTTTGTTCTCCCAGGAGCTGTGAGCAAGTTTCTAGCTGTGAAAACCCAACAGAATGGGCAAAAGTAGTTATGTAGTGTTTAATGCAGATTTATTTTCAATCTGCTTATATTTGTTTATAGAAACTGAATCACTGTCACATAAAATTACCAATAAATTTCAGAAATGGAAAACTGTGAATATTACTTATTTCAGCATTTCATTGTTCCCAGCCTATGAACTGCTTTATTTATACTGGTTATAACAATCCCTGATGTACTATTTGGAAATGCTATTAATAAGATCTCTATTTTTGTCATACTTAACAGCATAAGAATTGGGCATACAGTGTCTGTAATCCCTTTCAAATTGCTGAATTTGCAGCAAAAGAAATAGCCTTGATGCAGATGATTCTCCGCAGTATTTAGTGCCTTTAGAGTGAGTAGTGTTTAGCCACTAGCGCATGTAGCATACATTTGTGCCTTTTTAGAGTGCTTCATAGGTAAATATTTATTCTGCACCATGAGTCTTGTCTGTATCTATGTACAAGAATCTCAATTTGTGCTGATCATGTCTATGCTAAAGTTCACAGGAGTGCTAAAGCAATGATGCAAACACAAGCTGCCTACACTGAATTTCTTCAGACCATTCTTTCTCCTTCTGTGATTACTCTCTCCAATGGATTGGTTTTGTTTGCTTTATTTTTTTAATGGCCTCTTTAGCTCAGAGAGTGAATTTCTTCATGGCACTGTGATTATTATCATGTGTTTGTTCCCTAATGGACCGCAGAGGGAAGTGTCACTGCTGCCTTGTCACTGAATGATCAGTTCACATGCAGCATTTCACTATTATTTCAAGACCATTTATTTTCCTTGAATGGTGGCTGGCATGTGTTGCTGTACAAATCCTGGTGACTAATGGGAATTGTTATTGGAAAAAAAAATGTATTTCTTAAATCAGCCGCCCACAAGAAGTGTGGAGCCTTTATTTTAAATCCAATCCTAATGAACTACGTTTTTGCTAAAAATGGAGCATCTGTTTGAGAGCACCATTCCCAGGAGCTGTTGGTAGTGACAGAACTTGAATGGAAAGGGGTTCCCAAGTCTGGCAGCACAAATCCTTGCCTGGAGAGAGGCATTTTCCAGCTTTTACCTTTCAGCTGTTGTTAACACAGTGTGTGCTTTTATGCACCTCAAGTTTGTTGGGTAGTTTGAGCATTTCACAACTGTCCCCAAGAGCTGGCAAGGGCAGCTCAGTGCCCATTGCTGGAGGAGGAGGAGGCTGGGAGGAGTTTGGAGTCTCCCTTTCTATCTGGCTTTAGATCTTGAGCAGCAGCTCCCTTGTGCTTGGCACAGAACTGGGCACTGTTAGTCTCCCTGTCTCTTGGAAATCCTTCTGAACTGCAGCTGTTTTGTTGTTTTACAATGCTGGAAGAGGCTTTGGGAATTTCGGTGTGCCCAGGCACAGTTGTTCACCTGGGAGTTTCTGGGGCACCCGCCCGGAGCTGTGTGTGCAGGTGAGGCAGGGCAGAGGTTCCATGGGCACACACTGCTTTTAGTCTTGCTTTCCCAGAGTTAACTGAAAGATAATGTTTGGGCTCTGTCCCAGGAAATGTGGTAACTTCTGAAGAATTAGATCATGTATATCATTTAAGGAGGTTGAATAATGTCTTACCATGCTGTCATAGAATCAATTTGGTGTCAAGAGAATAGATATTTTTTTCCTCCTCCTTGGGCCTGACCTTGTCTGACTGTGGCCAAAGTACGTTTGAGTCTGAGTATTTGTTTCTGAATGGTTCAAGAATGTGAAATGGCTTTCTGTGCCTGCCTGGGCAGCGCTCTGCAATCTGCAGGGACAGTCCAGGGTGTTGTCCTTTGGCTGTAGCCAGGGAACCAGGCATTCCCTGGAGGTCCCAGGGTGCTGGGTGCTGCTGGAGCCACTCATCACCTCTCCACTGAGGCTTGGCTCAGGGGTTACCCCCCCCAAAGCCCTTCCATGAAGTAGCTGATGCATTTCAGCTCATGTTTGATCTGAAGTGACCCTCGTAGGTTTGCAAGCTGTGAGATTTTTGCACCTCAGTGCTGCTGCTGTGATGAGAGCTCCCGCTGTTGTTGTTGTAGCTGCTGTCAGTCAGTCCAGGCCCAGTCTCACCTGTGCCCAGCTACAGCACTTCCCATTCCCAGTTCTGGCCAGGTCACGGCAGCTGCCCGAGCCCATCTTGTGAACTTTTGCACAGATCTGTTAGTGTGACCCATTTTGCCTTCCAACAGCAAGGGGATTGTGTCATTTTATTGTAACATCAGCCTGGAAAAGTTCCTCTTCTACTGATGCACTGTTGTTTTTTCTCTCTCTCCCCCCACCCTGTATCTCTCCAATTTTACATGAAGCTTTCTCTCAAGCTGGTAAGCACATTTACAGCATGCCTGTCCTGTGTTTTAATCACAGTTTCCTCTGTGTGTTTTAATGTGCACTGTGCCACATGTGACATGACACTGAAATTAACTGTTAAATTTGTTTCTTCTTTGTGTTTGCTTTTTTTGACCATTATCAGATAAATCTGAATACACAGGTCTGGAGTCTAATAGAGGTGATCAGAATTCAGTCTTCTAATAAGCTGCTAAATAATTAACTCTAATATATAGTATAGTTTTCACTTTTATAATCTAGGGCTATGAAAATGTAGAAAAACAGTATCGAGTAATTCTGCTACTGTATAAGTATACACTAAAACATTAAAAGAAAGGAAAAAAATTAAAATAAAGGTCTCTGTGCTTGCTGGACTTTTTCCAGAGAGCCATGCATGTCTTTCTGTGTAAAGTAGCTGCAAAGTTTGCTTTCCATGTCCAGTATTACTGGAAATCTGCATCATTATCACCTACATTTTACAGCCCTATGTAGTCCTTCAGAATAACCAATAATGGCATTAATTAAAGTTCTGTAAACCTTAACCAACAAGGTTAACTCAATCTGATTTGAATTTGCAAATTGAGCCATATGCATATCTGTGAATCCTAAATTCCATCTTGGATGCAGCTGGGAAGGTTACTTGAAGTCTGGTAAGATAAAGATGTTACTGAGCTGGAAAGGGAAGGGGTGAACAGACCTGGGAAAGCAAATTTCGTGCTGAACTCCATGCACAAGGTACTGTTTTGCTTGAGACACTGCACACCTTGCTATGTCCCTGACAGCTTGTCCGCATTCCTTTGGCCATGGAGAGCCCCTCACCAGGAGAATGTGCCTGGTTTGCTGCCCCACCTTGTGCAAACACGCGAGAGCCGCAGCGAGCGATCGCATTTTGGAGACCTCAAAGGATCCACAGGGGCACCTAAACTGTGTTAGCTTCCAACTTCTCTTACTCTCCTCACAGTTTGTGCCTTTGGGTGCTCTTTCCCTTCCCTGTGAGGGTGGTGAGCCCCTGGCACAGGGCCCATCCCTGGAAGTGTTCAGGGCTGGGTTGGACAGGGCTGGGAGCAGCCTGGGGTAGTGGAAGGTGTTCCTGCCCATGGCAGGGGGTGGGACTTTAAGATCCCTTCCAACACAAACCATTCTGTGATTGTACATGTATCTTGTTCTTGGACACATCCTTGTGGGCCTCTTCTGCTCATGGCAGCTCATCCAGGGGAAACACGTGGGCCACCAGAGCTGCCTGGAGTAGCTCTGGCAGTTTTGGGTCCTGCTGCTGCTCTGGCAGCACAGTGACTTTCTTGGGCTCCTTTAGCAAGGTTGCTTCTCACTGAAGACCTGTGGTAGGTCTGAGGAATGATGGAAGTGCCTGGAATACTTGCAAACCTTCTTTTGGCTGTTGCCAAGCCACTGTCCTGGGAGTCCAATGCATTTATACCGGATTTCCACTCATTTTCTTGGTCACAGTGCTAGGATGCTGTGTAGCAGAGTTAAGCCTTTGTATGCAGGAACAAATCCTCCCAAAATGGCTGACGTGGTCTTTCCCCAGGAACTGCAGAAATCAGAAAGATGTGCAGGGAGGGCTGAGACCCATTTTCACCTCAGGTGGAGAAAAGCAGCTTTTTGTAATCTCCTCCTGGATCCTTGCCATGCAGGAGCCAAAACTGGGGCTGGAAAAGCTCGTGCTCTCCTCACATGTAGCTTCAGCCCAGCAACTGGTCCTAACACAGCCTCTGTTTCCACAGTCCTTCATCTTGGGAAAATTTGAATCCTAAATCCCAATATCCTTCTGCAAGGAGACCTTGTGGGCAGCACATCAGAAATAGCACAGCTCTCCCCTCCACCTCACTGCTGCAGCATTTCTAAAAACATAGGCGATGTGCACCACTGGGGAGGTAGCCCAGGTGTGTTTGTGCTTGAGAGCATGAAATGTGGCCAGCATGTGCAAAAACTGCTCCTTGACTCTCCTTTCTGGAACAGGGGCTTCAGCTTCTGATAGGAAATTCCTGAGCACGGACTGAAGTGCGAGCGAGGTCACCTCCCAGCCTTGGGTGTGCAGCTCTATGCAACACTCGTGCTTTGGTCTGAAGCATTGTGAACAAAGCTGCTGGATTTAGTCCAGCTTAGAACTCTTGAATGAAGTTGAAGAATCAAAAACAAGATACCAAAAAGACCCTTTTTCAAATTTCACTCTGTCTGTTTCATTCTACTAATGTGCAGCTGGGGATATTTTCAAGCCTGTCTCCTCTGCTCAGAAGTGAGGAGGATTTCTCAGAGTATGTTATCTAGACTTTCCTGTAACTGCTTGTTTGTTTACAAAGCTGCCTCCAGATGCTTTGCCTTAAAAAGATATGTGTGGCTCTAGTGTAGATTATCCGTAAAATAGATTGAATCACTCTCATGTCTGTTGTGATGTGGGAGTTGCTGTCAAACAAAATCTAAACATTAAAGAGTAAATTAAAATAGACCTCTCCCAGGCACAACAAGTAATGTAAGCACTGTTAGGACTTCGTGTGGGTAAAGTTTCAGAATCAGCATAACTTTCTCAGTTATTTGTCTTAAATTTGCTTTCTCGTTGTCTCATGGATAGAATTTTAAGTGAATTTTGCACAGATGATCAAGGCTTCACTAGAAGCACATGCCATCTTTGACTGACAATCAGTACAGCAGCAGTTTCATCAGGCCTGCTGTGTGACTTTGGAATGGCCAGTCCAGAGGAGAAGGTGACCTGTGTGTGGTTGTCCTCCAGCCTTCCGACACGCCCACACTTTGC
This sequence comes from Struthidea cinerea, assembly GCA_013397865.1. NCBI lineage: Eukaryota > Metazoa > Chordata > Aves > Passeriformes > Corcoracidae > Struthidea > Struthidea cinerea. The sequence goes on along the minus strand of VZTI01003657.1, from coordinate 155,528 downwards.
TTTTGAACAGCTTGTTCTGCAGCTGCAGGAGGAAGTCACAGTGTCCCAGCACGTTCAGTACAGAGCCAAGGGTCTAATGAGCAGCTTTTGTGGCAGCGTCTCCTCTAAACCACTCTCCCCAGAGAGAGATTTGACTGATGGCCCAGCCCTGCTCACAAGCTCTCAGTAAGCTGATGGGCCACTGAATTTGGTTCCTCAGCTTTGTGTTTTTTCCCTTCCTTCTCCCATACTCCCCCTTAGAAATGGGACAGGGAATGAGCAGAAACCAAAACAAGCAAAACCTGCCCAAATTCAAGCTTATGCACAAGAACCTCACTCCCTTATCGTGCAACTAATCAGTATTGATGTGTGTTCAGTATGGCCCACCCAGTCTGCCCCCACTGCCTTCTGGCAAGACAAAAGTAGGTGTTACTGTGAAGAAAAGAGTGTGGAAGTATTTTATGTGTCATCTATCTGCTATATCAAATTGAGGCAATCAAGAGGAGACATAGCAGAAGGCAGAAAAGGGGTTTTCAAGCAGAATCACACGAAGGTAACCACTGTGGTCTTCACGTTTTTTTTCCTTTGGTTACGATTTCAAACTGACTGATTTTGTGGCTTTGAAGTAACTTCTGGTTTTTATGTGAGTACAAGTGAGAGAGGAAAAACTGAGAGACTTTGGCGTGGAATGTGGACCCTGGAAAGTAAGCAGCACGTTTTTTAAATTGCAGAATCCAGTGGGGAATGCTTCTGCTAGCTTGGTGTGTTCAGGAGAGCCCTGACATAAATTAACTGTGTTGGACCAGCACTCCGTCAGCAGTGCACAGGAGAAGTGCAACTGTGACGCTGGAATAAAAGCCAGGAGCTGCTTTTATGGGAATGCTGTTTGTAGCAGAGTGAAGAAAGGCAGGAAGGATCAGCTTTCCATGAGAAGGGAACTCTGTTAAATAAAATCTGGTGATAATAGAAAATAATTTCTCAGCTTTGCTGTTGAATTCTGGAATTCTCCAGCTGATCTTCCATTAGCCACTGTTAGGGAAGCAGGATGTGGTCCTGGGATCATTTCAAGGACATCCAGATTCCTCACCGTTCAGGGACTGATAGCACAAATGATAACAATGCTTCAGACCACTGTGATTTTGCCCAGGTTTTTGTGAGCCTTTTTCAAAATGCAGTCCCAAAGGATTTTTTCAGACTCTGATTATTAATTTTTATCCTTCCCCCCCCCACCCTCCATTCCATTCTGTGCAGGGAGCAGGCCCAGAAGACTTCAGCAATCTCCCACCTGAGCAAAGAAGAAAGAAGCTTCAGCAAAAGGTCGATGAACTAAACAGGGACATTCAGAAAGAGATGGATCAAAGGTGAGTCAAACCTCTCCAATGAAAAGTGGAATTGCACTGAGCAGAGCCCCTGTGTGTGATGGACGTGGGTAGATCCCAACAGCAGAGGCTGTTATGAGATGATGGCATCATCCAAAGTCTCTCTGATCCGTAGCTTAGATTTCCTGGAAGCAGGAAGATAATGACTCCTGTGCTTTTGTGAATGCTTTTTCTGCAAGGCTGCATTTATCGTTCTGGTTGAGAATAAGGCTATTTTAGCTACACACTTTTAATTGATTCTGGCAGCCTGTATTTGTGCTTTGTGTTTGTTCACATTCTGCAGTTGCATTAAAGATTCAGCATTTTGTTTGTGAGACACAGAACTTTCCTTCCCTGAAGGATTTCGAGACTGGTCTATCCCTAAACACTGCTTTGCATTTGTACACGTGTGCCTACATTTTGTGTCAGCTTGCTTTCAAGAACCTGTTTATTTTGCCTACTAACCCAAAATTTCTCCTTTATGTTTTATATCATGAATAAGGAAGAAAAATGGCACATGGTTATATGATTTCTCCTTGCTTTGTTTTTTTCCTCTGTGGTAACTTAGGTTTTCCTTTCTGTTCTGTATTGATTCTGAGGTAACCCAACATTAAAATCAGATATGGAATCACAGCAGAGTGACGTTTCAGTGAAGATAGTTTATGATGGAGAAAATAGCACCAGCAGTTAAAGAAGAGTTAAACAAACAGTAATAATTGTGACTCATATGTTTGCAACATTGTCCCTTAAGGCTTCAGGCACGGAGCAGTCCCACTTCCTTGCCACCCACACTTTTTCCCAGTTTCCATACACACAAGGCAAAGGCACAGGATTGCAATTGTCAAGAGTTTGGTGGGAAACTCTAAAATATAAAGAGTGTTAACTTGAGTCGTGGGACTCACATTAACCTCTGTCCCACCAGCTAATGCCTAGAGAAAATCTGAATAGTTGTGCCTAAAACCAGCCCGTAATTCCATCTTTCAGCTTGGAAATGTCCATCAGCAGCCGAGTGAAGCTGCCCTGGGACTCAGCTGGACACAGGGTCACGTTTTGTAGCCTCGAGTCAGTCTGTCCCTGTGCTGTGACAAGCACAAACCATCTGGAGCCAGCTTCATTTTAAGCAGTGTGGAACAAATAAATATCTTACAGGTTATTGGGGTTGCTAAAGACAAGCTGCAACAGGAAGGGTGAGAATTTCTGGTTTGCACTCCATTTCTGTTGTTGATATATCTTTGTCCCAGTTTCTCAACTGGAGGTCAGACCACGATGGACAATAATGATTCGACTGTTTGTCTATGCCCCAAAAACTGGGAAGATATTAGTCTAGAAAGTTGGAGCTGTCACAGAGTGCAATGGTTGTGAGATTTATTATTATTGTTTTCCCCAGGGCGGCAAGTTGATATGTTATATTACGTTAAAAAACCATGTCAGGCTAAAAATCAATATGAAATATCTTCTCACATTGTAGGTAACTCACTGTTTTTCATCTCTGACAGTGTAAATTCTCTTCTGGCAAATAATTTTACTGTTCTTTTTTAATGGTTGGTTCTAGGCAGGGCAAAAGCCCCATCTGGGTGGTCTCAGCTCCTTTTGTAACAGCTTAGGTTGAACGTCAGAGTGAAGAAGAGACAGTTTATTAAAGGCATTTACCCCCAGCTGCACTAAATGTGTTTTGCTTTTGTTTTGCCCCTCAGAGATGCCTTAACGAAGATGAAAGACGTGTACATCAAGAACCCCCAGATGGGAGACGCAGCGAGCGTGGACCACAGATTGGCAGAGCTTGGGCAGAACATTGAAAAGCTGCGATTAGAAGTTCAGAAATTCGAGGTATGAGGAGAGACATTTCAGTAAAAAGCAGCTCAGCAAATGCTCAGGTCTGAGCAGGGCCTTCCTGTTTTTTCCAGATGTATTGATGCACTTTGGTGTGTGTGGGCAAGGGCTATGTGAGCACTTGCATTAATTGGGGTCTTGGAGCTGATTTGTGTGACATAAATGTGCACCATCTCCTGTGGCTGCCAGCCCACAGCTAAATTTGCCACAGAAAACAACTTGTGCTAAGTGGAGGTGAAGAGAAAGTGTAGTGCTCTCTGGACTGCCCAGAGGGCTTCAGATGCTTATTTAATTAATTAAATAAATTGAAGCATCATGTTACAGATGTCTGTGGAGAATCAGAGTGACATAAATGCAAAGCACCATTTAGAGACTAACAGCAAGACAGAAGCCATCAGATGAAATATGTTTTAAGGAATAGTCTGCCATGAAAAGGAAGCTGCTTACTGATACAAAATCTCCAGAACAGAAGGGGAGTGTTTGGAATATATGAAGCCCATTATAATTACATGAGATGGATTAGACAGCTGAGAAAAGACTTCACTTTCTACATTATGCTTTGAACATAAACAGATACAGCCCATTAATTTCAGATGTGGTTTTACCATCCATTGCTTTCCTACCAGTTTGAAATCAGTGGCTCTTTGCTCTCCCCAGCTTTTGTTCTTGTGCATTCAGCAGTTGCTGAGTTTCTGGTGTTACTGAGACTACTCTAAGCAGCCACACATCTTTTTTACTTGATTGTGACTAGGGCAGCATCATCTCCTGCTGGCTGTTAACTGCTTCTCTGTCAGGGTGTTTTCAGCACCCAGCGCCAAAAAATAGTTACATTTTCAATAAGTGTGTTTTTCGGCAAGACAGTCCAGAACTTGAACAACTGGCCGCTGCCACTCAAAGGAAATGTGAACATGTTTACAAACCAGTCTGTTCTGTAGCCTGGCTGTCAGGAGTGTCCCAGCAGGGTGAACTCTGTCTGTCCGTCTGTCTGGCAGGGCTGGCTGGCGGAGGTGGAGGGGCGGCTGCCGGCACGGACCGAGCAGCCCCGGCGCCAGAGTGGGGTCTACGAGGCCCAGAACCCATCAGGAGTGAACAGCTGTGCCCAGGACCGCGAGAGGTACAGTATCTGTACGGGGCTGGGTCTGCCACCAGAGCCACTGCAGGCACACACCAGGGCTCTGCAGCCTGGGCTTGCCATATCCCAACTCCAAGAGCTGCCTTTCAGAATATGTTTGTGAAGTGTATGACAGCCCCCTCGCTCACTGCTGTGAAGGTGAGCGAGCCAGTGCATTTTTACAGCTTTTAATGGTAAAAATGAGGGTTCCCACTCATCTGTAGTCACAGCCAGTTCTGAGCAAGCTCTGGAATCACTGAGTTGCTCCCCTTGCCTCAAGCCTGGTGACCGAGTGGTTCTCTCTGCTGCTGAGGTTGCTCGCTATAGTTGCTGTGTTTTTCCTCTCTTGAGCAGCCCCGATGGCAGTTACACAGAAGAGCAAAGCCAGGAGACTGAGCTGAAAGTACCTGCAACAGACTTTGATGATGAGTTTGATGATGAAGAACCACTACCCACCATAGGAACGTGTAAAGCGCTCTATACATTTGAAGGTATCACTCAAACTTTACCCTCATTTCCCTGACTGGGGTTTTTTAAAGGTCATATGCCAAGGGCAAGTGGGAAACCTTCATTTAACCTTAAACAGCCAAAGGGCAAGTGGTGCTCTGGTGTGATTCTGTAGAAAGGCACCAAGACAGGGATTTGTCTCCTGTTGCACAGGAACTCTGCAAGAGAAAGAACCAAAACTCTGCTGTCAGGGTCACATTTATCTGGTTCTTTATGTACTCACTGCTGACTCCAGAATCACAAGCCCCTGTTCTCGCTGCCAGCGATGCATCAAGAGCTGTGTCCACCCATGGTCTGAGTGTGCCCTGAGCTCCCTGCACCATATCTGTGGCTCCTGTATCTGTGCAGCACAGCCTCAATACCTGTTGCTGTGTGTTTCAGGTCAGAATGAAGGAACAATCTCTGTAGCAGAAGGAGAGATGCTCTATGTAATAGAAGAAGACAAAGGTGACGGGTGGACGCGGATCCGAAGGAACGAAGACGAGGAGGGCTATGTCCCCACGTCCTATGTTGAAGTCTATTTGGACAAAAATGCCAAAGGTGCTATGACCTATATTTAATGCTATTATTATTGTTTTACTTGCTTTCACAGAGATAATCCAACCCTGAAGCTGCTCTGTGTTGCAGATAGAGCCTTTTAAGAGTCTGTACAATGCCACCAAGTGCATTATTCCATACGTGGACTAATTATGGCTTGTTGTACTGCAAAACGTGCTTTTCTTGCTCAGAGAAGGGTAGTGTGGGGGACTGTGACAGCAGAGGGGAAATGCAGCCTTTCCTGGACAGTGTTTGCTCAACTGCCACTGCACGCCCAGCTTAGTGCAGGAAGCACAAAGCCCTTTGGGATCATACAGGCTCTCCTCAGGTACCCAGGTGGCATCTCAGACACATCCACAAGTCAACTGTTTTTCCCAAAGTCACTCGGTGGAACTTTACATAGGGACTATTTAGACTGCTGGTTTGTGTCTGTGTGGGAGCTTTTCAGAGCCTGTTGTGTTCTGGGGACCTTTTGGATTGAAAGCCGGTGGTAATTTAGTTCAGCGTGTGTGGAAGGGGAAGGAGAGATCTTACCAAAACCCCTCTACACAGCACTCTGTGGTCCTTGATAAATGGGTAAAACATTAAGAAAGCTCCTCTGTTCATTCCCACCTTGCTACATTTCAGATGTATTTGCTGTTTCAGATGACCAGAACTAATGGTTTAATCTTTTGCTCACACGAGCTCAATGGAGACATTCAGAGTTTGGACTCCGTAAGATGCTGTTTGTTGCTTTTAATTCCTCCCAGATAGGTTCTGTTGTGTAAGGAAGCAGTGCTGCAGGGCAGACCTGGCTGGAGTAAAAGCCAGTGCTGAACACCTGGTAATGGGATACACCGAGAAACCAAAAGATTTTAGCCCTGTTTCAAATCAGGATGTGTTAGAACTCCGCTGTTAATTAATTTGTGTTTATTCAGTCACTTAATCCTTCAGATTGTTGTTGTGTTTCCTAGAGCTGAGAGTTCTTGGTGTGAAATAAGCGGCCTCATCCAAGTCAAAAGCAAACTGAACCATTTTCATTGGGGTTTATGGGCAGCAGGAAGAGAGGAGTAGGACTGTGTCTGTAAGCCAGCACTGAAACCTGAGCAGTTCAGTGTTGGATTTGGTGTCAATCAGTGCAGTGCCTTGTCTGCTGCAGGTGAAAATCTGGGCCTTTTGTTTTGCCATAATACGGTAGTTGTATGTTCCTGTTGGCAAATACGTGGTCAGTTGAGATGCAAAAGAGTGCAAAAAGTTCAGCCCCCTCTGCTGGTTTTTATTAACCTTTGAAAGAGGAACATGGATCATCCATTCTCCTTTATATCCAGAACAAGGCTGAAGGGTTGGAAATCAATCACAGACTGGTTTGGGTTGGAAGGGACCATCTCATTCCAGCCCTCTGCCGTGGGCAGGGGCACCTTCCATCAGAGTAAAAATGCAAACTGTGCTGGGGGTGAAGGCTGATGCAGCTGCAGCCATTTCTGTAGCCACAGTGGAGGTTTTTCAGATCATTTAAAGTTTTTCCATTAATTTTGCTGGATTTCAGGAACAAAATCAAATGGATCTGTGAATACCTAATGTATAGGAACTATAATGTTTGCTTCTTTTATTTCTCAAGTCTCTGGTTTAAAAGAAAAGCTGAAAGAGAACTTTTCATAGAATGCGTCATAAAGATTTGGAGAAAATGCTACTGTGTTTAAAAGGTGAACTTTGTTGCAAGCTGCAAATTGATTTTCAGAATATTGGTAGAAGTGACTTGATTCAGTCCTTGAAACGGAAGCGATGACATTCCTGAAGATAGCGCTGTAAATACTAAAGCATTTTCAAACTTTAGTAATCCTTTACTCTCTTTGGAAAGAAGGCTGAGCAGCTGGCACCACGAAAGGCTGGTGGCAGGAGGCAGAGCTCACAGCAGCCCCTGTGACTGTCCCAGCCAGCAGAGTCAGTCCTGGCTCAGCCTTGGCTGCCCGGCTGGGCTGTGTGTGTGCCATGAGCCAGGGGCAGCTCAGTGCTCTGTGAAAAGCTGCTTTTTCACTCAGCCAGAGCCTGTGCTGTCAGGGCTCTGCTGCAGGACTGAGCTGAGCAGGACAGGTAAGTCGTGTGCTGCAGGTGCCCTCCTGATCTCAGTCTTAGAGGAGCCGAGCTGGGTCTGTGCCCTGTGAGTCCCTGCGTGAGGGCTCCTGGTGACATTTACAGGGGTGCCTCTGCTCAGAGGGTGTTGGCAAACCCTGTCACAAAAAGAACAGTAATGTCTATCTTGTTTTGCCTTTTTTTTTTCCAGATGTGCACAAACCACTTCAGAAAATCTCTGAGTAGGTTTGCATAGGCCTGTCCACCCTTTATTCTCCTGGTTTGCTGCTACGGTTGTTTTAAGAGCTCTGTTTGAGAAGGTTTTCTTTAGAAGAGATGAATGCACATGTCATATCTCCATCACTGAAAGACTTTGTTAGGTACCAGGTCGGCTCTGAAATGTCACTGCCGAGGAAGGTGCTGCCCCGACTGTGTCCATTTAGTGCAAACAGCATTGTTGTCCTGAATAGGAATGAGAGCTGCAGGCTCTGCTCCCGTTGGGATTCGTGCAGGAAACTGTTCTGTGCACACCTGGGTGTAGCATCTTGCAGGGCTTTTCTGTACCTGTCAGGTGTCTGGTGCTGAGAACTCTCAAACACAGGAACTAGTTGGGCCTTTCGGCTCAAGACTGACCACCCTGTGTTACTGACTATGGTACCTCATCATCTGCTCGGGAACAAAACTGTCGTTCACTGAGGGATGTTGCGAAATCGTGGGACACAAAAAAATCCTGCATGGAGTGACCAGCTCTGTACAAACCCTGCATTGCACCCAACAGAAACGCCACGTTCCCTTCCAGCAGAAAGCCTGGATGTTTGTTTGGATGACATGCAGGAGTAGGGGCTGGTTTGGGAAGTTAAACTTTTTGATAAAAACTATTTTGGAGCTGTGGGCTGATGAGCATTTTGGCTCCTTTGCCACTGTGGGTCTGTTCCCCCTCATCTCTGATGATATCAGTAATTCCTTATGGACAGCTCTGGGATTCCCAGGGCTGCAGCTCTGCTGTTTGCTGTAACCATCATGCAGAGCCTTGACTTATATAAATAAATAGGTAAAAGTTAACCACGCTGATGCACTTTTTATCTAGGATATATCTGATTATTTAATGCTTGCCAAATTATTTAGGAATTGGTAATTATAAACTGGACTGTGGCTTTTTCAAATCCTTTTGTTCAATACGTGCCCTTAGTTCTCCCAGTATAAAAAAAATTGTATATAACATAACTTAAAGACTAAAGTTACTTGAATTTGAATTGTTTTTATCCTTTTACATGTGTATAAATATAAATGGTTTTGTAGGCTGTTCTTCTGCTTAACCCAGCTGTTTTGGTAACTACTCAGTCCCTCTGGTGTTGATAAGTGTTTTTGGTTACTCAGCTGCCTGCACCTGGACTTGCATAGGAACTGCTGTTGTGTGTTAAGGTTTGTTCAGTCTGGCCAGTGTGGTTGTCTTGTTTCTATTCTTATTTTTTAAAGAATCATCATCTGTCAGGAATCTCTTTATAGCTTGATGTACCATGGTGTCTTCTTCTAATAAACATTATATTTTCTCATTCCTGTGAGGTTTTGGTTTTTGGCTTTTTTTAATGGCAGTTACTAGTAGATGGCAATAATTAGTGGCAAGAAATAGTGACATTTAACTTTCCAAAGGGACAGTAAATGGCCCAGAGCTGCTTCCCACACTAAGCACAAATACAGTTCTTCTCAAGAAAAAAATTTTATTGTGGCTCTTCGAAAACTTCTTTGTGCTGTCATTTGGAAGGATTTGATGGAAGTGGGTGCAAAGGAGGTGAGAAGGTTCCCGTGGTCTCTCAAATGCATGGGAAGTTTGGACTCATCCTGTATTCCCTTGGATACAGCAGTTTGGGCCAAATCATGCTCCTGGATTGTAGCTTCACTTGGCCAAAGGAAGAACTTGTCCTCAGCCACCAGTCTGTGGGAACAGGGATGGACAGAGGAGGCCTTTGGAGGCTTAGGCTGGTTCACTGACCTGCATATTCCCGGCTTCCCTTGAGAAGGAAAGGCCTCTGCAGCCTGTGGTGGAAAGGAAAGCTCTGGATTCCTCTGCAAACTCTTTGATTTAATTTCCTGTTGTTGTTCAGTGTCATTGATGGTCTCTGGAGCTGTCACTTGAACAGATGCAGTGCTGCTTTGCAGACAGAAAACAAAAAGCTGTTTGTTTCCTCAGTGGCACGAAGCAGGTGCTGGCAGGGTCCTGCTCCCAGAGCAGAGCAGAATCCCAGTGATGCTCATCCCAGGCTGGAGGGAAGGGCTGAGGGTGAAGGGTTGCTGTCTGAGTCAGGAGCTTCCCTCAAGCCCTGTAACCCAGTAGATGCTTCATTGCTTTATTTCCTTTAACCTCCTGCGGGCAGAGCTGCTCTTAAGGGGCCCCATTTTCCCCAGCCTCTTTCTAATCCACTCTCTTTCTTTTTGTCTTTCTTATGTTTTAGATTCCTAAAGGTGTTTGTGCTGGTGCAAGAACCTCGGGGCGAGCTTGTCACAGAAGGAGAAACAAAATGGTCTGTTTACCCTGCAGGCAGTTAAAACACACCCATGGAAAGCCAGACTGCCAGTCTTGTCTGGAGTTCCCACTTGAAAAATTCAGACCTAAATTCCATCCCAGTACCATTCAGACGCTTGCTCTTTTCCATGGCATGCTACTTGTGGCTCGGATTTCCTTATCAGCCCTTCCCACTCTTCTGCCAGCCTGGCACAGCCCCTCTGTCAAACGTAACACACACTTCTCCCAACCCAATCCCTCCCAACTTCTGTCGGAGAACTGCTGGCTGCCCTTGGATTCAGGGGGTGGCCAGAGAGTCCCAAGCATGTGCTGGTCTGTCTTCTGTCCCCTTGTCTCTCAGTCCATCTGAATGTACACACTGGTCCATCAGCATTTCACACGGTGCCTTTAGTGCTGAACCTGCAGGTCCTCTCACCAGAGAGCGTGGAAAGGAGGTGGAAAACCTCCCCTGGGAGCAGTGTTACAGCAGCTGGACTGGGCTCTCTATTTGTCGATATTAAATCTGATCCACATGCATTATTCAACATTCTGCCTTCCCCAAAAGGTCACTAATACTTGTCAGCCTTTATTTCTCTTTTTTCAAATCCAGGCTGACGCTCATTCCAAGTATTAAATCCCTCTGACCCTGCTGTTTCCTGAAACCCTTCAGGCTCACGTATGTACTTGTTTTCCTGCTTGTTCTCTCTGCCCCCTCCTGTGCTCCTGCTGTTCCTCACTCACACACAGACACACACAGACACGGACAGTGGCATTTTGGTTGGCAGCCCTTGTTGCTGCTCACAGGCCCCGTTTGGCTCTCGTTTCAGCCTGCATGCTCGCCCTGTTGCCTTGCCTGCGCCCACCTTCCTCAGGGTCACGTTATTTTGTGGCTCGTGGTTTAATCTCTTTGCAGTTTTCTTTTGGTTGGTTTGTTTTTCAGCATTTCAGACCTGCCTTCTCTCTTTGCATGACCTCCTGTGCGTTCTCATCAGTTCATGTTGGAATAACAGAGTTTTTTTAGATAAATAAGAGGAAAGAAAAAAAAAAGAAACTGCACTGTTTCCTTCTCCCATCTTGTCGTGGACTGGACTTGGACCCAGCAGCCAGACAGGAATTGTGACCACCCTGTTCTCACATGGTTTGGTTTGAAGCAGAAGTAGGATGATAAGTGATTCTGCACTTTATCATGTCATACAGTGGTGAGAGAGCTACAATATCTCCAAATATCACGATCTGGGCCTCAACTGCCTAACAAAGGGTCAATTTCCTCTCTAAACTTCTACAAGCTTATATATTCTACCTTGGTTTCCCCTGAATTGTTACCACTGCTTGGGTTTTACAGTCATGGACATGTTTGAGCCCTGCAAGAGTCAGTTGCCACTAAATAGCTCCTGAGGGCCAAATGTATTCATGGATCCACACCTCGTTTGGGGGAATCTACTGGCTCTGATCCAGCTCGAGCATATTCTGTACAATCCCCGCAATTGGAGAAATTTTACATGGAAGCCACTATGGGCAGTGACCCCAAAAGGAAACCTCTCAGGGTTTGTTTGCAGGCAGGTGGTGTTGTTTTGCTGCCTGCCAGGCTGTCCTGCAGGGTCAGCACATCAAAACACATCCCAGAATCTCAGACTCTCCGTGCTGGGGATGGTCTGGGCTGTCCCCACGGGGGGATGAAGTGATTTTTGAGCTGGGTTCTGTTGTGTTCATAACTCTGTCCCTTTCTCTCCATTCAAGATGCCAACTCTTATTTTTACAAAGTCCCTTGGTGCTACAGTTCATTCTGTAGCTGTTGTGTGATGGTGCTTACGAGTTGCCAGCATCAACCAGCAGAAGGTTTGTGATTTAAACCCAACCCAGATGTGCTGAGCACGGGCAGCACCAACGCTGGGGCTGTTCTGCTGCAGCACTGAAGGGTCAGAATCCATTAAATCACCACCTTATCACTGCTGCTGCTGTGGTCACTGAGCTGTTCAGATCAAGAGCAGAATGGGATCCCCATGCTTGGCACCTGTGGCTTTGTGGCCTCCACCTGCCAGGGGATCTAAAGGGTTAAACAATTAACAGGTGTGCAAAAATATTCTTAAAATATTTTTAGCTGCAGTATTTTTATTCTCGTGTCCAATGCACTGTTGAATCAGCAGCTAAAAGTTGGTTTTCACCTATTGTTGTGCCATCTATGTAAAAATTAGATCAAAGTTTGCTTTTCTATATTTAATCTGGGTGGACAGTATATTATTGTCAGCCTCTGTGGAATATTGGAATAACTGCAATGTCTGTGTTGCTAAATTGTGCTGTAGAAGGAGCATTAGCTTTAGCTGACTGATTGAGTCCTGAAGTTTTATTAAAAGACCATGTATGGAGTTTTTATAAACTTGGCAAGTAGTTCCCAAAAGCCTGGATCTTAAAGCTTATTTAAGAAATAGTGACAGTCATATCTCATAGTCTGCACACGTTTATTCTGCTGCCGTTATTCAAGGTAATGAATAATTTTTGTAGAATTTACCTTTGGCAAATGCTGAAGAACTAAATATGGGACTGGTTTATAAAAACTCTGCTTGGATTTACTAATCTTGCCCAGCAGCGTGGACTGTACATCCTATGAAATTTCATGATCCCCAGCAAAAGTCTCTAATGCCCTTTCTTAACACCTGTAAATAGAGAAGAAACATATTTACTGATACTCAAAGTTGTGTTTAATGCTGAGTATTTTTCAGAAGTTCATTTAGTTTGATGCATATTGTTCTTTGGTTTTTTGTTTTCCTGCCTGAAATGTCAGAAGACCTAAAAGAAGCCAAATTCTATTTTAACATGATGATGTCGAGCACTTTTTTATTTGTATATGTGTGTGTATGTGTGTTTGAGCACTGATCTCGAGATCTCGGTGGCACCTCAGTGTTGTGATTTCATTGCCAATGTAAAAGGTTCTGGTGTTGCCCATTCATTTCTGGAGACAGAATTCAACCAAATAAAGTGCTTCCATTTGAAAGCGAATATTGACCTTGTAGCAATGAAACAAAGTCATCTGCATATTTAAATAAACATTTAATTCCAGAAATACAGTTTCACTGGACCCTTTTGATCAGCCAGACGAAGAAAAATGGGTTTGTTGCTTTTCTTTTCCAGCAGAAAAGTTGGTGCCTCTTTGCTGGGGCTCCTGGGGCTGTTGAGGTGCGGCCGTCGCTCTCCAGGAGCTGCTGCTTCCCACGGATGTGTCCAGTGGAGAGCAGGAATTTGAATTTGGCTGTGACTGCTGCTTCAGCCACAGAGAAATTCAGACTAAAACTCCCCAGAGCTGCTCTCTTACTCCTCATTATTCATCCTGACTATGGGGTGGGTTGGGGTTTTGCTTTCAGCTGTAAAATTTACACGGAACAAGTGGATCAGCCCATTCCAGTGTGGTGCTCTTCCTCGTTCTCTCTTCAGATAAGTGATGACACACGTTCACTTGTGGTACCTGTTGGCTTTGGGTTTATTTCCTGCTGGAATTTTCAGGAGTAATAATTTGGCTCTGTCTGTACCTCTGACTGTCCCACAGAGCCGGGTCCCATCAGGTCACTTTGAGATTTGATTTTATCAAAACTTGACGGTTCCAGCTGGTGCTGAAGAGAGAATTAAGTGGTTGGGTTGGTTGGTTGGTTTTTTTTAATTTGGTCTTGTGAGGAGAAAGAAACGTGGGCTGTTGTGGCTGGAGTTGGTGTGGGGAAGGGCAGCTGGTTTGTGCTTTTTCAGTAGGAGCCTGTGAGAACTGGGAACTTGGGGAAAAGATTTCATCTAGAGTTGTACCAGGAGTGCCTGTGGTGAATGCTCTGGTCAAGCTGGAAGTCGTGGCAGATGTTTTTGATGCTGATTGGTTTTATATTAAGACTCGGGCTGTTGCAAGCCTGGTAATGAAGGGGTTTGAGCAGGGATGCGTGGATGTGCAGCTCTGTCCAACAGCAATGCCTCCCTTCACCAAATAATCCGAAACCCAGGCACATTTCTGTAGCTCTGGCTGAGATGTACAATTCCATTCTGGTGTGCAGGGTCGTGAATAATGTGTGTGTGTCTAGCTGAGAGAAAAGCCCCCAGCTCTTGGCCAGCTTCTCCATCAGCCCTTGGTCCAGGCCAGGGGAAAGAGCTCATCTGAGAGCCATGAAGATTTGCAGTTTTCCTGCTCAGCAGGTGACACCTGGTGGTGCTTTTATCTGAGAAATAATCTAGAGATGATTTTTGTTAATACAGGCAAGCTGCTACATTTCTTCAAAAGGATTGCAGTTGTTCTTTGCCAGCACTAATTAACATCCCTGTCAGTTCAGGACAGATCAGGGCTGTTTGTGACAGGCTGCTGGTCTCTGGGTTTGGGCAATAATGAATAGGAGGGGGTGTCCCTCTGGCTCTGACTTGGATTTATCTTTCACAGAATCAGCACTGCTGACTTTAAATAGAAACTGCACAGCCGAAGGGGTGAGTGAGAGCTGGGGGCGGCGAGCTGAGCCAAAAGGGAGAAGAAAATGAAATAAGGTTTTTGTATGGGGTGTTTGGCTCTGCTCCCGCGAACAGGAGCAGCACACAGGAACTGAACTCCTGGAGGACTGAGGGGAGGGAACAGATAATCTAATACTGAGGTTTGTTCCATCAGTCCCCAAGGCATGAACAGTTCTTTCAGCTCCCTTTTTTTTGCAATTGACAAAGGGACCTGATAAAAAAAGGGGAAATGATTTGCAAAGAGAACTGCTAAGAGTTCAGCACTGGCACCCAGAGCTGTGTCCGAGGTGTGCTCGGAAATGTCATGGCTGCCTCCAGTGGAGCTGGAGGAAAGCAGGGCTGCAGTCAGAGCTCAGATGAAATCAGGATGCAGAACTAACCCTCGAGCGCTTCAACAGGCAGAGGGTAACCTCGAGCAGAGTCAGGGCTTTGCCAGAGCAGCCCTGGAGCTGATTGGACCCTGAGCAGATGCACCCCTGGGGAGGGCAGCTCTTGCTGCCTCTGGGAAGGTTTGGAGCTGTTCAGCTGTTGCTCAGGTGAGGGACTTGTTTGTAAGATCCATGTTTGGGCAGTTGACTCCAAGCTGCTCCAGAACAAACTGGGTGTTCTTATCACCCAGCTCCAGCTCTGCCTCTTCAGACATTTCAGGCTCCAGCTGAGGCTGCATCACTCACTGGGGCAGGGAATTCCTGCTGCTCCAGCCCCTGGGGCTGCTTTAGAAACTCTGTTAATTCCCAGTGCCAAGAGCCTGGTGTTCCCTGGGGAACAGGCTGCTGATGTGTGTTACCATGGGAGGGGAATGGACCAGCAGGGATATTTGGCCACGCAACAGTGACAGGAAACTCCTGCAGAATCCTGGAACAGCTCAATGAAACTTCAACTCCTTCCCTTGCGACTCACTTCCAGGATTATAATATGGTCAATGAGTAGCACATCCAGACCCCTGAGCTTTCTGAGGCACATTCAGGTGAAATGGGGTTAATGAAAGGTGAAGGGAGCTCTGTGAGCAGAGACTGAAGGGGCAGGTGCCCTCTGAATGGGCACAGGATGGTTTAGTGGCCTCAGGCTCCTCTCGCTGCTGCCCAGAAGGATCTGTCCCCACACAGCCTCTGGTCAGCAGGAAGTTTGGATTTTATTTTATATTTAATTTTTTAAAATTTTTCTTCCTTCCCCACCCCACTCCCTGGAGCTGTCAGCCCCTCTCAGCAGGCAAGACAGGCCTTGTTGAATGCACATGTATTTATTGTACCACTTTCAGCACAAGGTCTAACACTGAAGCACAGGAGTGTCATTACAGTCTGTACAGCACCCTCTGGAACACAACAACACGGACACGCAGCCCTGCAGGCTCTGCAGCAGATCCCAGGGCTGCTGCAGTGGGGAACAAAGACAGCTTGGAACAATGAGAATCGCAACAGTGGCTCATTCTCTGATCTCCCCTAGGGCCTGGATGGGTCTAAACAAGCATCCCATGAACAGGATTGGAAAATTAACATGCTGAACCAATTATAGGCAATTTTTAAAGAAGTTGCTTTTTGCAACGAACACTTGATCCAAAAAAAAAAAAAAAGAAAAAGAAAAAATAACATGAAGGCCGTTTTCCTTCTCAAATTCTCCTGTCCTACCCCCTTCTATCTCTAAGTCAAGGAGCAGCCTTTCCTTTTCTCCCCTTTCTTCCCATTTTTCGTGAGGTGCTCAGGAGGTCCCAGCTCCATGCAGTGTCTGGCACCACTAAGGCCAGACCTGATGCTGTGCAATCACCCACACCATGAACACACAGTTTGGTTCCTCTGGCCCTGGGAAGCAGCTCTGCCTTCTCTGCCTCCATTAAACTGCACTCAAAGGCTTGCAATGATTGAACTCTTGCCTTACTGCAAAATGAACAAAATATTTTAAGAATAGCCCTGCTGAGAAAAGTGGAGTTTGGCCTTTTTTGCCTTCATTCCTGTCTCTGCTGCCTCCAGCAGCTGCTTCTTGGCTGCACTGGTGGCAGTAGACTGGGGAGCAAATTCATTAAATGAGCCACTGTAAACACAAAGGACATCTGGAATGACCTCAGCACACAGGTGGGGGCTTGTTTGCAGAAAGCAGCTCCTTCCTAAAAAGCTGCTTCACCAGCCAGGGCCCTGCTCAGCCAGGCCCCCTCCCCAGCCATGGGTGACCCCTCTGAAGGGGCTCTGTGTGAGCAAAGGGGCCCCTCCTCAGCTTCACCCCCCTCAGCTTTTCAGCAGCTGAGGGGACACAGGCTCATGGCAGGGTCAGTCTGAGGAAGGCTTTGGGAAGGAGGACTCACCTTCCAGCTTTGTTGTCCAAAAACGTGCTGAACATAGGAGATCAGACACAAGGAGAAAATAAAATTCTGCAGGACCATGAACGTGTGGGTTAGAGAGTGAGAGGAGAAGGGAACAGCTTCTTTCCAAATTTCTTAGTTGATTGCAACTGAATTTGCAAGAATTTGATAAAGAGCAAAACTAGGAAGTTGTGACAGCTGTGCACCACCAGCACAAAACCACAGGGAGACCTCGTGGCTTTCCTCAGCCTCACAAACAGGTTTCTCTGGTTGCAACACTGCCCGCTGGAAACATAAATAATGTCTCATCATCTTTACACGTTTGAGTTAAAAAGAAAAGTGCCAAAAGCAAAATCTGCAAAGGAGCAGAGCTCAGTGCACTGGGGACAAGCTGGGAGTGCTGGTTTGGTGTAAGCAAAGGAAAGGGAGAGGGCTCAGGTCAGGACAACCCTGTGACTGTGGCTGCAGCCTCAGACCACGGCTTCAGCCAGAGGTCAGGTGCAGAGCTTTGTCCCAGTCTCTCCCAGCAGCACCCCGTGCTCAGAGCCACATGAAAGGAGGAGGAAGCCTGCCTGCCCCGGGAGTGGTGGGGGAGCTGCACACACCTTGAGTCCCAGACAACGGAGGACGTTTGACCCCTCAGGATTGCCAGCCTCCCGTCCCCCCACAGAGGTACCTGTGCCGTGCCTGCCCTGCCCCATCCGCACAGATCACACTGCACGTGTCTCTGCTTCAATCTTCTGCTCCCCGTGGAGGTTTTCCAGTTCCTGCACCTGGGCCACGTTCTGTCTGATGGCAATCTCGGGGCCCCCTCCGTACAGGGTGCTTAAATAAACCCACGTCTCCTCGGAGATCTGCCCGTAGTCAGCACCTGGAAGGGACAACACCAGTAACTGGATGCACCAGTAGGGAAAGGTCAGGGCACCACAACACCAGGATTTCCTCTCCAAACACCTCCCCTCGCATCCCAGGAGGAGGAGACACCGGTGGTCCCCCCACAAAGCCCCTGCAGTGCCACATCCTGCTGGAAACACCAGTGTGTCCTCCACTAATCCATGTCCCCAGGAACCACATCTACACATCATTTAAATCCCTCCAGGGGTGGTGACTCCACCACTGCCCTGAGCAGCCTGTTCCAAACCCTGACAGCCCTTTCCATATAGAAATTTTCCTAATATCCAATCTAAACCTCGCCAGGCACAACATGAGGCTGTTTTAACTGCGAAAAGGGGACCACAACGGATGCTGAGTGAAGACCACATCAAAAGCAACACGAGATCAAAGCTCCAGCACAAAGGAGAATGGTGGAAGGGGCCTGGGGAGCAGCAAGGCAGGAGCTGGGGGTCTGCAGGAACCAGTCCCAGCAGCAAACTGGTCATGCAGGAGCTGCCACTGGAGAACTGGCTCGCTCAGGGCAGGGGCTGGGTAGAGAACTGTCATCCTCTGCAACACCATCTTGCTCTGCGACTTCATTAAGGACAGCCAGATCCAGTGGAACAGTCTCCTCTACCTTTTAGGAACACCACGGGCAGCAAGCACCAGCCTTACCCTGCTTGACTTGCACATGGCCACCCGGTTTCGTGAGGGCAATCTTGGTGTTGTCGATTGGTCCAGGGGGCTCTGAAGGAGAACAAACATGTCAAAAACCATCTGATTTCCTCATTGCCTCCAGATTCATCTGCTTTCCTAACTTCTCTTTGTCATTTCTGTCCTGCCCTGGGGACCTGTAGGCAGCCCCAGTGGCTGGTGCCTGAACCCTGCCCAGCCTTGTCACCCCAGCCAGGGGCAGTACTCAGTCAGGACCCAGCAAATGGACTCGTTTCCATTCCCCCTCTCCCCCCTGACAGACCCCAGTGTCTGATCCTTACCATTATCCTTGCCCTTGACAAAGGCCTCCCACTCCCGGAACCACTGCATGCTGATACAGTAGATGACACTTGGAGACTCCTCTGCCTGGAAAGCCTTGTTCAGCTGGGAGAGCAGGAACAGAGATATAGGAAAGAGTCACTCCTGAGATCTTGAGGGGGCCCTTCCATTAACTGTAAGGCAGCCTTGCCATTCTCCAGAAGAACCCCATGTAATTCCTTCCTCACACCCTGTTCCTGCTCACCAGAGCAGGCATGAGACAAGGCTGGTTTCACACTTTCTGTCTGCACAGCATTCTCACGCCCCAGCTGCCCCTCTGCACTGGGGAACCCCCAGGCCAATCTCCTGGCCGTACTGTAGATCACGTTCTCGAAAACAGGCAGGAGTTTTCCAGGTCTCCATTTCCCACCCCTGCCCTTTGCCTTGCTTCCAGATGCTTCCCATGCCAACCTTGATGAAGGTGTCGATTTCGATCCTCCTGCGCTTGGCGAGGGCTTCGATCTCCACTTGGCAAATGGAGCACACGTACAGATGGTTCACAGCAGGGCCACCCCCAAACCTGGGCACAGCGAGAGGGAGCGGAATGGAGAATTGCAGCAGAGTGGAAACTCTTCCCAGCCCTGCACCCTACAGACAGGGATTTTCATACTACTCCAGACACTGGTGAGGGAGGTGCATCTGCAGCTGAGGGCACAGAGCTGCCTTTACTCAGCCACACTTTTGCTCTTCTGGCTTAGCTCTTGCTGTCCTTTTGGGACAGGCACTGATACAGCTCATCCTGGCTTAGATCAGGACACTCTACAAATACTGGGAAAAAGAATGGAATGGCCACATTCACCTGTTGTAGAGATATTCCCACACATTTTGGGGCAGAATCACAACCAGGTCATCAATGTAATGGTATTTATTAGGAGGGATCCCTGTGGAGGAAAGGCAAGTGGAAGAGTTAATCAGGGATCTCATTATTGCTGCGTTCAACAGACACAAATAAAAAGGCTGATTTTCCTTTCTGACAACTCTGATTCCAGAATCTGCTTCCTTTGCTAATGGAAGACAGTCATGAGTTCATTAACTGTGTAGGTTTCTCAACCCATAGCCTCAATTTCTAATCAAGTGCTTCATTTCCAATTTAGAAGAGAGATTTACAAACACTGAGTACTCCCCAGCATGGCTGATGAAGCAGCAGCAGAGTCAGATGTGGTATCAGCTCCCTTCCACAGCACATGCTCCCTTCTCCAAACAAACCCCGAGGGCCAGCCCTGCTGACAGGGTAACACAGATAAACCCTGCCCTATCTGCTTTCTACAGGTTTGTTTTTAAACACAGAGAACTGAAAACTGTTGTTTCCCAGCACTACATATCCCTCCAGGCCTCCAACCAGCAGCACAATGGGTAATTGTGTCATCCCTCCCTGAGCAGGCTGGAGCTTCTGCCAAAGAGGTTCCCACTGCAGCTTCCCCATATCAGGATGGCAGCTGGAGCTTTTTCCTACATTTGTTAATGCACCAGGAAGCTCAAAAGGTGCTGCTCCCAGGTCCAGCAGCCTTACCTCCATGGGAGCACAGAAAGGTATGGTTGGTGATGGGCCCAGGCTCAGCAAAGGTGTTGAATTTATTGAGCCACTCTCGGGAGATGTAGAACTGGAGCAAACTGTGCTCCTTCATGCTGGCCAGGGACACGACCTTCTGACGCTCTCGCACAGCATCCTCACTGCTTTTCCTGGAGCAAGGGAAGGAAAACTCCATTTGTGAAATGCATTTCCAGGTGTTCTGTACCCAGGAAGGGGCTGAGGGCACAGCTCACCTGTAGAACAGCACATAGGCTTCTGCATTCTGCACCACGGTCTCGTGGACCTCGGTGACGTACTGGTCATCGAACTCGTACCACTGGCCATTGATCACGTTCTGGCAGTAGGCAATGTAGTGGCCACCTGGAACAGAGAGCACAGCACTGCTGGGATCTGCAGTGCAGACAGACGGCAGGCCTGGGATAATGTCAGCAGCACAAACAGGATTAGCTGCTGGCACAGAACAGAGAGAGAGAGAGAAAAAAAAGGATAATTCCTGTTCAGGCAAGCTTTGCTGGAGCAGCAGAGCCTGGCACTGCCACCCTGATTTCCCTTCCTTGGAAGGGCCTCTCAGCAAGACTGAACAGTGGGAAAGGGTTTGAGCCAAGCCCGTGGGGAGGCTGAAAGAGCTGCAGGGGTTCTGTCAGAAGCTGCTCAGTTCACTTTTCAAAGGGCAGAGGCTGCTCAGGCTGAGAATGGAGGGGCTCTTACGCTGCCCTTCAGCCCAGCAGAGGTGCTGGCTACTCCTGACCACACTCCTGCCTCAGTCACACTCCTCCCATCCTGTTCCTCCTCCAGGGAAGGACTTACTGCCAGCTGTGCCGTGGTGACAGATGACTGACAGGAGGTCGTAGGTGGTGATCTGGGACACGCACTCCTTGGCGAGGAAAGGTCGCAGATCCAGCCCTTCCAAGGGGAAGGAGACATGGCTGTTGATCTTGAAGGAATACATCACCTCGTGCCGGAACCGTTTCAAGTGGATGCAAAGGATCTAAAAGACCAAGGAGAGAGGACACCAAAGGGCAGTTTTGCCATGGGAGCTCTGGAAGCACAGCACATCTCCGTGTGTCTGATCTTTGCAGGAGTTCTTTGCCTGTTTCTCATGAACCCTGCTGGCTCGTCAGCTTAGACTGAGAAAGCCTCTTCTGATCTAGATACAGGACTTTGCCACCAAAAAACCTGCTGGTTTTATTCTACCTCTGGCCTCCTCACCTCCTCAGTGGCTGTTAGAAGAAAATTAGGAAACAAGGTGCTTTTACCCACCTCTGGGAGCCGGAGGACTTTGCAGTACTTCACTCCATTCCGCAGCCTGAGGGAGGAAAAGAAACGAGCTGTGAGGACTCTCTACAGCAAAGGCATGGCTGGGTCTTGTTCACTTTGGAATCCAAGACAAATCCTGAATTCCAGCAGAAGAATTGTCCAGGCAGAGGACACAGCAAAGTATCTGACAGCAGTACAGAGAAATAAAGTTCCAGAAATAAAACTCCAGACATGCAATACAATACAGGTAACGCCAACTTACTTCTTACACCGTTCACAGCTGTACATGTTGTCCCCTGTAGAGAGAGAAGAGAGCCATTATGCAGCTGCTCAGAGCATACAAGGCTGACACAGCTACATTTCCAGACAGTAAGCAGATTAAGAGCCTTTTGGGCAGGCCAGGATGAGAAGAGATCAAAACAACTCCGCTCAGTAAGTGTAGGCAAGAAGGGGATGCAGTCAATTAGCAGGAAAGGAGGCAAGTGCCCACCACCACACCTGAGCAGCAAATGGTGTGAGTCTTCCAGAGCTGAAAGATGAGAAAGTGAAGAAACTGAGGAGCCACAGCACTCAACCAACCAACAGCTCTGCCTGCTCCTCACTGAGGACACTCTCACCCAGACTTCCCACCCCGAGCAGGTAGAAAAGTTCCCTCCTGCTCAGAGATGCTGAGCTGCCAACTTTTGGCACTGCCAGTCTCTAATGACACACCAAGGCAGGATCTGTAGGAGATTTAATCTGCCTTCAAAAGGCATATATGGAATGCTCCTCTATGCTGTCAGACCCCACCGAAAAAACTCACCCTTCAACTCATCTGCTGCAAAAAAGGCAGCAAGGCAATCCTCCAGTGTCACCACAGGACCCCAAAACCAGCTAGGGATACAGGACACCACAAATCTGCAGAGGAGAAGGGATTAAGAGTTATAAATAAAATAGCTGAATGCTTTGACACACAAAACCCCAAGTGGATGATAAATTTCCTTCTAGCTGTAGGTCCTAAGCTCATCCCACATCCCAGAGGAGCAGAGAAAGCACAACTGCTCTCAGCTGATGTTCCTACTCAAACTGGAAATGATTTGGAAAACTACACCAGGAATTCATTTGCTCTGGAGGGCAAGTCTGAGCTAAAGGCAGTGAGGGGTGATAAGCTGCACAAGAGCTCTCAAGGTGTGTGAGAGATCCAGAGGAGCAGTAACAACTGGTCCACATGAAAAGGCTCCAAGCCCTGTGAGGTACCGAACACTGTCCCCCAAGGAATGGTTCCAATTGACACCACTGGTTAGGGACAGCTGCCTTCCAGCACTGCAGGGCAAATCCCAGAAAACAGAAGTTCTGCACAGGGAACACACCTCCGGATATACTCCATGATGAAAGCAATCCAGCCTTGCGAGGCATAGTTGTCCCCACACGCCCCTGTCTTAGCTGGCACATTTTGGTAGATGGCAGAGTGCAGCTTGGCCAAGTCCTCTTTCCCTGGGATTGGGAGTGACAGGTCCTGGAATGTTTCCACTGTTGTAGAAACCTGGAAATATCCAAGAGGAAGAGGTCTGGGTTTCCCATGTGTGTAATGGAGCTGGGACCTGACCTTCATCACCTTTTATCACTGCTTGGATTTTGTCTAGACTAGAAAAGTGAGCTGGCAGCAGGAGCAACTCCTTGTGGCTAATTATTCTTCCCTGCTGTCAGTACGGACTTCTGTCATGGAAGTTTTGTAGCACTGGACTCAGTTTTCTAATGTGAGTGTGATACTGCTGGGTCAATTCAGCAGCATGGATCAGCAAACAGAGAAACACATATCCTTGGCATGGCAGGTTCTCACACCTCCCCTGCCATCACCTATCACCATTTTAGCAGGTGCTGCATCCCACAGGGTTTGGAAAGAGCAGCACCATTCCCTAGGAAGAGACAGATCTACAAGCACAAAGCCTGTGCTGGGTGACTGGGAGGGCCCAGGACACTCACTCTGTCGCAGGTGAGGCACTGCACCAGGCTGAGGATGGAGCCGTCGAAGATGTCGGAAATTACACTGCGGTAACGGAGCTCTTTCTTCTTTTTCCCAGAAGCCTGCATCTGGGCTGGAAAACAAGGAATGGCCCTCTCAACCTCACATCTCCACAGAGCCACACAGCTACACAAGAACACGGGACAAGCATTGTCCTGATGTTCAGACCCCATTCCAGGGACATGGTGAGGCAAGTTGTGAAAGGACACAGAGGACTCTGCTGCTGTGTGTGGTACAAGGGGAAGGCAGCCAACTGAAGCAACACCAGTCAGCTCTCAGGAGGCAGAAACTGTTGTACTGGAACTCCTGTTTCCATCCTTTTACATGTTTAGAAGCCTGGCCCTGCCACAGACAGTCCCTGGTTTTCTGAGGTCTTGTGACATTTTGCTCCAAGCTTTGCATTTCACTTCCTCTCCCCCTCACCTGCCTCTGTGCTTTGTCCTTTTTTTTCCCCTCTGACATTTACCACGTGTTCCCCAAGTGTCTTGCACTGGAGAGGGCTCTCCACAGCAGGGACTGGCCAAATGCAAGGTTTTGTTTAACAACAAACCCAGTCCCCACACACACGTGCAGGGAGACAGAGTGGTTTTCATGCAGCCAGAACATCTGTGGCTGTGCTGACCTCAGCCAAGGGGCTGAAGAAAGAATGTCCTCATGGAGCAGCTGGAGAGACAGTGGTACAAGCACAAGCCATTGTGTTTGCACACTATGCAGCATTGAGGGATTTGGATTTGCAATTTGCTCTGGGATGAAGGGACCAGTTTGATAACAACACAAGCCACGCTCCACTCTGCAGCCTGACAGTGCTCCCAGCACTGCAGGGACATCTGCAGCCCTAATTCCATTCCTGTGAGCCCAAGATATCCTAGAGGCACGGAAGCTCTGTCAGTAACAGCATCTTACAGTTCTCTGGCCCACATGCCATGAAATTCAAGTCTGGCAGACAAACGTTTCTGTATCTCCACACTCCCCTAACGGGACAGAGCTTGTGCCTGGGACTCCTGAGCCATTTCATTAATGACAAACACAGCACACAGATGCAGACATGGATCATTTCAGGCTCCAGTGTAAGAACACATTAGAACATCACTGTGCCCAGAGCTTGACTTTATCTGCAGGTTTACTGTAGTCTTTGCCAAATACTATTTTAGAACACACTGATGTCCAGGGGAACCAGCACTTCTTACATCTGTTAATCAAGAATCATGATGGATTCCTTCTCTCCCCTCCTCTACATGCTCCCCCCTTTGCCTCCCAGCAATCCCTCTTTGCAGTACCTTTCTTGAGTATGTAGGAAGGTCCAAGCCTGGCAGGACTGGAGCGGGGAGGACTGCTGGAGAGCTTGGAGTGCATTTCATGATGGACTGGACTGCAAGGGCGCGAGGAGCAGCGCACATAGGCATCATTGTCAGGTTCTGTTTGGGAAAATGGGGAGGGAAAAGGGCACTGGTGAAAACTCCAGTTATGAAAGGCAACCCCACTGCAATCCATGTCAGCCCAGCTCTGTGTTCCAGCACAGAATCTTTCCCAAAGGCACAGTTCAGTGTCCATTAACTGTCCTGCTTGCACAGGCTGGCAGACACAGCTCCCTCAGTCATGGGTGAGAGTGCATACGGAGCTGTAACCAACAGCTAATAATTACATACTAAAAAAACCCCAAAAAACAACCTGCCATTTTTTCACACTTGTGACTAATTAGTTTTTGCAGCTTGCTCCTGTAGCCCTAATCCACACAAACAGCATTGCTGCCTTCAGTGCCAGCTGGCAGAGTAAGACTCTTACATAAAGAAGCGTTGAAAGATCGGATATGTTCAGCTTGAGGTGACTCCACACTGCTGCTCTTTTCTTTTTCCTGAGACACAGAAATGCTCAAACTGTGCCTCTTCCTTTTCTCTCCCCAAAGCCCACAGTCCAACATTAGCAGATACCTTGTGCCATGCCTTTTCCATAGCTAGTATTTCCCCAGGCCAGCGTATCAAATAAAGAGACGTACACATACCAAACTTTTTCTCTTAAAAGGCATCAATACAATGTTTGCAGGCTTGGCAGAGGGAACTCTCACTGCTGTGCCTTTACTCAGCTCACAGCCTGGCTAAGCACCTCTCTGGCTCACCAAGTACACTTCCTTACAGAAGCAATTGTGCACAAAGGCAGGGACTGAGGAAAACCTTGGATGCAAAATCTTTTGAAACCCAGAGAAGGAACAATCACATTACGTGTTTGCCACTGCACTACGCCACAGTCCCTGTGGAGGATAGTAACATGTCTTCCTGGAAATATCCCGACTGGAAGGGGGGTATACCTGGTGTCCTACACGGACTGGCAGGACAGGGAGCTGGCAGCATCTCGGGTGAGGCTCTGCCATCGACTGGCATCATGGTAGTATCAACATCTGCATCCTCATCCACCTGCTCTGAGTTGCTGCGCCGATGGCCGCAGGAGAATTTTCTGTCCTTCATCCTCTCTTTCTCTGAGATCCCTCTCCCTGCTTCATCCTGGATCAGCAGCTCTGTCTCTGCCAGGGAGCTGCTGCCCATGCTCCCTGAGGTCCGACTCTGGCCCTCTCCTTCACCCCTGTCACTGCTGGAGTCACAGGAGAGGAACTCATCCTCTGAAGGGCTTCGGTCGCCCTCCCGCTTGTCCTCCTGGTCACTGGTGTCCAAATCCCTCGTCTCTGCAACAATGGGTTCCTTCAGTTCTTCGTGGAGCTGATCCATCAGGCACCGCAGGAACTCCTGGGTGTCCTGAAAACCAAGAGTCCATGTCAGTATCCAGCCAGAAATGCAGCAAACGAGAGGGGCAAAAGAGGAGATGGCTCCATTCACAGCCGATTCCAAGAGTGCCCACAAAGGTGAGCCCGCTCTGCAGCGCACAGACCCAGCTAAAGCAGGGCCATGCACCAAAGGGCCTGTCTGCTACAGAAATGCTTTAACTCCTAAATAATTAAAAGCCCAATTTTTTTATCTGAATATCTTCAGCTGAGAGACACTGAAAAGCCAGAGAACAGCTGTAGAAGGCAAACCAGGAGCACATTTATCAGGGGTTTGCCTCAGATAACAGGGAAACAGCAAGGAGAAACCTGATGAGAACAGCAGGCCCTGGAGAACAGACTCCTACCCGCAAACACATTTTATGAACACTGACTTCTGCTCATGGCAAGCCATATCTTAGAGAGAGCAGATAAAATCTTTAATAAACAGGGAGTGGAAGCAAGAAACCCAAGGCTATACAGTCTAGGTGCAAGCTCCTACATTCATAATACATGGTGAAAGAGCTGATACATTGGCTTCAAAGGAGCTGCTGGAAAGCAACGTGGTATTTTGACAACTCCAGAAAGTTAATTACGACATTTCAGTTGTTTTATGAAGTTTGGCTTTTAGCCTGCCCTGCCTACCTTTCAAATTTATCTCTTCAGATCAGAGTTTTCCAGTCCAACGTATTTCACATCAAAGAAATACAGAAGTTCTTTCATTAATCATTATTTTTATTCTCTGTTTTGATTTCTTGTCACTATCACAGTTTTGATGTACTGTCACTACTCTAGTAAATTTTCTAATCATAGTTTGTTGTTTACATTTTATTATAAAGAACAAACAGAAGAGCTACACCGATAAAGACTTCAAAGGAAAAAAAATAAGGATACTACCTTTAAATAAGACTTATTTTGCTGTAATTCCCCAGAAAAAGAATATAGAACATTCATATCTTTGACTTTTCAGTGCAGATTTATACAGGTTCCTCAGCTTTGACATGAATAAATAATACCAAACTCTTATAGAGGAGGTATCAATAGATCTCAAAGCTGTTTATAAAGGATTTGACCACCGTAATTTCAGACATAAGCAAGCTGACACAAGAAAATGAACTGATTTGGTACCAACAAGCCAGAGGCAAGCCTGGAAAAAAATCCCGGTCTCCCGAATCCCACCCAAGGGCTCTAGCAGATCACCGATATTGACACAAAAAGGCCATGACCCCTGAGCTCAAGATCTTCCTTCTGAACACAATTACAATTAAATTAAGAAATAAATTCCCACCGTCTTTGGAATAATGGCATGGGTTTTTTCAGGCCCCACCTGCTGTGCATAGCCTCGGAACATGGGATTGACAAGCTTAATTCCATGGGATAGACTGCTTGGAACAACATAACTCGGGCTGTTCAGACACGGAAAAAGAAGAAAGAAAAAGTCAGTTTGCTTATCGGGCCTGGAGCCAGTTTGTCTAAAAGCCGTAACAGAGGGTGTGGTGTGTAGTTAAAGAAGACAAAAGATAATTATGCACCTGCAAAGCCTGGGCAGAGATTTCTACATGAGCTGGATGCACCAAGAGACAGAAAACACCGTGCAGTCATTTCAGTCTGTCATTCCAGAGAGACCCTTCCCCAAAACACATTTCATTTACAGCTCTGTCACACTGAGTGTGAAAGTGATTCTTTCCAGAACAGGATTTGGCAATTAGTTACTTCGTTTGATTTTCCAGCACCATGTCTGTCTCAAAATCTGGGCAGGCTGACCACCCAGTAAATGAGGTAAATCTAACCAATATTAAAAGGACATGATATTGCTTTGAAGCCTGCAGCCTCCTCCTCCACAAAGACACAGTTCACCTTGCTCCATATCTTACTTATTCCTTGTTAATAAGTACGTTTCCTTGAGGCAAACATGCAATACCATTTAAATTCCTGTTTTGATGGCTTTTAATTGATTGCACAGAGCAGATATCATCAGATTTAAACAGAGCTACATAACTTGGCACTGTCCTTTGAACTGGTCTAGAATTTGAACCAATAGCAAAGATTTCCCAAAATGTCACCTGCATTTTCCACTCTATTCAGTAAAAATCTCTGAATCACTTTTTCCATCCAAATCATCAATTCCTCTGCTAATCAAGAGCAGTGCAATTAAGTGCTGGCCACTGAAGTCAATGTAAAATACTTGGAGATAGCCCCAAGTATTCCCTTACTCCGTCACTTTTTCTTCATTGCAAACAGGGGAATTACATTTTTTAAAAACTCTTCCTTTTTAAAATCATAATGTTAAGAATGAATTCTTTTCACTGACATCAACATGCCCAATTTATCACCAGCAGCAGGACATGGGATCTCCTGGATCCAGGGGAATCCTCACATCCCCATCCACGTAGGGGGTGAAATGACTGCCTCAGACAATGCACTTGTCCCTGAGGATCAGATTTCCTCTCTGCTGATGCCAGACCTCAGAACTAACATCCTTCTGAAACGTGGACAGTTTAGATCAGGGGTCACCACGCACCGTTTCTTGTGCCAAACCTCAGACACCAACTTCTGGTAACTTTTGCACAGGGCAGGTTTCTTATCTGTACGGACCAGTCCGCCACATTCCAGGAAAAACTGTGTGAGAGGTGGGCTACAAGAGAAGGAAAAAGAGAAGAATTCAGCACACAGAAATTTCTCCTGTGCTTCTATTTGTTTATCAAAACTTCATGCAGGCCTTATCAAAAGCATGCTTAAGGTACTAATTTTAAACCAAGGGAAGAAGTGATTCCAGATGCAGATGTGACTCCTCACTTGAAACAAATGAAAAAGGTTGATCTGAACCTGTTCCCAGTACAAAAAAGATCGTGGAATTAGTTTTCAGCAGGATGGCTAGAGAATATTTTAGGATATAGGTCGTTAGAATTATATCAGTGGGGAGAATAAAGAGATGTGATATGGCTTTCCCTGGGATAAATAATTTCTGTTGCAACAGAAATGATGAACGTGAGTCTTGTACATAGCCACGAGCTGGCTGATCACTCAATTTCCTACTGTAACACTTCTGTTACCCTAAAAAACCACTATCTTCTTCTGTACCCAGCCTGGCTAATCCATCTTTGCAAGATTCATGAAGATTTCAGATCAGAGGTGACACTTTTGGTATTTAGTGAAGTCAGTTAAGACAACACTGAAAGCCCTAATACCTACCAGTTTGAGAGAGCCTGAAGTGCTGCATTCATGTAGCAGGAGTTCCCAAGATTTTTCATTCCAGTAAGGCCTAAAGCACAAACAAGAGAGGGATGAATCACTTTCCAGATGTGCTGCTTTCTATATTCCTCTCCGAGGAGAGGGAATCCAGCCCTTTCCAGGCAGTCTCCACAACCTGCTGCCAGGAACCCTCTCAGTGCAGGTCCTACAGACTGCAGAGATGCCCTGCCAGCCCTTTCATCAACTCAATGCAAAGTTACCTCTTGGTTTCAAATCATCATCCTCTGATTCAGATTCGCCTTCATCAGCCACTGCAATCGGAACAGCTTTCAGAGGGTGAGCAGGCAAAGGAGAATCCTAGATTAAAGACAGAGAAATAAGCCTCAGTCAGAGGCCTGCTTTGAAAGGTGAGCTGTGAGAGATATTATCTCACACATAAATCAAGCCAGCCTTCAAGAAAAGTAGGAGAAGGAAGAGCAGGTTGCACTGTCTACCCTTCTCACGGAGCCAGCAGGGAGTGGTA
Source organism: Struthidea cinerea (assembly GCA_013397865.1). Lineage (NCBI taxonomy): Eukaryota > Metazoa > Chordata > Aves > Passeriformes > Corcoracidae > Struthidea > Struthidea cinerea. The sequence goes on along the minus strand of VZTI01003657.1, from coordinate 125,741 downwards.
ATAGTGCCATTACTGCTTCCAGTACAGGTGATAAGAAGCATCAGGAATGAGCAGCAGTGTCAGAAGCACATGGTGTTTCTGGTCTGACAGCTGAAATTTTCATGGGCCATGCATTGGAAATGAAAATGGGACAGGTTCCTCTCACATGCAGACACCCCACTGTAAAGGCTAAAAATAAAGTCAGAATGGATATTCAAGTCATAGAATCATAGCATCGTAGAATGGCTTGGGTTGGAACAGATCTTAAAGGTCAGCTAGTTCCCACCCCTAAGTCATTTGGAAGTCTTTTTGCTGGGAGACCCTGTAAGTCAGGGCTAGTGGTCCTCTGGCTACAGGCAGCCACTTTCAGAGAAGGTATCCCTGTCACAGCAAACGCTGCACCACGGCAGAAATGACTTGGCTAATTTTACACCAGGCAAACAGAACCCTGCCAAGCATTCAGCCCTGCCCTGTGTGACACAGACCCACCGGCTCAGGGAACTTGACGGGGGGTGATGGTGGGTGAGCTGCCAGGCGCTGCTCCAGGAACACCTCCTTCTCACAGGCATAGCACCACACACGGAACGTGGTCAGATTCACCGTCAGGTTGTGCTTCTTGGCCTGGAAATTCAAAATGAAGTAACAGATCTCCTCTGGCTTGAGTTGGAGCACAGGACTACCAGAACATGGAACAGGGAAAATCCAGCTCTGTCCGTTTAAACGTGGGGGACAGAGAAAAGCTCACCTGTGCATGAAGTGTGCTGTGGTCAGCAAAGGACTCCCCACAACCAACATAAGGACAACCAATCTAGAGAGGGGAAAGAGCCAAAGCACAATGGGCACATCAAGTTAGACCCTTTAGAAAACAGTCTGCAACTCCAGTCCCAGCAGCAGCTTTAGAATTATCTTGCCAGTTTGCTAACCTGCTTTTTATTCAGGGCCCACAACAAGATGGAAATTTAGAATTAATGAAAATTTAGAAGTGATTTAAGAAAGAAAACCTGGAACCAGGTTTGCACCCAGGCAAAGTCTCTGTTCCAAGCCCATTGCTCCAACAGGAATCTCATCTGAGCAGCCCCAAGGCTGGGCATTCCAGTGTAAAAATAAACAGTCCCTGCCCGCCTGCATGTCCCATGGCATTCCCTCCCTCCTCACTTCCAAGGTGTCACCCTGCAGTCCCTCCACAGGTGCCAGCAGAGGCAGCACCCAGCCACCAGCCAACACTGGGCAGTTCATTCATTGCTACTGGGAATAGCAAGGGCAATCCCCTACAAAGAGTGAACTGTTACATCTTGTCAGATTATGACAGTGTTACCCTTTCACCTAGAGAGTCTCCTCCCTGGAATCCATCAAAAATCAGTATACAGTTCTACTGTGAACCCCTTCTTTGCTTCCCATTCTTTTTTTCAGTATAAATGCTATTCGAGTGAAGTCCCATCACATCATGCACACAAACAAGCCATTTTTACCTGAAGACAAGCCCAGAGGTTTGGTCCCACAGCTCCACAAGACTGGCAAGTTCCCTGCATATTCATGATAAAAGAAGGTTTGTTTGCTTGGTTGGTTTTTAAGTAACCAAGACCTTGAAGAGTGAGAAACTTCTCTATGAAACAGCCCAACTTTCAGCTCATAGTATTTCCTTCCTTAACACCACCCTTCCAATCAAATACACAATTGCAGCACTTTAGCTAAGTGACACATTCAAGCAGGATAAAATGGCAAGGAGAAATTTGTGGGGTCACAGAGGGTGAATTTATGGGACATGTAGGTACATCAGTGGGGGAAGGAGATTTTTCTCTCTGGAGACAGGCAGCATTTTCTTCAAAAAGCAAACATGCAAATCCATGCACAACAGCTAAAAGGGAAAGGACTGAGAGCCACAACCCTGTACCTTGGACTTGAGCAGCAGATCATCCCTGGTCACCTCTCCTATGGAATCCAGGTGAGGACAGATGTCCCTTGTATCCCCCATTTTCACCAACACTCATGTGAGGAGGGTCTCCTAGGACAAGAAAAGATGGGTCCTTTCACTACACGTCAGATTTGTTCTCGTGGTTGTAAGAAGATACATGGGCATGTTTTGCATATTGGAATTCCATATCTATCTTTAAGGTTCAGAGACTGAACAAATCTAAACCTGGAGCCCCACAAGCTGGCACAGTCTGGCCCCACTGCTGAGTGGCTGCATTATGGTATTGCAGGGAGGAGAGGGAAACACACAAATAAAGCTAATAATCCGTATCATGGAATGTGCCTTCAGAAATGCAGGGAGGTGCTTGGCACACAGGCACAGCTTCAGCTGCAAAGATATAAATCTAATTAGCTCATTTGCATGAAACTCTGATGAAAAGTGAAAGGTGCTGCAGCCCATGACACCAGTACTTAGCCTGTGGTGTCTATGAGCTTCATGCACCCAACTGTGCTGATCTGAATCTAACATTTCGTTGTTACCCTGCTTCATCAAACATTAAAAATATGATTAGTTCTAAATGAAGCTGGGCAAGAGGGAAATAGACTTAAATGAACTGTAACACCGATAAGCAGGCTTCAGTCTCTGCAGAATTTACCATTTCATGGGTAGATTTTTAACGGTATGAGACACATAACTCGAAGACTGTACAAAACATAACACACTGTTCCACCCAGCTCGTACATCCAAGCAACACAAGAACAGATTCTTTCACATCTTATGAACACAATAAACACTTTCATGGTGGTCCATGGATATGTAAAAGACTTTAAACATGTCTCAGTAACATGCAGCTATAAAAAAAATGAAAAGAGTTTGTGTTTCTTAAGCATAGTTTAAATAACCTTGCTCATGGCTGTTAAAAAATAGAAAAGAAGATAAGTGATATTAATAGCACAGACAAGGATCCAAAATATTACAGTTGGCTGGAAATGAAGCAGATGTGAAGAGCCCACATCATTGCAACAAAGAAGTGGAAAAATCTGATGAACTCAATGACTCCAGCAGCAGCATGGCTGCTACACTCTTTTTTCACATTTTGAGGACATTTGAAACAATTCCCAGTGTCATCTGGTCTGAATCACTAACAGTAAGGAGAAAAGAAAAAAAAATTATAAATGAATACACCATATCACTAACACTTATCTTGGGAGTGGAAAAGCTTGCCTAGCACCTTGTCTTGGCAGAAGATAAACCTCAAGGATAATTTTACAATGTTTTCCCAGCACTCTTTAGATCTGAATAAACTGATGGGAGGAGCAAAGGAAGAAGAAATCACATGTGCATGGTAGAAAACACCACAGGGGTGCTGACCTGGATCTCAGTAACCTGTGAAGAGATGCTTAACAAACAACAGAGCAATTTCATGCAGCTTCACAGAGAAGGAAAGCAGCACCATGTAACACATGTTGATTTAAAAGACAAGTGACAAGAGCACAGTAGCTTTGACTAACGCACGAAACTGGGACATTTCAGGCTCTGAGTTCCTTCATCAAAACCGACCCCTTTGCCCAAATGCATCAGCTGGTCCAATTAAAAAAAAAAAAAAAAGCATCAACGTTACATTTGCTATTTCACCATCCTTGATTTCTTATCTCTCTCCCAGATGTTTCCCAGAAAATCTAATGATAATGAAAAATCTAATGATAACGAACAGTAAAACACTGTTTTAAAATTAATTCCAGACCCCATATCTTCACCAGCTTAAGCTAATTGGGAACTGGTTTTGAAGCACACTTTGTTAAGTAGAGTCTTGTGGATGTGGATGGCTTCAGTGCATTCCATGGGACCACCCCTCTCCTCAAAATTAAAACCATGCCTTTAGACTTTCCAGCACTGGGGTGCTGATCTTCCCACACAGGGCTTCCCTTTCTGAACAAAGCAGGGAAAACCTCATTTTTGCCTCTCAGCCCTGACAACACACACCAGAAAAAGGTTTGTGACTGTTCAGAAGGAAATATTCAACTTCTGCCTTCCCACGACTCTGCCCTAAGAGCTATAGCTGGCACACACAGCTCTAATTCTGCTCAGGAAACCAGGAATTTCATAAAATCACTGCCAGAGAGCTGAACTGTGCTTGTCAAAATGTACTGCGTATGATGGGAAAAGAAGTCACCCTAAAACAAGTCCTTCAGCCTGTCTTTCTCAAGCACCACTGTGGGAGAACAGTACACGAACATGTCAGAACAATTCCTCTGTAACTGCAACCTACTTTCAGTCGCTTCAGCTGCTGCCAAACCCAGCATCTCTGCTGTCTACAGGAACACATTTATTGGTTTTGGTTGGTTGTTTTTTTTTTTCTTAAAACAACTGTGTGGTTTTGTACCAAAGCTAGAGCCAGCTGTCAAGAGTTTCAGATCCATGCAGGCTAACATTCTGTGGAGCAACTGCACAAATAAAAGAAATCTTTGCACCGCTCATCCACAAAACAACTACCAGGTCTGGTCTTGCATAACCTACTAAGACAAGGAAGTATCTGCAGTTGTTCTCGGAGACATTTTATACTTGAGATGCTGAAGAAAGACGTATTTACCGAACTGCCCTACTAACAAGGCAGAAGCAGAAAGCAGGTGCTCCTGGCTCGCAGCTGCATCAGGTATGGGAAAACCAGGAGGTTTATGTGGAACACGCAAAGGAGAGCAGGTCTGAACACTGATTTATTACGGGAGGTTACAACACAACGACTCACCTTTCAGGCAAAAAACACATGCGGGAAATCCCCCCTTTGCCTGCTATGTCGCTCCTCATGTGCAGCAGACCCCCAAAATACAAGTCCTCTCCTGACAGACGCTACAGCTGCTGGGCACGAGCGAGACTGAACAGAAACAGCCTGAAGCCGCAATGTCCCGCTCCCGGGGTCGGCACCAGACCCTGGGGGTGCAGGGCGGCCCCAACGCCGGTGCACGACAGGATCCGGGCCGGAGTCCCCACGGCCGCTGCTGCTGCATCATCCCCGGCGCGGCCCGGTCGCCCTCCCTCCGCACAGCC